>CM055904.1:56238155-56668349 GCA_029582155.1 Panopea generosa | reverse complement strand
TTAGTAACCAGCATCCATGTGCATAAGACTGTGTCACATAAGTTTTTACACATACTGCTGATTCAATACCAACAAACATGTTGGAGATAGGCATAGAACACATTAATTTTAAAAAACTTGAAGAGTAAAGCTTTGGATTGGACACATTTGGGTCTGTCTCAGAAGAAAATTAACATAGAAATATTAGCAAATGTGGATGCATGTCGATTTTGCCAGAGAACTAATATGTGCAGGTGGTTAGGCAAATTTAACTACACATTTACAAAGGTATCATCCACAAATTTTGGTCAGCAAAACTAATAATGTGCATAAAATTTGATTTGAGATTGGTCACTGGTGTTAATTCTAGTCAGTGATAATGTTATGTTTTGTTAAAGGTTTATGGTTGCATATTTCAAAGTTTAAATAGAAGGAATCTGATAAAATTATTTTCAAATAGAATCTGTATATAGATGTTTTTTATCTTTCAAAGCAGCTAGATAGATAGACTGAATAGACTCATTTGAATGGATTTTGGTGTGATTTGTTGCTGCTGACATGATGGTTAATACTTACTTTTTTATTGACAAAAGTTAGAAATAGATTCATATATAGCTTTATGCCGTCAAGGATAATCAGGTGACCGTAAAGGACCATGGGCCTCTTTTTGTATATGTCAGATAGTCCATACTTAATAGATCTGCAGCACTGTGTATCTTGTTTGAGATAAACCTGTAAAAATACTGTTATTTTGATTGACTTTTTTTTTCATCAAATAGTCTATACAGATTGTGGTTTCTTGTTTCAGATATAAAGGAACAGTCTGGAATAATACTTATATTGACCAGAAACAACACTCACTTCTTACAAGTCAATTATTGGAAGTAACCCATATGCAGAGCAGATACAACGCTGTTTTAAGTTCTACGCCAGTTATTCTGGAATTCTTCAAGAGATGAATTTATGTGACATCATGGATTGCCATTCTACCTGCAGACTGGATGTGACAGTTAAGTCTAGTGTGGAATAAGATATTGAAGAGGAACTACTAGCAGCTTCATAGATATAAACATGGACAAAAAAATTGAAGTAGAGTACACTGACAATAAGCTGTGTAGTTGTTATACAGTACAAGTGTGTTGAGAGACCTTACACTACATTGAGATTGAACTTTGACCCAAAAAAATAGGAATGAACAATCTAAACGACATTTGTAATGGTTAATGGTGTTTTCTGAATATCGCTAAACTCTTTGTTAGGTACGTACATTTAAATTGAAATAATTGTAGTATTATTGTAATTGTAATATTATTGTTACTGTAATATTCAATATTTTAAGACACAAAACATTAATAGAAAAAAAAATGTGAAAAAAAATATAAACAAAAGAGAAATAAAAAAAAAGGAGAAAAAAAAAAGAAAGACCGATGGAAAAAAAAATAAAAATACATGAATACGAAAAAAGAAGAAGAAAAAAAAATAAATATGGTACAATAGATTTTTATAACGTAGTATTTTATATCACAAACATGACATAATCTATGAGAGCAGATAAAGGTTATAATTATGATGTTATAAATAAATTCACCACATACCTGTTAATAAACTCACAAACTGTGATAATTATTGAACTTTTGCACAATAAATGTACATGATGTTCAGATGAAGTATTTACTTAGGCAGTTGTCCTTTTTGATTTCATGACTTGCTCTCAAAGATTATGTATGTTTTGTTTATTTTGTAGCTTGGAGTAGATTTGTATTAATTTATTATTTTTATATTTCATGATAGAAATTTTTAGCGGTAAATAAAACAAAAGATTGCGTGATTTCAAGAATTTCATTTGAAATTGCCGGGCCCGATTAGCTCAGTCGGTTACGCGTCTGACTATCAATCCAGGGGTCGTGAGTTCAAATCCCCCGCCCAGCAACAGTCTCCGTGATGATTGATATACGACATTGTGTCTCATTATCATTCGTCTCTCACCACTGATTCAAGTGGGAAAGTTATCAGTTACTTGGGAGATAGGGTGTGCTTGAGTACTGGTTAATCCCAAGGAACAGTGGTTAGGTTAACTGATCGTCTGTTAGCCCTCGATGGCATAAAAATGACGCTAAATATGCAATCAATCAATCATTTGAAATTGGTGTTGCCAAAATAGCAAAAGTATTTTTGTTTCTCATTGTACTGTTGACATATAAATTTGTATTTATGTAACGATGTACACTATTATTAAGTGAATTTAAATATTTTTTTAAGAAGACATTATATTATAAAAGTTTGTGTTGATATATTGACTATAAAAGGTTCTTTTAAGGTTTTTTTTATAGCCTCAGGTGCTGGTTTAAGTAGTGGGTTCGAGCCCAGCTTGGTCCAAACAATTAATGTGATAACTCTCCTCAGAGGTTGTGGGTACAAGCCCAGCTTGGTCCATAAAATATATGTGAAACTTTCTGTCAAGACAAGGGATAAATAATTTAAGAATAATTTGAAATTGTAGGTAATGAGTTAACAATCTACATAATGTGATAAGAAACGGGGTTTGGAGAGAGGTCAGGAACACCTGTTGGTCTCGTAATCATCCAGTGTTGCATAAAATCTCATTCCACTTTATTTAACTGGGTTTTCTGGGATGGTGGATGGGCTAGCATGTGTTTACATTTTTATTTTGACTCAATAACATCTGATAGCATTATTTTCATTACAGCTGCCCTGTTTAATGAATTCAATTAATTACTTCTGTGAAATAACACCTATATGTTGTTTTAATCAAAAAGATATTTCATCTTCTTTCAGAAATATAATGTCGTGACTAACCAAATATAGAAATACTTCTTATGGTAAGAACAGCCTCCCAATTGTCAGAAGGTTGTTTTTGTGAGGCTGGTCAGTGGAGTGACCCTACCTGTAAGTTTATTATGTGTGCTCAGTGTTGTTAACAATTGTATGTGTGTCATTTTTGTTATGTGCATTTTTGGTAATGTTATTGTCTTGTATTCTATGTATTAATGCCTGTACTTTTGTTGAGTTACATTTTGAGAAATACATGTCTTTGTATGACTATTCATTGTTAAAAAAATAACTGTCTTCTTAATAACATGTATTTTTTATTTTTATATGTAAGTGCATTTTGGTAATAGTTGCTTTTTGTTTGTATACATAGCTGTTTTTAAGTTTATTTTGGTTAGTTCTAAATTTACTGTATTAATCTATCTGTTGAGAAGTGGATGTTATTTTGTTATTATAGATCGGATCTGAGGTGGTATTCCGAAATTATGTAATACTAATATATCTTTATCTTATCAAACTTGTTACAAGTTCTTACAATTTATACAAATCTCTATGTCCTTGATTGTTACAAGTTGTTACAATTTACATAAATCTCTATGTCCTGGGTTGTTACAAGTTGTTACAGTTTATCATTTCTTTTCAATTTTTTAGTCAATATGCTAATAAATAATGCAAATCTCTCTTCTGTGTCCTCCCAGGTATGTACATTAAGTGTCTTGCTCAAAGGTGTAAAACAACTGTGATTGATAGTATAAACCTTTGATCGCTACACAAGATTAACATTGGCTTCTCAAATATATTTTGGCTTATGTTTATGTGTTTGTGTATTTTTTTTGTTCACATCAGTTTTTTTTTTTTGTTGTTTTAATAAAATTATGTTGTCATATATCATCTGCCATATTGTTCTTTATCAAACTTTAAAACCAAGTTGTTTACATCTAATAAATTTTTTGTATTTGTATCATTATGCAGACCGATACAACGCAAATTCCTTCTTTTTGCTGGGAGAAGGGGAGGGAGGGGGGAATGACAACCAAACAATATATCATCCCCTGCTTGAATTTGATCATCGCTGAACTTCTACTTGCTTAGAACACACTTTTAAAAACCTTACAAAATGATGGTTAAAAGGATAGTTTATTTGATTGGTTTGTGCCAGCATTAATTATTAACAGTTGGTAATAATCAGAGTGATTCACTAAATGCTGACACGTCCAAACACAGAAGCCATTTCCAAACTTTATTATAAGCTAGGTTTTTACATAGACACTGTTTTTTTACATCTGGGTTATGCGGCAGAGCTGTCAATTTTAGTTTTATCAAAACATGAATATGTTTTTCTTTTTGATGAATTTTATACATATCTAAGTGTATCCCAATCTGCTGTACACAAATTTGCATCAAATTAAATTACAATGCAAACAATACCATTTAGTGGAGTTAGATTTTCAAGGTAAATTATCTCTACAACGCAGTTCATGTATATCATGGTTTCACTTTGTGAACCCCGAGATCCACATTATAATCGGACTCCAGTGCATATAAACATATGAGATTTTTTACGTGACTGTAGGATGATTTTGTAGTTGATGTAGTTACATGTTATTAAGTGTTTGTCAAGTAAAATCAGTGTTTCACATGTATTTAAAACAATTTTGACAATGATAACTTTATAGATATTTTTCATCTATTTACGAATGTATAAATGTGCAGAATTCATTTTTTTTAAAGAAAGTTTTGTTGTAGGAATGAAATTGAAATACTGAAATTAAAAGTATGTGTGCAGATCCTTGATTTCATTTCTATTCTGGACAAAGGGCATAAATCATGTACATGCACAGCAGTTTTTTTAACCACAAATTCTTGAATCAGCATGATTTGACCACAAATGCCCCCACCACAGGGCTTGTAAGCTTAATTAGCTTTAAAAAATTTTCTCTGAAAGTTCCAAGTCAAAGACATTTGATATTTTACATGTAGCATTGTATGGTTGTTACAAAAAACATTTCCTCTGAAATGTTCACCTGTTCATATGTTGAGTGATTCAGTCAGACCCTCACAGGCCTCCTGTTATTGAAATGACAGAAAAGAATACTAAATAATTTTAAGAATATTACTCAAATTTTCTAAACCAGAGCGACACCACCATTTCTATATAAAATGGTTAAACTTTCTTAAATATGACGTTCCAAAGACAAAGACATGGTGGTTAATATTTTCATATGATTATTTGTTCAGGTGTTAAGATTGGTTTGATGAGGCAGGGTCCTCCCTGGCCGTGTGGTCTAAGGTGCAATCTCAATATCACTTACCTCTCACTGCTTAGGTCACAGGTTCGAGTCCTGCACACTCCCTAAGAGAGAAAGTTTGTCAGTTACTTCAGAAGGACGGTGGTTCTACTCATTTGACTCAGTCTGAGGTCTTCCTCCACCAGTAATATATAACTTGAAATGTGTTGAAAATGGCATTAAACCCCATTAAAAAAAATGGTTTGGTGCATGGACACGACTGATATTTTATTCCCATATTGCTGTGTGATCTTCACAAAACACAAAACCATCTCGAGACAGATTGGTATATTGGTCAAAATGGATAATTATGTCAAAAGTTTTATTATTTGAAGCCCGTGTGGTTCCGGCTAAGAATAGAATCACTGCTGATCTCTGCAGAGGGGGTAGGAATCCTTCGAATGGGTGTCATGTTCATTTTATCATTTTTTGTCATGTTCACTATTGTGATTAAATTATCAACCCCCGTGTGGTTTCAGGGAGCCATATGTGTGATGGCAAGAATAGGACCACTGTAGCTCATACATGTCGTAAGAAGCGACAATTTGAGTAATACGATAGAATTTGCTGAAACTCTGCAGTTCTGCAGGTATCAAGGTTCTAGGTTCATTCTGCATATTCATTTGTTGGTGTATTTTTGTTTAAATCTGTATGTTAATTTGTTGTTTTTGTACACGTAGAGTGAACCTGGAATCTTCATTTCTGTTGGCGTCGAATAACCTATAATGTGTTGGTACGCCGTTAAACCCTACTCATTTTATTCATTATTATTTGAACTTGTGTGAAACCAAATACTGGCAGTTTTCATTGGATCCTCTCTACCTAAGTTGACTCACTTGGGAGAGCATCTGATATGCCAGCCTGGCCTCTATTATGATTGATACATGACGATGCATCTTATTGTCATTTGCCTCACAACTGATTTAAGTGGGAAAGTTATTAGTTACTTGCAGAGATAGGTTTGCTAAAATACAGTATCCAAGGAATAAGGGGTTAGATTGTCTTTTAATTCATGATAGTGTAATAATGTGGAGCAAATGGTCCAGTGATAGAGCACTGATCCCATGATTGGAGGGTTATGGGTTTGGTCCTCTGACACGGCTATGTATAGTGTCCTTGAGCAAGACTTTTTTTCACATATAATTAATACTGGTTCTGCCCAGGAAGTCTTCAAGCATGATTTGTCTAAGTTGTAAGAACTTGTTTCACAATCAAAGTAAAATAAATAAGTTTAAACTATAGTTAATGATAACTATAGTGTTCGAGCAAACTCCACCACTATGATTTTATCTTTAATTCAACACATGAACTACAGTATAAAAAAGAGAGAATGTAATGTTGGCATTTAACTTCAACACAACATTATTACCTCTCTGTCACACCTGGTTAGTTCAGTCGTAAGCACAATCCAAGGGTTGAGTTTGAATCCCTGGCCTTCGACAGTCTCTGTGTAATGGAAAAATTACTTTCTGAGATTGGTATACTTGAGTACTGGTTAACCTTCAAGAATCCCAGGAGTACTTGGGCATGTTATGAAATATAAACAGTAATGGTGTACTTGAGTACTGGTTGACCTTCAAAGATCCAAGGAGTTCTGGAGTCTGTTATGGAATATAAACAGTAAAGGTGCACTTAAGTACTGGTTATTCTTCAAATATCCCAGGAGTATAAGGGCCTGTTATGAAATATAAACAGCAATGGTGCACTTGAGTACTGGTTCCCTTCAAGGGATCCCATGGTACTTGAGACTGTTATGAAATATAAATAGTAATGATGTACTTGAGTACTGGTTAACCTCTCAAAAAATACAAGGAGTACTTGGGTCTATTATTAAATATAAACAGTTATGGTGCACTTGTAGTACTGGTTAACCTTCAAGGATCCATAAGTACTTGGGCCTGTTATGAAATATAACAGTAATGGTGTACTTGAGTATTGGTTAATGGTGTTCAAGGAGTACTGAGAGTCTGTTATGGAATATAAACAGTAAAGATGCACTTGGGTACTGGTTAACCCTCAAGTATCCCATGAGTAACTGGGCATGTTTTATGAAAATATAAGCAGTAATGGTGTACTTGAGTACTGGTTAACCTTCAAAGATCCCATGATTACTTGAGACTGTTATGAAATATTAACAGTAATGGTGCACTTAAGTACTGGTTAACCTTCAAGGATCAATGAGTACTTGTGGCCTGTTATGGAATATAACCAGCAATGGTGCACTTAAGTACTGGTTAACCTTCAAGGATCCCATTAGTTCTTGAGTCTGTTATGGAATATAAACAGTAATGGTGCACTTGAGTACTGGTAAACCTTCAAGGATCGCAGGAGAATTTGGGCCTGTTGTGGAAATATAAACAGTAATGGTGCACTTGAGTACTGGTTAACATCAATGATCCAAGGTAGTACTTGAGCCTGTTATGAAAATTTAAACAGTAAGTGGTGCTCTTGAGAACTGGTTAACTTTAAGGATGCAAGGAGTACTTGGGCCTGTTGTGAAATATAAAAAGTAATGGTGCACTTGAGTACTGGTTAACCTTTAAAGTCCTAGAGTACTTGGGCTGTTATAGAAATATTAACAGTAATGGTGTACTTGAATGCTGGTTAATCTTCAAAGATCCAAGGAGTAATTGGGCTATTGTGAAATATAAACAGTAATGGTGCACTTGAGTATTGGTTAACCTTTAACGTCTCTGGAGTACTTGGGCCTGTTATGAAATATTACAGTAATGGTGTACTTGAATGCTGGTTATCTTCAAAGATCCACGAGTAATTGGGCCTGTTGTGAATATAAAAAGTAATGGTGTACTTGAATACTGGTTTACATTCAAAGATCCAAGGAGTATTTGAGCCTGTTATGAAATATAAACAGTAATGTTGCACTTGAGTACTGGTTAACCTTCAAAGATCTGAGGAGTATTTGAGCCTGTTTTGCAATATTAATAGTAGTGGTGCACTTGAGTATTGATTAACCTCTTAGGATCCAAGGATTACTTGGTCCTGTTGTGAACAATAAACAGTAAATGGTGCACTTAGGTACTGGTTAACATTCCAATGATCCAAGGAGTACTTGGGCCTGTTATGAAATATAAACAGTAATGGTGCTCTTGAGAACCGGTTAACCTTCAAGGATCCAAGGAGTACACAGGCCTGTTATGAAATATAAACAGTAATGATGCACTTGAGTACTGTTAACCTTCAAAGATCCTAGCAGTATTTGGGCCTGTTATGAAATGTAAACAGTAATGGTGTACTTGAATACTGGTTATGGTTCAAGGAGTACTGAAGTCTGTTATGGAATATAAATAGTAAAGGTGCACTTGAGTACTGGTTAACCCTCATGTATCCCAGGAGTAACTGGGCATGTTATGGAATATAAACAGTAATGGTGTACTTGAGTACTGGTTAACCTTCAAAGATCCTATGAGTACTTGAGCCTGTTATGGAATATAAATAGTAATGGTGCACTTAAGTACTGGTTAACCTTCAAGGATCCCATTAGTACTTGAGTCTGTTATGGAATATAAACAGTAATGGTGCACTTGAGTACTGGTAAACCTTCAAGGATCCCAGGAGAATTTGGGCCTGTTATGGAATATAAACAGTAATGGTGCTCTTGAGTACTGGTAAACATTCAATGATCCTAAAAATACAAAATGGGCAAATACTGCTTGACATTAAAGTCATCATTCAGACTTCGATGAAGCAAATTCTGCAATGTGAAACCATGCGATTGATTTTTTTTGGGGGGTTGGGGGGGATTCCATTTCAGTATTGTATTTTTACATGCTTAAATATATTCATGTCAAGATACAGGATCGGTGCATGATGTGGGTGGGGTTGAACATTTTTCAGAGGTATCATTGATTGTTGGTTAGAAAATATCTAAATTTATTAAAATGACTAGCTTCCTTTGTCTTGAGGGGTCAGGGAGGGTGTTTCAAACAGGGTCGACCATTTAGAAATTTCCAAAAAAATTAAAATTCTGAAGAACTGATTTATAGTGGACATTTACATTTAAGATATAGGCATAGCCTTAATCCAGTGGATGTCTCCTGTGTTTGAAAGTGTCGACTGAATTGGACGCAATAACATCCTTGGGGAGGTCATTCCAACCATTGATGACGTCGCTCCAGTTAATTTGTTGGACACGATTTTCCTTTAATAAAACCATGCTGTCCAATTTTTATCAAATTTTCATTATTTTGATGAAGTGTAACTGATCCTTGATTATTGATTCAGGGACTTTACACGCAACTTATCAAACTTGTAGGTCCATAATCTTTTAATTCTGGCATGTCTTACTTTTTCTGTGGCTACGTTCCTTGCTTCAACAGATTGTGATTGATTGATTGAATATTTAGCATCATTTTTATGCCATCGAGGGCTAATAGACGATCAGTTAACCTAACCACTGTTTCCTGGGATTAACCAGTACTCGAGCACACCCTGTCTCCGCAAGTAACTGATAACTTTCCCACTTGAATCAGTGGTGAGAGACGAATAATAATGAGACACAATGTCGTATATCAATCATCACGGAGACTGTTGCCTGGCAGGGGATTTGAACTCACAACCCCTGGATTGATAGATGTGTAATCGACTGAGCTCATCTGGCCCGGCAACAGATTTTGAATAGTCATATTGAGTCTGCTATTATATTTCCTAAAAAGAACTTTACTTACATATAGCTTTTTTCACATTTTATATAAGTTGTGTAGGCCTTTCCCCCGTCATTAATTTTACAACTATAGAAGATTTGACATCAGTATTGTAAATAGGTTAGAAAACTTGCCCACTGAGACTACATCTCCAACCTGCTCAATATTCCAGTCAGACTCTCTGAAAAACGGCGATTGAAATAGTCAATAAGGGGCCAGGTTGGTTCATTTAGAATGAATTTCTATAAAAGGCCAGGAAAGGCCCAATAAGGTTAACCCTTTACTTCATAAAGATGCCTTTGGACACCTAATATAGAAGGCATTTGAATTATTGAGTGAATTTTGTTTATATTAACTGACAGAGTGGAAAACAGTGCAGGAAGTTGTTCATATGCTTGTTACGAGCAATCTGAACTTTTCCTGCCACTATTTTCAAAGGCCTCTGTGATTGGTGCGGGATAACATGTATCTATGGAGTAAAGGGTTAAGATTTAGATTTTCTTCTCTAAAGCCTGTTGGTCAAATATTGTTATACTTAAATCAGTCTAAAAGTAAGTATTTCAGTGAAGTTGTTTTCCAAGTCCAGATGCCAAGGTTACATTGGCCCTGTCAGGAACAGAAATTCACATTTTTTCGTACATTCAGCAATGTCAAATCCCTGTCCAGCCCAGTCTGCTTGACAATATATGGCATTTCATTGTCATTTGTCTCAATTGCTGATTTAAGTTGGAAGTTCTCAGTTACTTGCAGAGATTGGTGTACTGGAATACTAATTAGCATTTCAGGATCCAGCATCTGATTGTCTTTTGGCCCTCGATGGCATTGAAAGGACAAACATTTGTGCAATAATTCCTTTTTTAGTTTGAGATCTGAAAGCATCTGTTTACAGTAAATTCAAGTTAATAAGAAGGATTTAGTTTACTTATTTATATTAGCTTATTACGATACAAAAACTTACAGCTTAACTGAATACAAACTCCCCAATATTTATTTATAAAATAAAATACTATGGCCATTATAAGCTAGTAGAGCCTCCTTGGGGCCTCTTGGATCGATTGTTTTGACTTGTCAAATAAGTAGGATAATTTGCTTGAGTTGTGACCCTTATTAATTATGTCTATTTTACCATGTGTGTGCACGCGTCAGATATTGCATTATGTACTAATTATGGCACTTTAATTATAGAAATACGCCCCCTCTGATGTACACTTTAAAACTTATTTATTGGATCAGAGTATAAGAGAAGTTTTGTAACAATGTCTGAGACAAATTGTTAACTAATCAAATCAGATCATAGTGGTTTAGTTGTGGCTCTTGCATTTTAAAAAATATGCCTAATTAGACCTTTTGTACACTCTTCCACCTTGTATATTGACCAAACAGTGGTGTAATGAGATGATCTTGGATAAAAAATTAACAGGTTTGCCAGTCCTGATTAGTTCAGGTTGGTCGCACATCTGACTATCATATCAATCCAGGAGTCGTGAGTTTTGAATCTGCACAGCCACAGACTCTTTGATAGTTGATATACACATGTCTAGTTATTATTCATCTTTCACTGCAAGTGGAAAGTGATCAAATACTGAAGACCGCAGCGTGGTCTAGTGGCAGAGTGTCCGCCTCGCATGCAAAAGGTCGTGGATTCAATCCCTGACCAGTTCAGAGGCTTTAAAAATGATACTAGAAGCTTCCTCACTTGACGCTCAGCATTTAGAGGAAAGTTCTAGGACTGGTTGGCCTGGTGTCAGTATAATGTGACTGGGTTTGGGTATCATACCATGTGTCTGCGGCATGATACTCCAGTGTGACAGTGCTCAAAATACTGTCTCAAGTAGACGCCATCGCGATTTGACTGAAAAATTTTGAAAGCAACACCAACCACCATACATACAAGTAATCAATTTGTTTGCTCGAGTACTGGTTAATCTTCAAGAATCCCAGGAAAGAGCGGTAAGGTTAATTGATCGTTAGTTCTTTATGGCATAAAAATGACATTAAATATTCAATCAGTTAATCTATTGAATTTAACATGTCTTCTTGTATAATTAATGTTTAAGTTGTGTGCTTGAATTTTAAAACATAGTTTTGTTATGTGATGGTCTATTTTGCCACAGGTGAGAGATTCTTAAACTGTTTCTTTGTTTCTTAAAGCTGGGCCTGATTAGCTCAGTCAGTGATGCGTTTAACTATCAATCCAGGAGTCGTGAGTTTGAATCCCCGCCTGGCAGCAGTCTCTGTGATGATTGATTATTCAACATTGCGTCTCATTATCATTCAGCTCTCACCTCTGATTGAAGTGTGCTGGACTACTGGTTAACCTTTCAGGATCCCAGGAAATAAGTTAGGTTAACTGATGGTCTGTTAGCCCTCGATGGCATAAAAATGACGCTAAATATTCAATCAATCGTTTCCTAAATTATATCCTTCCTATAGCATGTTATTGATATTTATAACTACAGGTTGTTAAAACATGGGAACTCCTGGTATTGGTATGAAGCAGTTCGTTTTGGAATATAATATAATTACACAGTAAACTTCCAAGTAAGTATATGTTCAGAGGGGGCAGTGTCCTTTAGGATAAGGGGGCACTGTATTAACCTCTCTGTCTTTTGTTCCTTGCTCTTTCCTTTCAAATATTTCTTTCTCTATAATATTGCTCTGTTGTGGTTGAAGCTGACACACACCTTTCATTGAAATCTGAGATAAAATTCAAATTAAACAGATTTTTTGAAGAATAAGGAGGGCAATTGTACTCGCCCGTCAAGCCTCGCCTTAGTTAAAGTTTTTCAAGGCTTTATCTCGGTAGCCAGTGCAGTGAAACGAGACTTCCCAGTCAACAAACCTATTACAATACTAGTGACTAAGTTGGATAACTCTTACTTGAATAGAATAATTTTAAAGTTTTATATTTCTGCAGTCACTGCATGTATTGAATTGAAACTTTTGCAGTTGTAAGACTTACTCAATTTAGTAAGATGACTTGTTTCCTTGGATAAGTCCATACAAGGACAATAAGAAGCACAAACAGACAGACGTTATCTTGATGGACTTTGTCAAAGTCTTCCAAAAAGTACCCCAAAAGTGTCTACTATACAAACTAGACCACTACAGTGCAAGAGGAACAACTAACTGTTGGATTGCCTCATGGTTATCAGGCAACTCGACGGAATTCACTCCGACCAAGCTCCAGTAATATCCGGTGGTTTATTAATGACCTACCGAATTGTTTATCATCAAACGTAAGGCTTTTTGCAGATGACTCTACAAAAATGTTTATTATTCTTTAGGACTGCATTGAACCAGACTTACTTACAGAAACTTGGCACATGGTAGCAACAGTGGCTCATGAATTCCAATGTATCCAAATGTTACTCAGTGAGAACATCAACCAGAAAAAGCAAATTAATTACCACTACACTCTACATGGACAGACGCTGTAAATGTAAAAGCAACAAAGTATGTGGGGATTACAATTACTGAAACATTGGACTGGGCGCCACACATTGCATACCAAACTTTAATTCGACCCCAAATTGACTACCCTGTGCGTCTCCACTCCCACATTCGGGACCAACATACATGAAATTGAAATGGTGCAAAGAACAACAGCTCAATGGACATGTAGAAGATGGCATAATACTATTCATTTTGGGAACATGCTTGACGAATTGCGATGATCAACCCTAGAGCAAAGATGTACAAAAGTTTGACACTTTTTACAAAATATATAATAGACTGGTTGACATTGACAGAGACCGACACCTTATGACTAACAAAGCATCTAGTTACTCTAAAAGAATATCTCACCTACAACATGATCAACTGACTGCCTCAACTGTCCTTTTTTTCTTCAAAAGTCATACCACTGTGGAATGCTCTTCCAGAATCTACTTTTGCCATGGCTACAGTACATTCTGTTAAAATTTCAGACCTATATTGAATACATTTATGTAGCAACAGCACTAGAAAATATGCAGTTCATGTCGATTGCAAAACTTTTAACTGGCCAAATTGCATCTTGTCAAAGTATTCACCAGGCTCTTGGATGCACTTCATACATGTCTTTTCACCTATTTATCATACACATCTCTATATCACTCTTCCTTGAACTGTGCAATGATGTAATAAGTTTGAAACTGAAGTTCATGTAGATTTAGTCAGTTAAGCATTGTAGTCATTACATTCATATTTTCTGGAGCTGTTGCTAGGGTTGGGGTATATCAATACTTATATGAAATTTGGTAATTACAAAGAGGAAATATTACTTTTTGGCAATTTAATTTCTAGCTCGACTATTTATAGAATAGGGGGGCTATTGTACTCGCACTGGTGTCGGTGTTGGGGTAAGATATCTATGTAACCACTCATTTGATATGATTGAAACTGTATTTTCAGCATCATCAATGGAACTTACAGACATAAGAAACACAACTCTGGGTTGCATTTTGGCAGAGTTATGGCTCTTTTTGGACTTAATTATTCAGGTTAGAGTTTTTATCTGGTAAAATATCTATGCAGCCACTCGTATGATATGAATGAAACTTCACATGTATGTTCAGCATCATCAGTGGAACTCGCAGAGATAAGAACCATAACTCTGGGTTGCATATTTACAGAGTTATGGCCCTTTTGTACCGAGAAAATTTGGTAAGAGATTTTTAAAGGTTTAAGTTTTTGATCTTCCTATCGCAGGACATGAATGGAACTTCACATGTGTGTTCAACATCCTTTAGGAAACTCGTAGAGATAAGAACCATAACTCGTGATTGCATTTTGGCAGAATTATTTCCTTTTAGACTAAGAAATTTTGTTTTTAGCTGGTTAAAGTTTGTAGTACAAGGCTTTGATCTTTTGTTTGATTTGTTCAAAACCATGACCCTGGGGGCAAAATTTAATTTATTGTTTTGTTGTTTTTAGTTCTACTGGCCGAAGGTCAGAAGGGCTTATGTGATAGCACGTTGTCCGTCGTCTGTTAGCAGCACTTTCTCTAAAAATGACACTGCCCCAAGGGTTCAGTTAAGGGACACATGTCATTATAACAGACATTAATTCATTTTTTTTTTAAAAAGGAACTGATTTTGCTTATATTTTCACAGAAACATTGTTTGGTCAAGGAGGTTCAGATTTGTAAAAATTACTTGGTTCCAACGTCTTAAGGGGTCGGGAGTGGCCACAAAAGGGTAAAAATTTGGAATTACAAAAATCGTTTCCATAAGAACCGGTAAGTCAGATGTGTTCGTATTTGGCATAAATTATCCCATTGTGTAGGGGTTTGATTTTATATAAGAATTTAGGGGCAGATTTTTATAGGGGCCCTGTAAGGGAACTTTGAACTTTACATCGGGATGCTATGGGAAAACAGAAAATTCTCATTTTTTAGCTCGCAGGGACGAAGTGTGCAAGAGAGCTATTGCCATGACCCTAGCATCGTCGGCGGCCTCATCTGTAGACACCCAGGTTAAACTTTTGCGTTTAAGTTAAGTTTAAGATATCTATGCAACCACTCATTAGATGTGAATGAAAATTCACATATGTGTTCACCATTATCAATGGAACACACAAGGACGAGAACCATGACTCTGGATTGCATTTTGGCACAGTTATGGCCCTTTTTGAACTTAGACACCCAGAGGCGAGCTTTGTTGTCTTCTGACAACTCTTGTTCATCTAGTAAGGCAAAATTATTATTCATATGAGTTCTGAAGTATCATCTAGTCATAGGAAATAAGACTTGGTTCAACAAGGATAATTGACTTTCCATAAGGAGCCAGGGTTATTCAAAAAAGGGTTAAATTAGAAAATTTTCAAAAATCTTCTTCTCAACAACCGGTCAGTCAAATTTGTTTATATTTAATATAGATTATACCAATGAGTATTTGTTTAAAGCTTGTACAAATCAAGGGTCTTGTATTTATGGTGGCCCTGTAAGGGGGTTTTGAGTTTTATATAGGAATACTATGGGAAAATAGAAAAATATCTTTTTATGCTCTCCCAAAAGGGGGAAGCATATAGTCGCTGCTTCGTCCGTCCGTCCGTCCGTCCATGCGTCACCAAATTCTTGTCCGGGCTATTTCTCTAAAACCTCTGGTTGGAATTTTATGAAACTTGCTAGGATGCACCACTACCAAGTGGAGATGTGCATAATATCTTTTTGTTCCGGTTTGATGATTTTTCACGGAGTTATGGCCCTTTGATTCTGTTTGTGACCAAATTCTTGTCCTGGCTATTTCTCTACAATTCAATGTTGGAATTTTATGAAACTTGCTAGGATGCATCATTACCAAGTGGCGATGCGCATAATGTATTTGTGTTCCGGTTCAATGATTTTTCACGGAGTTATGGCCCTTTAATTGAGTCCGTTACCAAATTCTTGTCCGGGCTATTTCTCCACAACCTTAGGTTTGAATTTTATGAAACTTGCTAGGATGCATCATTACCAAGTGCAGATGTGCATAACATCCTTGTGTTCCGGTTCGATAATTTTTCATGGAGTTATGGCCCTTTGATTCTGTCTGTGACCAAATTCTTGTCCGTGCTATTTCTCTACAACCCAATGTTGGAATTTTATGAAACTTGCTAGGTTGCATCATTACCAAGTGCAGATGTGCTTTATATCTTTGTGTTCCGGTTCGATAATTTTTCATGGAGTTATGGCCCTTTGATTCTGTCTGTGACCAAATTCTTGTCCGTGCTATTTCTCTACAACCCAATGTTGGAATTTTATGAAACTTGCTAGGGTGCATCATTACCAAGTGCAGATGTGCATTATATCTTTGTGTTCCGGTTCGATAATTTTTCATGGAGTTATGGCCCTTTGATTCTGTCTGTGACCAAATTCTTGTCCGTGCTATTTCTCTACAACCCAATGTTGGAATTTTATGAAACTTGCTAGGATGCATCACTACCAAGTGGACATGCGCATTATATCTTTGTGTTCCTGTTCGATGATTTTTCACAGAGTTATGGCCCTTTAATTAAGTCTGTGACCAAATTCTTGTCCGCAGTATTTCTCTACAACCTCAGGTTGGAATTTTATGAAACTTGCTAGGATGCATTTTTACCAAGTGGAGATGCGCATATTGTCTTATGTTTCGGTCAATGATTTTTCATGGAGTTATGGCCCTTTGATTTTGTCTGACCAAATTCTTGTCCGCCCTATTTCTCTACAACCTCATGTTGGAATTTTATGAAACTTGCCAAGATGCATCACTACCAAGTGGAGATGCGCATATTGTCTTTGTGTTCTGGTTCGATGATTTTCACGGAGTTGTGGCTCTTTCATTGAGTCTGACCAAATTATTGTCTGTGCTATTTCTAGCTAGGATATGACATATTGTCATTTTGTTCCGGTTCAATGATTTGCGAATGAGTTCTGTCAAGTGCAGAGCCACATATTGTTCCTGCTATGTAGTTTGGTATTTATCAACCAAGTAGCCATCAGTGCTAAGGGAATATGGTACAGAGTCAAACACTCACATAGGGAGCATCCATCGGTTCCACCGATATTTTCTTGTTTTCATTCATTTTTTACTTTTTTTATTCAGTTTGAGTTTTGAAGCATCTTCTAGTCTTTAACAAATAAGATTTTGTTGATATGAAAGATTGGCTTTCTAAAAGGGGTTGGGGTCACAAAATGGTTAAAACTGAACATTGTTTTAAATCTTATTCTCAACAAACAGTCAAATTTTTTCAAGTTTGATGTAAATTATCCCTATGATTAAGAGTTCTTAGCTTGTACAAATCAAGGGGCACTGGGATGTAGAGGCCCTGTAAGATGTATTTTGAGTTTTACAAAGAAATACTATGGGAAAATCTCATTTTTTCTTCCATTTGTGCATTAAAATATGTTGTTTAATTTGAGATCTAAAGCATTGTCTTGACATAACAAAGCTTCCTCTCAATAACCTTAAAGTAAAAGTAGTTCATATTTGATATAAATTATCCTTAAATCAGCAAAGATTGAAGAGTCTGCATATCAAGGGGCTGGGGTATATTGGGGGTAATAGTGGTAATGTGTTTTTTACTTTTACATAGGAATGTTAAAGGGAAAACTGATTATTTTCATTTTTGCATCCATGTGTACAAAATAACTTCTTTTTAAAATCAGAAGCCTTTTTGCTCATAACAAATCCCTAAGGTAGGGTGATTGAAGTTCTGACAAATCAAGGGGCTGAGTTGTATAAGGGTTCTGTACAGGGACTACTGTGAAATCATTTATTTTGGTGGAGTCCTAATTTTCATTGATTTCGTAGGGAGCCTAGACAATGAAATCAAATGCCCACAAACTAAGGATATGTAATGCTGTCAATATAAATTATTTATATTTTCATATGGCCATGTGCATCGCATTGTGGTAAATAATCCATCCTTTCGTCATATTGCATCAATATTTTAATTGATGATTTTGTAAATAGTGTAAGATTGTTTAATACTCATATCATCTTTAAATCTACATCATATGCAGCGTTGATTTAGCTAGATTTGGAAAGTGTAAAATAAATTTGTTTAAATTGAATTTCAACGAATTTAAATCCCCACGAATATGTCATTGAAGTGGAAATCACGAAATTTAATACCTGCGAAAATAAATAATTTCACAGTATATTTGTTTAACAGATGAATGGTATAGGAATTTAAAGCATTTCCTTTTCATTGCAAGTTACTTTTTGTTCAGTATGGGTGTGGTGGGGGTATATAAGAGGTACCCAAAAGAGGGTAAATATTGTGAAATTTCGAAAAGTGTTATGGCCACTGCGAATCAGTAGAGTGTCCTCGCCTCTTATGTTTGGTTCGCTCTGAGGGTAAAAATTTTTTTTTTAAATTTAATCATTTTTAATCCTTTTTTTCTTTTTTGTAGAGTTTAATCCTTTTTTTTTATATAGATTTATTTTCTTCATTTTTATGAAAGGGTATCCAGGTGTGATAAACTGCATGCTGGTCCAAGTTTTTTTTCAACTATAGATCCGTTTTCATGAACTGGTACCGATATATTGCCTTCTGAGGTGAAGTTAGTGCATATGCCTTTATGTCATGCTGAATTAAAAAATATTAAGGCAATACAAACCATCCATTCCCTTTGTTGTTTTCAAAAAAAGCAACTTGATAATGAAAATGAATAGTGTTGGTGAACTATTTTGCAAATTTATTTTTAACAGATAAGCAATAATTATAGTTTAATTTTACCACCCCCGAGTTTTAATTGTCTTCTATTTGGTACTTATTTCCTGAAAATGCTGTTATTTTAGAACAGCATCGAAATAGTCAAGCGTGATGTTCTTCCCACAGCTCTTGTTGTTGATGTAATATATTAAATGCTGAAAATACTAAGAAAGTCCACATATATTTTAACAACTCGTATATACAGTTTTTGACTGCATTTGAGCTACCACTGTCTTGATGATCAGAATTCATTGGTGACTATATGGAAGAGAGTTGTCAGTTGTCCCAATGGATCAATTTTTCTACCTGAACAGAAAAATCCAAAATTATTCTTTTTCTTGCATACCAAACACATTGGTAATTTAGTTTACATATAATTCATATTTTATTTTACCATGATCGCATTTAAGGCGTCATATTAGTTGATGCTGGATCCTGGATGGTAGCATGATAACTTTATCTCAGCCCTATATTGAAATAAAAATATATTTGGCCCCAGGAAAGATGCAGATATCCTTTAATTTTTGGTATGCAAGAAATACATATACAGAAATGTTGCATAATAAATATTCTCGTATTTAATTCCTTGATAAAATACTCCAAAACTTTTCATAAAGAATGAACAAAATGTTCATACGTACATTTTGGACAATATTGTGTATATAGTTTTTGTTGTTTACATTTAGCCGGGCCCGATGAGCTCAGTCAGTTACGCGTCTGACTATCAATCCAGGGGTCGTGAGTTCCTCTCTCACCACTGATTCAAGTGGGAAAGTTATCAGTTACTTGTTGAGATGGGGTGTGCTCGAGTACTGGTTAATCCAAGGAAACAGTGGTTAGGTTAACTGATCGTCTAATAGCCCTAGATGGCATAAAAATGACGCTGAATATTCAATCGATCAATGTTTACATTTAATGCTAAAACTTTCATTGCATTTTTCGTAAGTGCACTAAATTTCAAAACATTCACTATTGTCATTTAAAAGTTACATTACCCAGTTACAGTCAAACCTGTCTTAAACAGCCAGTCAAAGGAACAAAAATAATAGCAAATGGCTGCTTAAAACAAGTGTTTGCTGGATAGAGATGACTGCATACACAGGTTTAATTTTAAAACAACCATTGCTGTCGCTGCCAAAGGATTTTTATTAAGGGCTTAATATAAAAACCCAATTACATAATGTTTTATTGTTTTTCAGAATGAGTGGATACAGACCAGATACCAATGACGATAACATCAGGGAGGTTTTGACTTCCAGAAATAATGTACTACAATGTGTACTCCTGACAACTTGGATCATGTTTAAACTAAAATAATGTATAAAAATTGACCCCTCAGTTACATTTTGTTTCGAATTTAGGAAGTTTTAGGCCAGTATTAAATATGAAATGTATTAACCGCAAAATGATTGTTAAAAAAGTTCATTTCAGAGAAGACATTTGTTTCTGATATACACTATAAAAATGTCCTTAATTTCCAGGGATCCAAATGAATTCCATCATAGTATGACAAAAGCTAGTTGTGGAAATTTCAAGGTTCGCACAGATTTGAAAAGTGCTTGATTTTCAACCTCTCAAATGAAAAGTGCTTATTTCTTAAAAACATCCTTGAATAGTGCTTATTTTTAATGTCAGTGGGAAAAGTGCTTGAAAAGTGCTTGAAAATGAACAAAAATCATTGAAAAGTGCTTGAATTTAAAAGAGTTTGAATTTAAAAAATAGTAACGGAATATATGAAATGTCCATCTTCACCATTTATTTTACTCCGTGTTTTACTATACGCAAGAGAAGGGAGACTACTCAGTTTGACAAATCTGTTTCCCAGCAGTATTGTGCAGTGCAGCATGCTGGGAACCAGTGCCCACCTGTTCTAATTTTTAAAATAAATACGGTGTGTTGTCGCCTTAACAAATTTAACACAGTTGATAAATAATTCTCTCGTTACCCACGCAGAAAAATTGCCGATAGCACCCGTTTGACAACCCCAAAATACAGAGAACAGGTTCAAATGCAATTTAGCAGCTGCTTGTGTTCTGAACTAGTGACGTCATCTGGGGAAACCCACTGCATCCAAAAGCACATGGTAGTAATAAACAGATAACAATGCCTCGGAAAAAATGTGTATACAGCCCTGAAGTCGCAGGATATGAGCGAGAAACACAATAAAAATGGAACGTCCATGCCGACAATTCGCAATTGAGCACAAGCATAAACTTGTGTAGTACAAAGAAAGTGGTAAACAATGGGATGCAAAGGTTGATCTGAAACATTAAGGGCTGTGGGAGTACTTGGTTGTGTGAAACTAACTGAACTTGTAAAAAAAAAAATTTCTTGAAAACGGGTAGAGCGGGAGTATTTTATTTTTTATTTTTAAAATTTTGATGTTTTTCTAATAATTTTCTAATTTTTTTATTTTTTTAATTTTTTAATTTTTTTTTTATGAAAATAAAAACGGTCGGGGCCGCATGCAAATGAGGGGGCAGCCGGAGATGATAATCTAGCAATTAATTTATTAATCCCTTATGTTGCTGTTCATATGTTTACGTTATCTTTATTGGGATATACAGCTGGGCTAGTTACACAATATTGTAACTATCCCAATACTGTTACTAGCCCCTCTGATAGCTGTGCAGGAACTCCTAAGGTACAGTAAGTATGTATGGCGAGTTCATCTATTTAAGTGCTTGAAATTGAAATTTTGACCTTGAAAAGTGCTTGAAAAGTGCTTGAATTTTATCAGTCCTTATCTGTATGAACCCTGAATTTTGATATCTTCTAATATCTTCATTGACAACCCCAATGATCACTCAAGACAGCTATAAAATAATGCGGGCAGTTTTGTGTAGTGGATAGGCTTTAAGCTGCTCACCACAGGTCACAGGTTTGATACAGACTCGCCCCTAGGAAAAATGAAACACAGTATTGGCTTTATTGAAAATATAACTCGAGAGTAATTCCCAAAACTCTGAAGTAAGTCACATTCAAGCTGACATAAATTACTAGTAATACAAATGAGAGAATTAAAAGTGGAAAACGCCTTTGTTTAACATCCTCACAGAAAAATAAAGTCTCTTTCAATTGAACTTATTCATATTTTGTATAAATGTTTCACTTTTGTTCTATTGAAGGGGCGAGGTAACGGTAACAGCACTTTGAGTCTGTGTGAGGTTTCGTGTCCAGCCTGAAACTTTGTCATGCATCAATGAATTTTATGATTACCTACTACAAATGATCAACATAACATGACGACATGTTGCGTGTAACACCCAGACTCCCAGTTCATAGGTGAAGGTCACATATAACATTGACGACACTTTCAGTCTGAGATTTTGTGTTCGATCTGTAACTTGGTCACCTATGGATAAATTTCACAAACATTTGGCTCAGTTCATCGGCATGACCTCATGACATGTCGCATGTAAGACTCTCACCCATACTTTAAAGGTCAAGGTCACACTTTGAGTCTGTGTGAGATTTCATGTCTGGCCTTTAATTTTGTCATGCATAGATGGATTTTATAAATACTTGCTACAAATAACCAACATAACATGAGGATGTGTTGTGCCTTTACCTAGACACCCACTTCAAAGATCAAAGTCACAATTTAACTTTGTTTGACAACACTTTCAGTCTGTTTGAGATTTCGTGTCTGGTCTGTAACTTTGTTACCTATGGATAAATTTCAAACACACTTGGCTCAGTCGATCAACATGACGTGATGAAGTGTCGTGTGTAAGACCAAGAACCTTTCTTCAAAAGGTGAAGTTCACACTTTCAGTTTGTTTGATATTTCGTTTCTAGTTTGTAAATTTGTCGTTAACTTGGCTCAATTGATAAAGATGACATGGCGATGTGTTGTATGTTAAACCTAAGCCTGTGCCTCAGAGGTCAAGGTCTCACTTAGAGTTTGTTCGACAACACTTTGAGTCTAAGATTTCAAATCTGATCTATAATTTTATCATACATGGATGGATTTCAAAAACACCTGACTAAATTTATCAATTGATCACCATGGCTTGACGAAGTATTGCATTAATACCTTACCTCAAAGGTCAAGGTGTCACTTTTAGTCTGTTTTATGCCTGGTTTGTAATTTTGTTTTACATGGAGGGATTTTCAAATAGCTTGACACAAATGATCATGTCATGATGATATGTCGCCTGCATTTATCTGTAAAAAATACTCAGACCTTTACATCAGATGTCAAGGTCAAGGTCACACTTTAATGTAATACAACATGAAATTGTGTGTCTAGTCTGAAACTTCAGTCCATGACTCTTGATATTAATGGATACAACGCTACCTATTATAAAATATATTGTTATTTTCACAGACCATTAGGGGGGCATGTGACACCAGTGACATTTTTTGTTTTGTTTCTCATTTTTAAACATTTTGAGATCTAGAGCATTGTTTAGTCATAACACTGGAGATGGCACTGTTGATGGAGATTTATTTTTTATAAATGGCAAGCAGTGGTTAAAAAAAAGGTAAAATAATGAAATTTCAAAAATCTTTATCTTGAGAACTGATGCCCTAAATTTGCTCATGAATAAAGGTTGCACATTAATTCAAATAAAGGAACTAGAGTCCATTAAGGAGACAATGATTTTAACATATGAACACTCACTATTGGAAAACAGTAAATTTTCTTGCCCTTGTTTGACTTGGAAATAATGGTTAAAGCTCTGCATGCAAGTATCATCTTGTCCATATTTCAACAACCACTGGATGTATTTGATTTAAACTTCACACAAGACTTTCCATTCATCAAATCTACTAAAATAGTGAAGGTAGATAACTCCTGCATGAATATGATGCAAACTATTGCCTGGTTTAAGCTTTGCATACAGGTACGATCAAGTCCATATCTCACCAACCACTCAATTTATTGATTAAACTTTAAACAAGACTTTTTAGTCATCAAAACGTACTAAGTACTAAATAACTAAGTTAGATAACACTTGCATAAATATGATGAAAATTATTGCCCTTGTTTAACTTAGAAACTCGGGTTAAAGTTTTGCATACAATACCATCAAGTCCATATCTCGCCAACCATACACCATGTATTTAATTGAAGTTCACACAAGACTTCCTAGTCACCAAACCTGCTTCAGTTATTAAGGGAGAGAACTCTTGCTTGAATATAATGAAAAGTAGCAGTGCCATTGTTTGACTTAGATATTTTGGTTAAAGTTTTGTGTGCAAGTACCATCAAGTCCATATCACAACAAACACTCCATGTATATGATTGAAACTCAACAGCCTCTGCATGTATTTGATTGAAACTTCATATTTAGTTTAAACATATTTTATTACTTATGTTACAGACAGTTAACCTCACATGATAATACATATTTATATATAACATGCGCAAATTGAACTACAAGTTATAACAACACTAGTTACAGTTCTCACTATATCATCAATATCAAAAAGTCTTGTCCATCTGTATTAAATATAAATATCTCAGCTCGGAGACAACCGATTTTTATACATTTGGTATCGTTGGAAAGAACAGCTCGATGCCAATAAGTGTGTATAGTTCTGATGAATTTGATTTATTTATTTTATCACAATTGGCTTTTGAATTTACCTACTGTATATTTGACAATAACTCATATTGTAAAAATGACACCTACTGTTGTAATGTTTAAAATTCAATATCGCGTGTGTCACCCGCGGGCATTAACCAATACAATACAACGTCGGCGAAGCGACAAGACAAGCCTTCTAGAAATTGAGTCGGTAGTTGGTCCCATTCCTCTGCTATAGCAGCCCTAAGTTCATGATTTGTCCTGAGATTTCTAGTGACGGTCATGACAGCACGTCATTGTTTGCCGTCAGAAAGTGTGTCGTGAGTCTCGCACTAAAGGGCCGCGCGTTGTCTTGTTGGAAGACGGTGCCATGGTGGAGGCGAATGATTGGCACCACAACTGGCTGGAGCACCTGGTCGATGTAACGTTGCGCCGTTAAACCACGTCCATATCATTTTCCAAACTCAACCACACAGGCGTCCGCAAACCTTTCACCAGTACGACGGTAGATGTGCCTACGCCGGTCACTGGAATTGAATTTAGATTCATCAGTGAAAAAAGAACCGATCTCCGCTGATTAACCATTTATCTGCGATGTTGCAATACCCAGTGTAGACGTAAAAGTCGATGGCTGTGCTTAAGACGTGCCCCGCAATACGGGCGTCGGCAACGTATCCCGGCAGCAACTCTGAGACGTCGCTTAACGGTTCTGGCGCTAATGTGTAACCGAGTACGTCCTTGTGTGTTGAGAGCAGTGTTACGTGGGATTATAAATCGGTCTTGCAGATGTGTCAAGGCGATTTGCCGATCCTGACTTAACGTTGTTTCTCGAGGACGTCTAGACCTCGGCAGGTCGGCAACAGACCCAGTTGCAACAATTTCGGGCGTAAATACCGAACACTAACCCCGAAATCGTTCGCAATACGTAATGGTTGCAACCCGGCTTCGAGTCTTCCATTTGCGCGTAGACGTTCGTTTGATAGCTTCATATTGTCGAAGACCGCGGCGTGGTCTAGTGGTAGAGCGTCCGCCTCGCATGCAGAAGGTCGTGGGTTCCATCCCCGGCCGGGTCATACCAAAGACTTTTAAAATGGTACTAGAAGCTTCCTCGCTTGACGCTCAGCATTTAGAGGAGAGTTCTAGGTCTGGTCGGCCCGGTGTCAGTATAATGTGACTGGGTGGGGTATCATACCATGTGTGTGCGGCATGATACTCCAGTGTGACAGCGCTTAGAACACTGTCTCAAGTAGACACCGTCGCGATATGGCTGAAAAATTGTTGAAAGCGACGCTAAACACCATACAACATCACATTGGCGAAACAAGATAATTTTTTATCAATGTATGGGTGTTTCGACAGACAACCAATTTGTACATGAAAATCGAGTACAACGTTTATACCCAGTGGTGCACGTGGAGGCACTGCTGTATCGACATTGCTGGGACACCTATAACAATCGGGATTAAATGGTTGTGTTTGTGTAAGGGTGTACAATGTGTGTGTTGAATATCAGATGTGTATCTGTTAAAAATTATCAACAAATACCACCTGGACAAGACTTTTGTCCTTAAGTATATTATATTTACCGGAATGAAATGTAATGACATTCAAAATATAGGTTATGATTTTGAAAAAAAATACTATAATCTTGAAAAGAAGAAACATACAGAAATGTGAACAAAAATGAAGGGGAGAAATCCCCACTTGATAAATTTACCCAATTGTCCATCTCAATAGAAACCATACAATCGCCCCACATACTGTTCAATTTAAAATTTCGACATATCACGCGTAACATACTTTACTAATAAGTTAGTCGATTTGAAAACGTGTTTTTAATATATTTTTATACAATTCAGTCTCAATCAAATTTGCACGTTTGAGACAAATATTAGAATAGTCGAACGTGCTTTCCCTCCGACAGCTTTTGTTTTATTATTCTAGTCACTCTAGATCCAATACTACTCAAATTTCCTTCAACCAACAAAGTTTTAATTAATGTATTATCTTGGAAGTAAAGTAATGTAGCTTACTCATATTTCTATTCTCAATGATATATCACCAGTATTATGCAAATGTCAGTTTGGTGTAAACCTGCTTTTTCAATAATCGTGTAGATAAACGACAATTTGCACGCCTGTGACAATGATTTTTGTCCGCAACGCATTTTATCCACATAAACTAAGAAACGTCAACGTTTGTCCTGATGCTGACAAAATTCTTCAATGTACTAAATATTCTGCAGACAGAAGGCGTAATGCAAAAAGTAAGCCTACTTCTAATTTTACTGCGACAAAAAGCGTCAAGCGAACAAAAAGCGCCTGCACACACGTCCGTTTTGTGTCTGTATTTTTTTACTTCCCTCAAAAAACTTCGAACACTTCACCGTTAATCTAGAATTTTAGTTTAATTACGAAATTTTACTTTTATTATTTTAAATACCGCAATTTGAATAAATTTTCGCTTAAAGCAATTTCTAAATTATTTAAGCAAAAAAAATATGTTCGTTTCTGGTTGGTTCCTAAAAAATCTAGACAGACCACGTAGAGTTTTCTTTTCTTTTTCGTTCCAAAGTACGAGTAATGTTCAGAGCAAGCCGATCATCGGTTGTATTTGTATGGTAATCAAGTTATATTGTGGCATTCACTGCACTGTTCTGGATAACAATAATAACACTTTTCAGTCATATTTGGATGGGGTCTGCTTGGGGGCAGTATTCTCTGGGCGGCCATGTTGGATATCGGGCAGCAAACAAATTGGATTACATGTATTCAAAACCCACGTTATGTTAGATATAATGCAGTGACTGTGTAACATAATCATTCAGATGATGTTAGTTGGGTGTGTGGTGTTTAGCGTCGTTTTCAACAATGTTTCAGTCATCACGACGGTGTCTACTTGAGACAGTATACAAAGCATTGCAACACTGAATCATCATGCTGTAGACACATGGTATGATACCCCATCCAGTCACATTGACACCGAGCGACTAGACCTATGGCAATCCTATAAAGGTTGACCATACTCTAAATACTGTGCAACAAGCGAGGAAGCTTCTAATACCATTGTTCAAGTCTTTGGTATGACCCAACAGGGAAGCGAACCGACGACATTCCGCGTGCGAAGATGGCGCTTTACCCCCAGACCACCGTTGCGGTTTTCATTTAGATGAAAAAAATGAGGGGATGGCGTAGGGATGGGGATTTGGAAAAAAAATAGCGTCGGCAGTATAAATTAAGGACGGTCAGCTAACCGGAAACAACGTGTTTTGGCCTTTAAAAACAAATTCAAGGAAATATAATTTGATAGTTTAAGCATTTTCACTGATACAATCAAAACTAGCATAGTTACACTAGTTTTATTATTTGTGTATCCCTGCTCAGCCACAATCTCCGTGTTGATTGTTATACGACAATAAATATACGGCAATGAATCGCTGCTCGGCCACAATCTCTGTGATGATTGTTAAACGACATTGAATCCCCGCCCGCCTCAACCTCCATGATGATTGTTATACGGCAATAAATCGCCGCTCGGCCTGAATCTCCGGTGTTAATTGTTATACGACATTGAATCCCCGCCCGTATACATGTTTACTCTTGCCCGTCCCTCCCTCCCTCTGTCCAAGAAACTGGCGGCACTATACATGTATACTCTTGCCCCCATCCTCCCTCTTACCCGCTGTGTCAGAAACTGGCGGCACTATACATGTATACTCTTGCCTGTCCCCCCCCTCCCTCTGTCAAAGAAACTGGCGGCACTATACATGTATACTCTTGCCCGTCCCTCCCTTCCTCTGTCCAAGAAACTGGCGGCACTATACATGTATACTCTTGCCACCATCCTCCTTCTTACCCGCTGTGCCAGAAACTGGCGGCACTATACATGTATACTCTTGCCCGTCCCTCCCTTCCTCTGTCCAAGAAACTGGCGGCACTATACATGTATACTCTTGCCACCATCCTCCTTCTTACCCGCTGTGCCAGAAACTGGCGGCACTATACATGTATACTCTTGCCCGTCCCTCCCTCCCTCTGTCCAAGAAACTGGCAGCACTATACATGTATACTCTGAACTGGGTCCGTTCAGCAGCAATTGCTACGCGCACGCTGATTGGTCAGTTGCTTCAAGGAAAGTTTGAATTAAGTCATAGTTTAGTAAGCGTTCACTTGCTATGAATTGTGGGACAGGCATAGAAAAAACATAGAAAAAACACTTTCTTTCCCGACAGCAAGCAATTGTAGGAGCCGTTATTGTGTGGCAGCTGTTTTCTGTATCTGTCAGTGCTAGAATACACCGATTAAATCTGTTTTTATGCCTGTTGATGGTGTATGTGCACAGATATGTGTGAATTTGTAACCCTTTTAAAGTACATGAAATCACAAGCTTTTCCTCAGAATTTCAAATTTTTGGTAGTTAGAGTTAAACTTTTGTTTGTATAAATCATAGTAACAAACATTGTTTTGAAAATATATTTGGCATTTAAATGTTATATCAATAAAGTATGTTATGCAACAATATAACAAAGCAATAAAAATCTTGAAAACGTGCATTTCGATTTGATAGAATTACATATATGTATATATAAACATGCTCCGAAGCCATCTTTCTGCTTGTATATGGCAGTTGGGACAAATGACCAATGAAGCGGGTTGAGATTTATCATGATTTTTAAAAGGTAATGATAATATTGGGGCTGTTATATGTATTTTACCATGTTAAGGAGGCATACATCTTGAGTCTGATTTCAGTAATATTAATTCTGCCTCTGGACATAGAAACAATCCTAAACTTTCATTTGATAAATAACAAAAAAACAAGGTTGCCTGAATAGAGACTTGTCACAGTCATTGTCTCATTTTAGCCTCAGAATAGCCACACTGTTGCCCGAGGATACCCCCACATAGCCAACTACAGCTTACACATAGTATGAACATAGCAACAATGTAGCCCTTAGATTTCTAAACCGAGCCCAATATAGCCTAGATATAATTACAACATTGAAACAGCCTTCCCTCATTATAGCATTAGCATAGCCACAATTGTAGTCATTATTTACTCTCAACTTAGCCACAAAATAGCTAACATAATTATAAATACAACAAAGACACAACATTGCCTCATTATAGCCTTGGTATGAGTACAATGTAGTCCTATACATAGACACAAAACAGCTTACACATAATCCCAACATAGTCACCACATGTACCTTGCCGAATTATATATACATTTGCCGGACCCAATTAGCTCAGTTGTTAGCGCGTCTGACTCAATCCAGGGGTCGTGAGTTCGAATCCCCGCCCGGTCACAGTCTCCGTGATGAGTGATATACAACATTGTCTCTATCATTCGTCTCTCACCGCTGATTCAAGTGGTAAAGTTATCAATTACTTACGGGCGGAGATAGGATGTGATCGAGTACTGATAAACCTTCCAGGATCCTATGAAAAGTGGTTATGTTAACTGATCGTCTGTTTGCACTTGATGGCATAAACATGACGCTGATTATTCAAACAATCAATCAATCATTATAGACTGGGCGTAGTCACAAAGATACCTCAATGTAGCCACAAACTAATTTACACATGGACGTGAAAGAAACAGCATTGCTGTATTATAGCCTGTTTAAGTCGCAGTGTAACCCTCATCTATCCTCAATATAATCACAATTTAGCTAAAACATAGCAACACTATTGCCTTATCATCGCAAAATTACTTACACATAGCCACACCATAACAATCACATTGCCTCGTTACATTGAAGTCATGAAAAAAAAACACAAATAAATAAAGCCAAAACACAACATAGCAGCAGCATACCCACAGCAGCATTGGTACTATAGACACATTCAATGTAGTCACAAAATACCTTACACATAGCAACAGAATACTTCCATAGTGTTTAGCAATGATGCATTGAAATTGTTTGAACACGAATAACTAAATTTGCCCTACAGTTGTTGAAGCAATATTCCATGAAACTTAGCTGTCGCAAAATAATATACCTTTTGGAATAATTTTGACTTGACGTCCCTGGAGTTATAGTAGTCATACTCGAGGCAATGTGGAATATATAACAACGTTGTCTGCTAGAGGCAGTACTCTAAGCGCTGTCATAAAAAAGTTATAAAAATATCGCCACGATTAAATCTACAGTTATTCCGTCTGTTTTTCAAATTCTATTTTCGGCGTCATCTATTTAATATACCTATTTTTCATTACAGGGCGATAAAGCTGCCGTTAAGACCAGACAGACGTCAAACTGTTTGACAGATGTTGCTGTATCCAGAACGAATGTTACCATGGTTACACGGTATTCGGATGGATACAGGTATGCTTTACAAACCGTTGTGTTTGTGTGGTGTTTAGCGTCTCTTTCAACACATTTTCAGTCATATTGCGATGGTGTCTACTCGAGCTGCTATTTTGAATTATCATGTCGCAAACACATGGTATGATATCCCATCTAGTCACATTATACTTACGCCGGGACAACCGGACTTGGAACTATCTTTAAATTCTAAGCACTAAAAAGGGAAATGTCTAGTTTTCATTTTTCAAGTCGTTGATATAACCAGACAAGGGATCGAACCCGTAACCTTCTGTGTGCAAGATGGGTACTCTACCACTAGACTACTGCTGTGGCGTATTTAAAGTTGGACAACTTTCTGAATAAATCAACAATAATTTTGATAAATGATCTGCTTAAAAAGTCTATAAAGGTTTCACCACACAGTTGAGTTGTGTTCTTTGTTTTATATAAAATAAGGTCTAGGATTTCCATGGTAAAGAATATTATTTTTTTAAAGTAGGTATGTGGGTGGGTTGTGTGTGTGTCGGTGTGTCGGTGTTACATGTATTAACGTTCAATGACGTTAAACCGATGTGTATTTTTAATGTAATTATAGATTTCAGTTAACATGACAATATTTGTATCGATAGAAAAAAATCATCTCCAAAAAGGTGTAGATGAGACTGAGTTGAAATCAGGTTCTGATTAACACCTCAAACTGTTTAATTTTCACAGGGACCCCTGTTTCCTGACGTGCACGCCACCCCGAGCCCGTGATGCCTGCAGTTCTATAGGGAAAACAACTTGACAACTTCAAAAGAACACAAATGGCATGACCCTTTCAGTTTGTGTGAGATTTCGTTACCGGCCTGTTACTTTGTCATGCATAGAGGGATTTTGTTGATACTTGCTACAAATGATCAACATAACATGACGACATGTCGCAAGTAAGACCCACATCCGTAACTCAAAGGTCAAGGTCACAATTTGAGTTTGTTCGACAACACTGAGTTTATGTGAGATTTCGTTTCTGGCCTGTAACTTTGTCATGCATCGATGCATTTTAATGATACTTGCTACAAATGATCAACATAACATCATGACATGTTGCTAGTAAGACCCAAACCTGTACCTCAAAGTTCAAGGTCACAATTTGAGTTTGTTTGACAACACTTTAAGTTTGTGTGAGATTTCGTGTCCGGCCTGTCACTTTGTCATGCATAGATGGATTTTGTTGATACTTGCTACAAATGATCAACATAACATGACGACATGTTGCGTGTAGACCCTCACCCGTACCTCAAAGGTCAAGGTCACAATTTGAGTTTGTTTGACAACACTTTGAGTTTATGTGAGATTTCGTTTCTGGCCTGTAACTTTGTCATGCATAGATGAATTTTAATGATACTTGCTACAAAGGATCAACATAGCATCATGACATGTTGCTAGTAAGACCCAAACCTGTACCTCAAAGGTCAAGGTCACAATTTGAGTTTGTTTGACAACACTTTAAGTTTGTGTGAGATTTCGTGTCTGGCCTGTCACTTTGTCATGCATAGATGTATTTTGTTGATACTTGCTACAAATGATCAACATAACATGACGACATGTTGCTAGTAGACCCTCACCCGTACCTCAAAGGTCAAGGACACAATTTGAGTTTGTTTGACAACACTTTGAGTTTATGTGAGATTTCGTTTCTGGCCTGTAAATTTGTCATCCATAGATGCATTTTAATGATACTTGCTACAAATGATCAACATAACATCATGACATGTTACTAGTAAGACCCAAACCTGTACCTCAAAGGTCAAGGTCACAATTTGAGTTTGTTTGACAACACTTTGAGTTTATGTGAGATTTCGTGTCCGGCCTGTCACTTTGTCATGCATAGATGTATTTTGTTGATACTTGCTACAAATGATCAAAAATAACATGACGACGTGTCGCGAGTAAGACCCACACCCGTACCTCAAAGGTCAAGGTCACAATTTGAGTTTGTTTGACAACACTTTGAGTTTGTGTGAGATTTCGTTACCGGCCTGTAACTTTGTCATGCATAGATGAATTTTAATGATACTTGCTACAAATGATCAACATAACATCATGACATGTTACTAGTAAGATCCAAACCTGTACTTCAAAGGTCAAGGTCACAATTTGAGTTTGTTTGACAACACTGAGTTTGTGTGAGATTTCGTGTCCGGCCTGTCACTTTGTCATGCATAGATGGATTTTGTTGATACTTGCTACACATGATCAAAAATAACATGACGACGTGTCGCGAGTAAGACCCACACCCGTACCTCAAAGGTCAAGGTCACAATTTGAGTTTGTTTCGCAACACTTTCAGTCTGTTTGAGATTTCGTTTCTGGCCTGTATCTTTGTCATGCATATATGTATTTGTTAATACTAGCTACAAATGGCCAACATAACATGACGATGTGTTGCACGTTTCACACAGAATCCCTCTTCAAAGGTCAAAGTCACAATCTAATTTTGGTTGATGACACTTTCAGTCTGATTGAGATTTCGTGTCCGGTCTTAAACTTGTTACCTTAGGATAAATTTCAAAAACACTTGGCTCAGTTCATCAGCATGACATTACAAAGTGTCACGTATAAGACCCACATGCGTACCTCAAAGGTCAAGGTCACACTTTGAGTTTGTTTGACAACACTTTCAGTCTGTGTGAGATTTCTTGTCCGATCTATAACTTTATCATCTATGGATATATTCTAAAAACACTTGGCTCAGTTGATAAACATGACATAATTAAGTGTCGCATGTAAGACCAAGAACCTTTCCTCAAAGGTCAAGGCACAATTTCAATATGTTTGATATTGCGTGCCTGGTCTGTGACTTTGTCTTTAACTTGGCTCAATTTATCAAGTGACATGACGACGTGTCATAAGTAAAACCTAGACACGGTCACACTTTGAGTATGTATGACAACACTATGAATCTGTTTAAGATTTCAAGTCTGTCCTTTAACTTTATCATACATGGATGGATTTCTAAAACACTTGGCTTAATTTATCAATTGATCAACAATTGATCTGTTACTTACATTTAGGGATCTTAAAATAGCTTGACACAAGTGATCAGCATGTCATGATAATGTTTCACCTGCATTTAAGTGTTGAAATACCCAGACCATTACATCAGACGTCAAGGTCAATTTTACACAAAGGTCAACGTCATGCTTTAATGTAAAAAAATGAAATTACATGTCTAGTCTGAAACATTAGTCCATTACTCTTGATATTCATGGATACATCGCTTCCTATTATATCATATATTTTTATTTTTCACAGACCATTTGGACGACATGTGACACTTAACAGTGACATTTCTTGTTATCTCTGTTTTGAAGATCGAATTTTAACAGGCACTTCGATCTTCAGATGTACTGCTGCTGTTTAATCTTCAGCACCGTATGGGATTATAAGATAGAGAAGTCCTGAAATGTTTCTTTCTCACAAAAGGTGGAATTCGGATAAAGTAAAAGAGTATTGCTTTGGTAATTAGTAAAATGATACTAAGGAAAAGAATGTTTTATTTAAGACTTCGATCTTGTAGGTCTTATAAAATAAGTTTTAGTTGGTCCTTTATTATTTCTACAATGATTGTTCATAATATTTTTTTCAGAACGTTGCTCTCCATGTGAGCTCTGGGGGTGTATTTACTGTTGATTATTGCTACTGTCAGAACTTTACGCTCCATGCGAGCTCTGTGTGTACTCACTGTTGATTGTGTCTACTGTCAGAACTTGCGAACCATTGCAGACGTGGTTATAAACCTAAAGTTTGTAGTTTTGATTATGTTTATGGGTTCTCAGTGGCTTACTGATTAATGAAAGGTTATATACAGCGTTGGTTCTAGGTGACATAAGAATAAATTGGAGGAAGAAACACCATCTTCTGCATCTGCCAAAAAACATGCATGCTTTCTCACATAACGTGTTAAAGTCAATCTGGGCTTGAACATGCGACTCAAGGATTAGATGTAAATAATCTTTACACACCAGTGCCTAATAAAATTATGTTGAACATATCATTAAACCATATTCCAGAAGAAAAATAGTCAAGTTAATACACGTTTAAAGTTATTCATACATTATATTTGTAGGGCACGGACTATAAGAATGTAGAGGGTCCCGTGGCTAAGTGGTTGTCTCAAAATCACTTACCTCTTACCGTCAAGGTCGTAGGTTCGAGTCCCGCTCGCTCTAAAAAACATTATTGCGAAAGTTTGGCAGTTATAGAACATTTATAGACTATGAACATTGTCACCTATATTTCATAGAACATTAACAGACAAATAGCATTTTCACCAATACATGTAATTTATAGAACTTTTACAGACTATGAACATTGTTGTTTTTTTCTATTTATATCGTTTAAATGTGTGTATATAGGTTTGTTGTATAGAACATTTACAGACCATGATTGTTGTCATCAATATTATATAGAATATCAACAGACTCTGAACCGTGTTACCTATATATTATAGATCATTAAATTTTACAGATTAGGTTATTGTCATCTATATCTTATAAAACTTAAACAGACGTTGAGCCTTGTCTCTTATATTCTATAGAACATTTCAAGACTGTGACCATTGTCTTTTATATTTTAGGCAACTTATATACTATGAGCCTTGGTACCTATTTTACAAAACATTCACATACTTTGAATATCTTCATCTATTTTTTATAGAACATTAACATACTATGAATATTGTCATCTATATGTTATAGAACATCAACAGGCAATGAGGCTTGTTATCTGTTTTAAATATTTGATAGAAATAATGTATTCCTTGTCAGTAATACTCAGACTAGTCCTTATCAGTTATATTCAAAATCTTCCCAATCAGTTATACATGTACTGAGAACATTCCTTGTAAGTCATATTTAAAGTCTCCCTGATCGGTTATGCTCGAAGTCTTCCTAATCAGTTTTGCTCATCGTATTCCTAGTCAGTGTTGCTCTAAGAATTCCTAATCAGTTATACTCAAATTCCGCCTAGTCAGTTATGTTCAAAGTCTTCCTATTCAGTTATACTCAAAGTATTCCTAGTCAGTTATACTCAAAGTCTTCCTAATCAGTTTTGCTCAAAGTCTTCCTATTCAGTTGTACTCAAAGTATTCCTACTTAATTATGCTCAAATTACTCTTGGTCGTTTATACACAAATTAATACTAGTCAGTGATGCTGAGAAAATCCTAGTCAGTTATGCTCAAAGTATTCATAGTCAGTTATACTCAAAGTAATCCTAGTCAGTTATGCTCAAAGTAATCCTAGTCAGTTATGCTCAAAGTCTTCCTTGTCAGTTATGCTCAAATTACTCCAAGTCAGTTATGCTCAAAGTAATCCGAGTCACTTACGCTAAAATATTCCTGGTCAGTCTTGCTCATAGTCCTAGTCAAGGAATTTTAAAATTTTTAGAGTTATACTCAAATTTCTCCTAGTCTGTTATTCTCAAAACCTTCCTAGTTAGTTATGCTCAAAGTCACCCTAGTCAGTTATGCTCAAAGGATTCCTAGTCAGTTATGCTCAAAGTAACTCTAGTCAGTTATACTCAAATTCCTTCTAGTCAGTTATTCTCAAAGTCTTTCTATTCAGTTATACTCAAAATCTTCCTAGTCAATTATGCTAAAAGCTTTCCAAGTCACTAAGACTCAAATTTTTCCTAGTTATGCTCAAACAGTTGTAGTCAAATGTTCTCAAATATATCTAGTCAGTTATGCTCATAGTTTTCTAAATGAGGTATACTAAAATTTCTCCTAGTCATTTATACACAAATCAGTCCTAGTCAGTTATGCTGAGAAAATCATAGTTTGTTCTGCTCAACGTAATCCTAGTCAGTTATGCTCAAAATCTTCCTTGTCAGTTATATTCAAATTTTCTTAGTCAGTTTTTGCTCAAATTACTCCTAGTCAGTTATCCTAAAATATTCTTGGACAGTCATGTTCATAGTCCTAGTCATGTTCAAAGTCTTCCAAGTCAATTATGCTTAAAGTCTTCCTAATCAGTAATACTAAAAAACTTCCTAGTCATATATACTAAAATTCCTCCTAGTCAGTTATGATCAAAGTCTTCCTAGTCAGTTATACTCAAAGTAATCCTAGTCAGTTATGCTCAAAGTATTCCTCGTCAATTATGCACAAAGTCTTTTTAGTCAGTTAATCTTAAAGTAATCCTAGTAAGTTATACTCAAGTGCCTCTTTGTCAGTTACTCTCAAAGTTTTCCTATTCTGTTTGTTATATATACTTAAAGTCTTCCTAGTCAATTCTGCTGAAAAAAATCCTGGTATTTATACTCAAATTTCTATTAGTCAGGTATGCTAAAATTTCTCCTAGTTAGGTATGCTCAAAGTATTTCTAGTCAATTATGTTCAAAGTATTACTTTTCAATTATGCCCAAAGTCTTACTAGTCAGTTATGCTCAAAGTATTTCTAGTCAATAATGTTCAATGTATTCCTAGTCAACAATGCTGGTCAGTTATGCCCAAAGTATTCCTAATCAGTTATGCTCAAATTCTTCTTCGTCAGTTATGCTCAAAGTCGTCCTTGTCAGTTATGCTCATAGTCTTTGTTGTCATTTATGCTGTAAGTCTTCCTCGTCAGTTAGGTGCAAAGTCTTCGTTGTCAGTTATATCTAAAGTATTTTTTTTTTTTTGTGATTAAATATTTTATTTCATAAAGTTATTCACAACATAAGCGTAGTCATAAACATAAAAATTACATTTTGTTGCATGCTTACATAAAGGTTTATTAATGTGTAAAAAGTATATAATTCTTAGTGGTATACGTTACAAATGTATAAAGTAAATATATTAGTAAATTGAGAAAATGCAAATCAATCAGCAACAATATTAATGATATTTTCATATTATGAAATTACCAACAAGATATAACCATATTTATTTTGTATGTAACATAATGAAACAAATTATTAAGATAGATATAAGAACTCAAGATAAAGGTAGAATAAAACACAAAAGGAACAAAATGAGAGGAAAGATGAGGAGGGGAAAATAAGGATCAGCAGGGTTTTTAACCATATTTTAAGAAAAATATAATAAAGGGAGGGAAGATTGAGATGATATAGTAGTAGCCTTCCTTTAGTTCAAGAATGTATATTGTTTTGGAGAAATAATCTCCATTTTTTTTCGTGTTTGTCAAATTTATTGTGTTTAAGTGCTATTTCTCCTTCTATTTCAATTTGTTTTTTTAAAATAGCATTTGAATAATGTAAAGGTAGGAATGTCACCTTGACATTTTTTTGTAAATATAAAATATTTTGCACAGAAAATTATATAGTTTTTAATATCATTCATACACCTTTCAATTATTCGAAGGTTACTATTTCTAGATCAAAAGTTATTTCAAAATTTAAGCTATTTAAATATGTCTTAAGCTCATTCCAAAAAATTTGTATGTGAATGCACTCCCAAATAAATGATTTAATGTTTCAACATTCGCATTGCATAAATCACAGAGATTCGAAGCGACAAGTTTGTATTTCATTAATGCTTTATTTGTTGGTATTATTCGCATGGTGTATTTGTATTGAAAATTTCTTATTTTTGCATCTATTGTAGATTTAAAGGGAGCAGTGTATATTTTCTTCCAATTAAGATCGGTTTTACCAAATAAAATCTTCCATTTTTCTTGCTGTACTATTTTGTATTGTATTTGCTTTATTTATAAGGTACCTGTTGATAAAGTTATTTGTTTTTTCTGAAGATAGGACTTTTCCTAATACATTTTCGTTTTGTGTTATGTTTATTTGTTCATTTTTAAGTTTCTCTTTCCATCGTTTTGGAATACATGTTATGATTTGATTAAACTTTAGGAAATCGATATTCTGTATATCGTATAGATTACTAAAATCATTGAAATTACAAAAATCTTTTTTCCTATAATCGTATAATTGTTCAATATTTTAATCCTCTATCGTACCATGTTTTATGAAATATTGTTTGTCCTTCTAATTTAATATTTTGATTGTTCCAAATTATTTCTTTACTTATTGATTGCAAATCATTGTTTTTTATCTTTGTCCAAGCCTTAAGAATTTGTTGAATAAATAAATCATTTTAAACATTCTTTCTATATCTTTGTCATGTGAGTATATTCAAAAAGCAGTTACCGTATTTTTCAAGTTTCATCATATAGTAATGTTTCCACAAGCCTGTATTATTTTCATCAAGTAATCGTTTAATCCAACTGGCTTTTAAGGATAAGATAAATTTTCTAATATCAATCATTTTAAATCCGCCTTCATGATAATCTAATGTCAAAGTACTAGGCTTGATTTTATCAGGTTTAGAATCCGAAATGAAATCAAACATAATGTTATTAATTTGTTTTATTTTTGCATTAGAGGGAAAAGGCAATTTTGGGAGTGCAAATGTTTTTATTACTGTTATTTTTCCTAATAAACTTAGTTTTCTTTGTCTCCAGCTTTTTAAGCAGATCTGAAATTCTTCTAAGTTTGTGTCAAAGTTAAATTTTAATGTATTTTCACTATCAGTCTAGAAGAATATTCCTAGCGTTTTTGCTCGCTCAGAATCCCAGTGATTTTTTTTGATTTTTCTAAAGTATTTCTAGTCAGTTCTTCTCAAAGTCTTTTTAGTCAGATATGCTCAAAATATTCCTTTTCAGTTATGCTCAAAGTTTTCTTTGTCGGATTTGCTCATGATACTCCTTGTCAATTATGGCCAAAGTATTTCTAGTCAGTTATGCTCAAAATCTTCCTAGTCAGTTATGGCCAAAGTATTCCTAGTAAGTTATGCTCAAAGTCTTCCTAGTCAGTTATGCTCAAAGTCTTCCTTGCCAGTTATGCTCAAAGTCTTCGTTGTCAGTTGTATCTAAAGTATTTCAAGTCAGTTCTGCTCAAAGTAATCATTGTCAGTTCTGCTCAAATTATTCTTAGTCAGCTTTTGTTAAAATTTTTCCTAGTCAGTTATGCTCAATGTCTTCATTGCCAGTTATGCTCAAAATCTTCGTTGTCAGTTATATCTAAAGTATTTCTAATCAGTTCTGCTCAAAGTCGTTATAGTCAGTTATGCTCAAACTATTCCTTGTCAGTTATGCTTAATTATCCATAGTCAGTTATGCTCAAAATTTTCTTTGTCAGTTATGCTCAAAGTATTTCTTGTCAGTTATGTCCAAAATGTTCCTAGTCAATTATGCATAATTATCAACTATCATGGTAATATTATACTACTGTTGCATTTAAAAAACATGTTCGTACATTTGATGCATATATTTTACACAGGATAACCGATTAACTTATTTCCAATAGGATCCTTATGAAAAAATAAAGGTATTAAATTATTGTCTGTAGCAGTTATTTATTTATTTTTATTTTTTTTCAGCCACCTTAAGGTGACCAATTAATTCTCCCCGTCATAGGTGAGACATGGGTCGGGGAGTACCACCCCCTGTCGCACCGTACAAAGCAATAAAGTATAATCATAGAAAATATGGAGTAAATGTGTCAAGTAGATGTGATGTAAAAATTACAATTTTTAATAATTTAATAAATTACATGACTAAGATATCATTCTTAAAGAAGCTGAAATAAATATATTATAACTGTTAAAGTTTAAAAAATGAAGAAAAAAAAAATGTTCACTCCACCTGATTAATTGATGTTCAGTCTATTTATGTAAGAATATAAATAGTTTGTATATGTTTATTTATTCATTGTCAATTCCTTGGTTAATCGATATCAAAAATAGTGCTGCAGGCAATGTAAAAAGATTACATGAAAATATTTGTAAAGTCTGACCATTTATTTTCAAATAAATTTATGTTATTATTTTTTACAAATATGCATTTAAGGATCTCATATGATATTTCCAGACGTTTCTTGAGTGTGTCTAAGCTTAATGAACTTTGATTCCGTTTAGTATAGAATATGTAATATTTAGTTTCAAGTATTATATGAAGTTCTGTGTTGGATAATTTATTTCCTGTATTGAATATAAATGATTCTTCTATCAGTGTTAATTTGAAATGTTTTATGGATAGCCAAAGTTTAAGTTCCTTTAATAGCGATTGTGTAGCAGGACATGACCACAACATGTGTGTCAAGGTTTCTTCCATTTGACAATATTTACAAATAGGACTATCAACAATATTTATCATATATAAAAATTTTCTTGTTGGGAGAATCCTGTGATTAATTCGTATTTGGAACCATTGTAGCATTGTATTTTTTGTACATTTGAAAGGAGATGTGTATATATCAGACCATGTTTCGTCTTCAATAGTATAAATAAGTTCCCATTTTGTTTTTGAAGTTGGTTTTGTATTATTTTGATTTAGAATATTATAGAGACATTTTGATCCTTGAATGTCTTTGATAAATGGATGAATATTACAGGGAATAAATGGACATGCTATTTTTAAGGTTGGCATTTTAATATTAAATTTTGTTGCAAAGCCTTTAATGGCAGCAATTACTCCATTTAATTGAATAAAATTTGTTTTTAAATTATAATGTTTTTCAAACTCTTCATATGTATAAAATTCTCCTGTATTTTTTACAAGATCATTAATAAAAGCTATACCCTTTTTATACCATTTCTCATAAAAAATGTCTTTCCCTCCAATTTTAATATAAGGGTTTAAAAACAATGAATTTGATAAAAATGAATTTTCATTTGGCTTACTGCAGTCTAAGATCATAAAGTATGCTTTAAGAACATACTTTCCAAAAAGTGTTTTTCATTTTTGATACTAACTTTTCTGTATAATATTTTCCTAAGTTTATAATATCTTGAATATTTATGATATGTTTTATTGCATGTTGCCATGACCCATTTTTATTGTAAGTCTTCTGATCCAAGTTGATTTTAGTCCATTTATAAAATTATGCAGTTATTTATAATATATTAAAGAAAGGCAACTTTGGCTGGTTAAAGTTGTAGTACATTTAAGATTTAAATGTCCTATCATCCATGAATACTCTGATTATGACATACTATATCAAATTTGTATTGGAATTAACAATTACAGAAAGATGTCAATGATAACATGCGCAGAAATATTAAGATATTGACAATGTTGATAAAAATAAAACACGCTTATTCAACCAATTTCTTACTTTTCAATCAGTTGCAATTTTACTTCTTTTTTTTTTTGTATTCCTTTTGATTATTTTGGGTGACTTAGCCCGTATAGCTTTATAAAAGATTATCTAAGTGAGGTACATGGACTTCGAAACCGTCAAAACTATGCGTTATTGAGAAAAATGTGTCTTACAGAGTAGAATAAAAATATCATACACTAGTAGGTAAGACGGATACTTATTATTAAAAAAAAATATGAACATGATTAAGTCTGCTGTTTTACTGTTGTTATTAACAGTTATAGCTTATCAAATAAGACCACTCATGTGACTCCATATTCATTTCTTTTAATTTGCGAATAAAGTCCATGATAAGCTGTATAACAAATCTGAATGTCCAACATAATCATAAGTGTATCAATAATTCTTACTTTCAAGGTCTCACTTAAGAATTACCCCTTACATGACGGTAGTAATATTCTTGCTCCCAGGCAATTAGAACTGTGTAAAGCGGTAGGGCATATGTGATCATTGAAACATTTTCATGATTTCTGCCAAGTTTTGAAGATATTGGGACTGTTTGATGAATATATAACAGTTTGAAGATGCGTAGTGATACACTGCAACAAATAAGCAGAATTGTCCAAAATGAATGGGTGTCATCAACACATCAAAATTGTGATTCAACACCCTTGTCAGCCCATTGTTTTTCCAGCATATTTGGACTAACACGTGTCTCATTATCATTCGTCTATCACCACTGATTCAAATGAAAAAGTAATCAGTAACTTGCGGAGATGGGCTGTGCTCGAGTACTGGTTAATCCCAGGAAACATTGATAAGGTTAACTGATCGTCTGTTAGCCCTCGATGACATAAAAATGACGCTAAATATTCAATCAATGGACTAACACAGGACAATCTATGAAAGCAAAACACTTTTAGAACCATTGGCAATGTGTTCAGTGTTCCAGAAATGCATGTCGGTATATGCAGAACAGTTCAACATTAATTCGTGTGTACGACATTCAAATGATCCACATGCAATGATTATAAGTCCAAATGCAGTAGGACTCGTCCATTGGGACCTAGTAATGAGGCGTTGAAATATTTACTTTGGACAGCTACTAAAAGTCCATTCAATATGTTAAATAAATGACAGGTGAAATCAACAAAACAAAGGATATGTAAAGAAATAAAATCTCGGCAAAAGTTGGGAAATATATTCACCGAAATATATTGAAGACAATTTTATAACACACACCCAAGAGACATGAACTCGCAAGAGGAGATATAAAAATGCAACACAGGGTTAAGGGGTGGGGTGAGGGGTGGCTTATATTGAAATGAAAACAGTGACACCAATGCAGGAGGTACCAAATTATTCAGTAACAACCCAAGTATACAACCAATAAAATACACTTAAAATAATCTTGTAAATTGTGTTCTTGTCATTTGAAATAAACCATCGATTAAATCCTATATGATATTATAAGTAAGTAGTTTGTAGATCATTGTAGTTTACTGAATTTATTATAAGTTACTTCCCCTTAGCCTTCTCAAGCGTAGCATTACTGCACGCCACATTTGTCAGCCATATTGGAATATTGAAGACGCTATTTGTATGTGTAGAATTATAAACCGTTATATTATTTACCTGCAGGTAATTTCACAATTATTTTCATTTTGTTGTATGCTAAATTATTGTATCAATATTTTTTATTATTTGATAATTCAAAAGGATACCAAATGTAAATTTTAGCACTGTTTACATTTTGTATATGTTCATCTCGCACCATTACTTAATTTACATGTTTTGTTATGTACTGAATGCTTTGTTTGTATTGTTTTGTTGTAGATCGGACAGAGAGAGAGACACACAGACACAGAGACAGAGACAGAGAGACAGAGAGACAGAAAGAGAGAGAAAGACAGACAGACAGACAGACAGACAGACAGACAGACAGACAGACAGACAGACAGACAGACAGACCCATTTACTGTATTAATAATGTCATCCACTCCTACTCACTTCCCTCTCCATATATACACTGACATCGGGTCGAGTTAACACTGATGTAACATAAGCATGTATGTGATTGTTACTGTTATTGTTGCTGCTGTTGCTGCTGTTGTTGCTGTTTTTGTTGTTATTGGTGTTGTTGTACGGTGTTTAGCGTCGTTTCAACACTTTTTCAGCCATGTTGCGACGGTGTCTACTTGAGGCAGTTCTCTGAGCGCTGCCACACTGGGGCATCATGCCGCAGACACATGACATAATGCCTACCCCAGTCACTTTTTACTGACATTAAACTCGTTGTCAAAAATGATATTATGCCTTGCATAATATAATTTACCAACTCGTTTAATAAATTCAATAATCAATGAGCCCTAATGTAAGATCCTTTTTATACGTGCCAGATATATCATATTATTATATCTCTAAGCTATCATATGTTCATTATTGGATGTAAGTATTATATGTATGCATTGTAAATATATTGATGTATATATATAACATGTAATCAGTTACTCTTTTTTCTTGTCACAAATTGTGTGATATGAAAAAGAAGAAAACAAATTTCGTTAAATATATGTTTTTTAACAAAAAAGGTAGTGTAATAATTTAAACAAAATCTATTTATCGGCACATTATAGGAGTATATATTTATTTAAAACCAAAAGTTCTCACTGTTCGAAATCCATCGTTTGCTCTTTATATATTCATAAAGATCTTCCAATGTTATTGGGTCGTGAGTTCGAAACCCCGCCCAGTAACATTTTCCGTTACGATTGATATACGACATTGTGTCTCATTATCATTCGTCTCCCACCGTTGATTCAAGTGCGGAAGATATCAGTTACTTGCGGAGCTGGGGTGTGTTCGAGTACTGGTTAACCTTTCAGGATCTCAGGAAACAGCAATTAGGCTAACTGATCGTGTGTTAGCCCTCCATGGCATAAAAATGACGCTAAATATTCAATCAATCAATCAAGTCAATGTTATTAACCGTCTCCTCAGGACTGACACAATATGTGTATTATATGAAGCGAGTAAACCGGTTGCATAATATACCATGTTTTCACCTAATTGGTGATTTACCGTTTTCTCGCGTCTTCCATTTTATAGTGCAGATAGATAAATAAATTACCCTGATACACAGAACTGCGCACGCTCACATTTGATGGCAAACTATTATATGTAAAGTTATTAGAAGTAGTTTTTGTAAAAAGAATTGAATATATTTATTAATCGATCCAAAAGGATGTCATTTACGCATTAGAAATTAAAACGTGTACGGTAAGTTAACGTTTAAACATCTATATTACATTAGGCACCGTTTAAACAACAGTTGTGTGTGTGTGTGCGTGCGTGCGTGCGTGCGTGCGTGCGTGTGCGTGTGCGTACGTGTGTGTTTGTGTCGGGGTGGAGGTAGGGCGGCGGAGAGGGTCTCGAAAAGATATATTAAAATAGACTCACACCAGTCCGTAAACTTTTAGATAGACAGATAGACGGACGGACGGACAAATAGTTAGATTGATAGATTGTTGGATTAAGAAATGTTTGATTAAAGTTTTGCGTGCAGGAATCATCAAATTCATACCTCACCAACCAATCAATGTATTTGATTGAAACTTCACACAACACTTCATCACACCTGTAATTATTAAGTTCGATAAATCTTTTTTGAATTTAATGCAAATTATGGCCTTTGTTTTACATAAACATTCTGTTAAAATTTGCGTGCAACGGTGCACGTACGGTAAGGTCCATGTTTTATCAATCACTCAATGTATTTGATTGAAAGCTTAGCTTGCAGATATGTTACCAAAGGGGAACAGCTCTTGCCAGATATTTTTGCAATGATGTCCATTGCTTGAATTTTGAATTCTGGTTAATGTTTATATTGAAACTCTGCAGCCACTGCGTGTATTGGAACTTCATACAAGGTTTTGCAGTTATAAGACCAGCTCAATTTAATAATTGAGACAGTTATTATTTACTTCGATTGGTTTTCATTCTCAATCAAAGTTTGTACTTTTGTGACAAATGATTCGAATAGCCGAGCGCGCTGTCTTATGGACTGTTCTTGTTATGCTTGTATTGGTAAATCATCATAATTACATTATTTATTAAAGACGATTTCTAAAGTTTGTCATGCGAACCAACTCCGAGCACAAAAGAAAGCAATTTTATCGAGACCTGAAGGAGTCACTACATACAAATATACAACAACAGACCCTATTTCGGATGACACAATCATTTATGGATACACCAAAAATTGGTCTTTTATAGTGTGTTCAGTATATGAAAAATGCACTGGTATGATATAATTGCGTATAGCAATTTAACCTGAATATAACATATAACAGAAATCTTAATATTTGACAAATATGCTCATTTAGTATAAAAGTGTTAGGGAATATTGTATCATCACCAAAATCATGGGATGTCCACACATATCCAAATCCATACTTAAAAAGCATATCATATTTAGTAAAATAAACAATTTTTATAGCTTTCGGTTCTTTTATTTCATTTATATAATTTACGATTCCAGGATGGGAAAGTGGTCTTTACGACCAATGAGACATATTCGACAGATGTTGCTGCACCCAAGCAGAAAATTACCGTGGTAATGTCTTGATGAACAAAGGTATGTTTTACACATCGTGTTTGTGTGATGGCCTTCCATATAAACTATATTAACTAATGTTTCGTCAAGACATCACCCTCTTTCATTAATAATTGCTCAGTTTTAAACCAAATAGACTAATTGATCAGTGTCTTGATAAAAAACAATATTTCATTATTTCAACTGGATTTATCACGATATATTTTATATCTATGACATCGATCAAACATTCTTCTTTATCTTCTATTCTTTGATTATATTAGCAATATCTGATATATGAAAAAGGATCCATTGTATAACCATATTTATCTACTATTCGGTCATATACTAAATTAAATCAAATACTGCCCTTCAGTAATTAACTTTTTTTATCATGCAATTTTAAACTTAACTTAAATAATACAGCTGACTGCTACTAGCATAATATATTCCAAGCTTTGTTACGCCAGAACTACTCGTCCCTCATCTATTTTATCCCCCCCCCCCTAATTTTTGGGTGGCATATAGTAATCGCACCGTCCGTCCGGAATTTCTTGTCCGGCCTGTAACTTTGTCGTGTATTTTGTTAAAACTTGCTACAAATGATCAACATAACATGACAAGATTCTGGTGTCTTCCATTTTACATACATCGATAGAGACATTTTTATATATTTAATACATCGATCAAACATTCTTTTATATACTATACATCGGTCAAACATTCTTCTATATTTTATACATCGATCAAACATTATTCTATATTTGATACATCGATCAAACATTATTCTATATTTTATACATTGATCAAACATGCTTCTATATTTGATACATCGATTAAACATTCTTCTATATTTTATACATCAATCAAATATGCTCTTATATTTATACATCAAATAAATATTTTTGTATATTTTATACATCGATCAAACATTCTTCTATATTTTATACATCGATTAAACTATCTTCTATCAGTTATACATCGATCAAACGTGCTTCTATATTTTATACATCGATCAAACATGCTTCTATAATTGATACGTCGATCAAACAGTACTTTGTTTGTCATACATCGATCGAACATTCTTCTATATTCTATACATCGATCAAACATTCATCTATATATTATACATCGATCAGACATGCTTCTATATTGATACATCGATTAAACATTCTTCTATATCTTATACATCAATCAAAAATTATTTTATATTGTATACATCGATCAAACATTCTTCTATATTTTGTACATCGATTAAACTATCTTCTACAATCTATACATCTATCAAACATGCTTCTATATTTTATACATCGATCAAACATGCTTCTATATTTTATACGTCGATTAACTTATATTATATAATCTATACATCGATCAAACATTCTTCTATATTTTATACATCGATTAAACTATCTTCTATAATCTATAAATTGATCAAACATGCTTCTATATTTTATACATCGATCAAACATGCTTCTATAGTTTATTCGTCGATTAAACAGTCTTTTGTATGTCATACATCGATCGAACATTCTTTTATATTCTGTACATCGATCAAACATTCTTCTATATATTATACATCGATCAAACATTCTTCTATATTGATACATCGATTAAACATTCTTCTGTATCTTATAAATCAATCAAATATTATTTTATATTGTATACATCGATCAAACATTCTTTTATATTTTGAACATCGATTAAACTATCTTCTATAATCTATACATCGATCAAACATGCTTCTATATTTTATACATCGATCAAACATGCTTCTATATTTTATACATCGATCAAACATGCTTCTATATTTTATAGCTCGATTAACTTATCTTATATAATCTATAAATCGATCAAACAGTCTTCTATATTTTATACATCGATTAAACTATCTTCTATAATCTATAAATTGATCAAACATGCTTCTATATTTTATACATCGATCAAACATGCTTCTATAATTTATACGTCGAACAAACAGTCTTTTGTATGTCATACATCGATCAAACATTCTTCTATATTCTATACATCGATTGAACATTCTTCTATATATTATACATCGATCAAACATGCTTCTATATGATACATTGATTAAACATTCTTCTACATCTTATACTTCGATCAAAAATTATTTTAAATTGTATACATCGATCAAACAGTTTTCTATATTTTGTACATCGATTAAACTATCTTCTATAATCTATACATCGATCAAACATGCTTCTATATTTTATATATCGATCAAACATGCTTCTATATTTTAAACATCGATCAAACATGCTTCTATATAAAATACATCTATTAGATGTTTTTCTATACTTTATACATCGATCAAACATTCTTCTACATTTTATACATCGATTAAACTATCTTCTGTAATTGATACATCGATCAAACATGCTTGTATATTTTATACATCGATCAAACATGCTTGTTTAATTTATACATCGATCAAACAGTTTTTTTTTATTTCATACATCGATCAAATATTCTTCTATATTCTATACATCGATCAAATATTATTATATATATTAAACATCGATTCTTCTATATTCTAAACATCGATCAAACATGCTTTTATATTTTATACAACTATTAAAAATTCTTCTATATTTTATACATCGATTAAACATTCTACTATATTTCATGCATCGATTAAACTATCTTCTATAATCTATACATCGATCAAACATGCTTCTATATTTTTACATCGATCAAACATGATCCTTTATTCTGTAAATCTATCAAACATTCTTCTTTATTCTATACATCGATCAAACATTTTTCTCTTTTTTATAGTTGATCAAACATACTTCTATATTTTATACATCGATCAAACATTCTATATTTTATACAGAGATTAAATATTCTTCTATATTTTAAACATCGATCAAACATTTTTCTGTATTTTACACATCGATCAAACATTTTTTATATTCCATACATCGATCAAAATTCTTCTATATTCTATACATCAATCAAACATTCTTGTATATTTTATACTTCGATCAAACATGCTTTTATATTTCATATATCGATCAAACTGTTTCTATATTTTAATCATCGATCAAACATTCTTCTATATCCTATACATCGATCAAACATTCTTCTATATTTTGTACATCGATTAAACTATCTTCTACAATCTATACATCTATCAAACATGCTTCTATATTTTATACATCGATCAAACATGCTTCTATATTTTATACGTCGATTAACTTATATTATATAATCTATACATCGATCAAACATTCTTCTATATTTTATACATCGATTAAACTATCTTCTATAATCTATAAATTGATCAAACATGCTTCTATATTTTATACATCGATCAAACATGCTTCTATAATTTATTCGTCGATAAAACAGTCTTTTGTATGTCATACATCGATCGAACATTCTTTTATATTCTGTACATCGATCAAACATTCTTCTATATATTATACATCGATCAAACATTCTTCTATATTGATACATCGATTAAACATTCTTCTGTATCTTATAAATCAATCAAATATTATTTTATATTGTATACATCGATCAAACATTCTTTTATATTTTGAACATCGATTAAACTATCTTCTATAATCTATACATCGATCAAACATGCTTCTATATTTTATACATCGATCAAACATGCTTCTATATTTTATACATCGATCAAACATGCTTCTATATTTTATAGCTCGATTAACTTATCTTATATAATCTATAAATCGATCAAACAGTCTTCTATATTTTATACATCGATTAAACTATCTTCTATAATCTATAAATTGATCAAACATGCTTCTATATTTTATACATCGATCAAACATGCTTCTATAATTTATACGTCGAACAAACAGTCTTTTGTATGTCATACATCGATCAAACATTCTTCTATATTCTATACATCGATTGAACATTCTCCTATATATTATACATCGATCAAACATGCTTCTATATGATACATTGATTAAACATTCTTCTACATCTTATACTTCGATCAAAAATTATTTTAAATTGTATACATCGATCAAACAGTTTTCTATATTTTGTACATCGATTAAACTATCTTCTATAATCTATACATCGATCAAACATGCTTCTATATTTTATATATCGATCAAACATGCTTCTATATTTTAAACATCGATCAAACATGCTTCTATATAAAATACATCTATTAGATGTTTTTCTATACTTTATACATCGATCAAACATTCTTCTACATTTTATACATCGATTAAACTATCTTCTGTAATTGATACATCGATCAAACATGCTTGTATATTTTATACATCGATCAAACATGCTTGTTTAATTTATACATCGATCAAACAGTTTTTTTTTTATTTCATACATCGATCAAATATTCTTCTATATTCTATACATCGATCAAATATTATTATATATATTAAACATCGATTCTTCTATATTCTATACATCGATCAAACATGCTTTTATATTTTATACAACTATTAAAAATTCTTCTATATTTTATACATCGATTAAACATTCTACTATATTTCATGCATCGATTAAACTATCTTCTATAATCTATACATCGATCAAACATGCTTCTATATTTTTACATCGATCAAACATGATCCTTTATTCTGTAAATCTATCAAACATTCTTCTTTATTCTATACATCGATCAAACATTTTTCTCTTTTTTATAGTTGATCAAACATACTTCTATAATTTATACATCGATCAAACATTCTATATTTTATACAGAGATTAAATATTCTTCTATATTTTAAACATCGATCAAACATTTTTCTGTATTTTACACATCGATCAAACATTTTTTATATTCCATACATCGATCAAAATTCTTCTATATTCTATACATCAATCAAACATTCTTGTATATTTTATACTTCGATCAAACATGCTTTTATATTTCATATATCGATCAAACTGTTTCTATATTTTAATCATCGATCAAACATTCTTCTATATCCTATACATCGATCAAACATGCTTCTATCTTGTATACATTGATCAAATATTCGTCTTTATTTCATACATCGATCAAACATTTTTCTTTGTTCTATACATCGATCAAACATGCCTCTATATTTTTTACATCACTCAAACATACATTGATAAACAATCTTCTATATTCTATACATCGCTCAAACATGCTTCTAAATTTCATACATCGGTCAAACATTCTTCTTTATTTTATACATTGATCAAACATGCTTATATACTTCATATATTGATCAAACATTATTCTGTATTTTATACATACAATAAACATTCTTTTATATTTTGTTCATCGGTTAAACATTCTTCTATATGTTATGCATCGGTCAGACTTTCTTTTATATTTAATATGCCGTTCAAAATTTCTTCTATATTAAATATACCGATCAAGCATGATTGTATTTTCTTAGAATGTTATATAGGAAATTATTACAGTAATTATAGGAACGGCGGAACCACACTGACTAACAGCTCTGTCATAACAAACCTATTTCTATTCATTGTATCGCCTTTTACACACGTTGAAAGTAATGATCATAATGTATTATCACTTGTGAAAATAGAACAAAAGCAACAAAACAAATTATGCATTACATAATATTAAGTCACGTGTTAAAACTACTGTTATTTTGTTTGTTTTCCAAATTCTATTTACGGTTTCATTTATTTAGTAATACCTTTCTACATTGCAGGGTGATTAAGTTGCCTTTTAGACCAGAGAGCCGTCAAACTGTTTGGCAGATGTATCCCAAACGAATATTACCATGACTACACGGTATGTGGATGAATACGTCTCACACCACTATTACATTTCTCATAGGGCTCCATTGTAACATTTATGTCCAAAATACAGTGAAAAACAAAATCTACAACATGTGTCTCGGCTTAAATTCTTTACTGGTTCAATATCTGCAATTATAAAGGGAAAAAAAACATTTTTTATTGGTTTTCATTGGTTTTGCAATATCCATCAATTTGGACACTGTTCGAACCGACAATTCTAAAATGACACAGAATTGCCTAAAAATCTGGTATCAGCATCAATACCTTCTTAATCTGCATTGGGTGATCATAATTTATTACCATATATCAAAATAACAAAAAACAAGAGGCCAAATTTGGCCCAAATGTTTTTTTTAAAAACAAGAGGGCCTGAGGACGCTCTACTGACTCATAGTGGCTGTAGCACTTTTTGAAATTCCACAATATTTACTTCTTTGAGGGGTCGTCTTAACAACTTATGGATAAATACCCCCACCACACCCATACTGAACAAAATCTTTATTGCTATGAAAAGGAAATACTTTAAATTCCCATACCGTTCATCTGTAAAAAATATATATAGTCCCCTGTACAGAACCCTTATACGACCCAGCCCCTTAATTTGTCAGAACTTCAATCACCAACTCTTAGCGACTTGTTACGAGTAGAAATGATTCAAATTTTAAAAATAAGTTTTTTTTTGTACTACACATGTATGCAAATGAAAACAGTCCGTTTTCCCTATAATATTCCTATGTAAAAGTTACCTTTCAGGGCCCCAATATATCCAAGCCCCTTGATATGCAGAATTTTCAATCCTTGTTGATATAAGGATAATTTATATCAAATATGAATTAGTTTAAATGAAAGGTTATTGAGAGGAAATTTGTGAAAGTTCCACATTTTAACCTTATTGCCCCACCCATCCCCTGGCTTCTTATGGAAATTCTATCCTTTTTATTGAACAAAATCAAGTTTATTTTACTAGACAATGCTTTAGATCTCAAATTGAACAATATCTTTACCCAAATGTGAAAAAATGAGAATTTTCCATTTTCACCTAGTATTCCTTTGTAAAACTCAAATACCCCTTACAGGGCCTCTATATATCCCAGTGTCCCTTGATTGGTACAAACTTAAATTCCTTAATCATAGGGATTGATATCAAATTTATATCAAATATGAACAAATCTGACTGACCAACAACCAGATTTATGACATTGTTCTATTTTAATCATTTTGTGACACCACCTGGGGCCTTAGAAAGTCAATACTTTGTATCGAACAAAATCATATATGTTATGACTAGAAGTTGCTTCAAAAATCAAACTGAATAAAAAAAGTCATCAATGAATGATAAAAAAGAAAATGTTCCAATAGTATTCCTATATAATACTCAAAGTCCCCTTACATGGCCCTATAAATACAAGACCCTTGAATTGTACAAACTTTAAACCCATACTTATTGGGACAATCCATATCAAATATGAACAAATTTGACTGACCGGTTGTTGAGAAGAAGATTTTTGAACATTTTCTATTTTAACCATTTTTTTACCCACCTTGACCCCTTATGGAAAGTCAATTCTCCTTATTGAGCCAAATATTATTTCCTATGACTAGATGATACTTAAATTGAATAATAATTTTGCCTAAATAGATGAAAAACAGGAGAATTTTCTGTTTTTCAATAGTAATCCTATGTAAAATTCAAAGTTACCTTACAGGGCCACTATTAATTCAAGCCCCTAAATTTTTATCGGCAATCAACCCCCTACACATAGGGATGATAATTTTTTTCAACTATAAACAAATTTGACTCACCGGTTCTTAGAAAACGATTTTTGTAATTCCCAATGTTTTCCCTTTTTGGGCCCATCCTGACCCCTTAGGACAGTCGAACCAAGTCATTTTTACAAATCTGAACCTCCTTCACCAAACAATGCTTCTGTGAAGATAAAGGCTAAATCATTTCCATTTAAAAAAAAAAGATTATAATGACACGTGTCCCCTAATTGAACCCTCGGGGCAAAATAATTTAAACCCTAGGGACACTATTTGAACAAATCTAACAAAACTATAATTGGTTATCATAACTACATAAACATTTTTTTCATGAAAATATTTATTAAATTTTTGACTATTTGTACTAACGGCGGCTATTTTTAATTTCAGATCAAAAACAATCTTACATATAGTCTCCTATGCAATATAAACATCCATGTAAAGTTTCAGTTTAATTGGCCTAGTTGTTTCAGAATATGTGCTGCTAACAAACGACGGACGACGGACAGCGCGCCATCGCATAAGCACGTCTGGCCTTTGGCCAGTAAAGCTAAAAACCAAAGCAAATTATACAATACATGGTCAATTTTAAAAACTACCGCCACGTATTAAAGCTACCGTTATTTAATTCTATTTTCGGTTTGAAATTCATTTATTTGATATACATTTCTTACATTACAGGGTGATTAGGTTGCCATGAAGACCATAGAGACATCAAATTGTTTGACAGATGCTGCTGTATCCAGAACGAATAATCTAATGGCTTCACGGTATGTGAATTGAATACAGGTATGCTTTATAAACCGTTGGTGTTGTGTTGTATTTACAGTCGCCTTCAACAAATGTTCAGCCATGTCGCGACGGTGTCTACTTGAGACAGTATTCCGAGCTCTGCCTTACTGGAATGTCATTTCGCAGATACATGCTATTCTACCCCATCACAGCATATTAAACTGACTCCTGACAGACCAGACTTAGAATAATCATCTTAATGCTGAGCGTTAAGCGAGGAAGCCTGTGGTAAGACACGACCGTGGATCGAACACATGACCTTCTGCATACATGGCGGACGCTGTATCACTAGGCCACTGCTGCGGTAGTTAACAAACCGTGCTGATGCAATGACATTCCCTGTAAACTAAATAAAGTGTCAACATACCCTGAGTTGGGTCATTTGAGATGCATCATATTTGTTTACAATCTTCAGGGCTTAATAATGTGTTATGAATAATTTAAATTGTCAATATTTGCAAAACAACAATTAACTGGTATAAATACATATGTATGAAACAAATAAATGTTGTGCTGGGCCCGATTAGCTCAGTCGGTAACAAGTCTGACTATCAATAAAGGGGTCGTATACTACACAAAATATTACACTTTGAAAACGCACCTTTTACATACATAACATTTGAGTGCAGAAAATAGCAGGAGTTTTCAGAAAGTTTATTTACGTTAAGAGTGCCATCCCTGTCTTCAGCTGTCAAAATCTCATTACTAAGACTTTATTATGCATTTTTTTTCGATGTTTCGAAACTACCCCCAAAAAAAATTCACAGGCGAGTGTATGTATCCAGGCGAATGGTTCATGCACTCGTTGTAAACGCCTGCGAATTTTCACTTTTGGGTGTATTCTCGAACAATGGAAAAAATGCATCAAATTTTCAAGTATGAGTCATAATTTTGACAGTAGATTTTTGGTCAGTGAGTTCGAATCCTCGCCCGGCAACAGTCTCCGTGATGATTGATATTTGACATTGTGTCATTTATTATTCGTCTCACACCGCTGATTCAAGTGGGAAAGTTATCAGTTACTTGCGGAGATGAGGTGTGCTAGAGTATTTGGTTAATCTTTCAGGATTCCAAGAAACAGCAGTTAGGTTACATCGTCTGTTAGCCTTTGGTGGCTTAAATTGACGCTATATATTCAATCAATCGATCAATCAATCAAATTTGAGTATTGTAAGAAAAATAATTTGTTGTTATTTTTGTTTCAATTCAGAAAAACAGTACATGGAATGCATTGGACATATCTTGGATGGCAATGGACGTCTTTTGGATTCAGTGAATGACTTGATTAATCACCCAAGACTGTCGAACTAACAAATAAAACAATAGTTGCAGTGTAAATATATGTTCAAACAGTATATGGAACTTTACATCATAGTTTCAATAAATAGGACAGTATCCACAAATACACCGCATTTGGACAGGAACAAACTGGGGAGATGAGATTACTGATTAAATGCCTTAGTGACATTCTCAACAAGGCAATAATGCATTGTATTGTAATTTTTATAGAAGTGATGACATTAATTTTTATCGAGTGGGCTACATCTCAATTGTGTAATGACCAATTTTAATAATTTTAGATATTTTGTTACCAAATAATTAAATAGTTTAGAGTACAAACATTATCACAACTGAATACCAACCTAAGATATTTATGCTTTGGGCTTTTGATATTTGCAGTTATTCTTCAGTAAGTAGTATTGAAGCCTGTATACACAAAATGATTGTCATATCCATTTGATATATTTGTCACATATGGTATTGTGGTCAATATATCAATCAGTTTGTTCCATGTTGAGTTCAAATCCCCGCCCGGCCACAATCTCCGTGATGACTGATAAACGACACTGTGTCTCATTACCATTCGTCTCGCACAGCTGTTTGAACTGTGAAGTTATCAATTACTTGCGGAGATGGGTGTGCTCGAGTTATGATTAACGTTTCAGGATTCTAGGAAACAGTGGTTCGGTTAACTGGTCGTCTGTTAGACCTCGATGGCATAAAATGACGCTAAACATTCAATCATTGTCAACACTTATTGTAAGATACGTTAGATAGAAACTGTTGATACTGTACTGGAGTTCGTACTGAACATTCATTTGTTGATGTTAACAATTACAATTTCTTCTCTTACAAGCCCGTGTGATTCCGGCTAAGAATAAAATCACTGCCGATCTCTGCAGAGGGGTAGGAATCCTCCGAATGGATGTTATGTTCATTTTATCATTTTTTGTCATATTCACTATTGTGGTTAAATTATGAACACCTGTGTGGTTTCAGGGAGCCATATGAGTAATGGCAAGAATAGGATCACTGTGGCTTATGCATGTCGTAAAAGCGACAAATTGAGTAATACGATAGAATTTGCTAAAACTCTGCAGTTTTTGCAGATATCAAGGTTCTAAGTTCATTCTGCATATTCATTTGTTGATGTATTTTTTTAATCTGTATGTTAATTTGTTGTTTCTGTACATGTAGAGTGAACCTGGAATATTCCATCCTGTTGGCGTCGAATAACCTATACTGTGTTGGTGCGCCGTAAAACCCTATTCATTCATTTGTTGATATTTTTTTAATCTGTATTGTTAATTTGTTGTTTTTGTACAAGTAGAGTGAAATTGGAATATTCCTTCCTGTTGGCGTTGAATAAACTATGATGCGTTAGTATACCATAAAACCCTATTCATTCATTCATTCATTCATTCATTCATTCATTCATTGGTTTAAAGGGACACACCGCAATTTACTTAATATTCACTAAAATCGCTTCCTGAAAATTATATATCAAAATTAATCCAAAATGAAAGTTAGATTACCCAGACTCTTAATTTCTTCTTTGTAAAAGGGTTGTTATTTCGATAAACAGAAGAAAGACTTCACATTTCGCTTATTGTCATAGATTATTTTCTTCCACTCCGATTGCCATTTGCTTACGAAAGAACAAATGTTTATTATTTAAATGTGTAAAGATTGTTTCAAGGAATGAACAAGTGTAACAATTTCAGTTTTGCCTTGTGTCCCTCGGAGATTTAGGATTTTGAATAAATCTCACTATGTATAAGGGCTTACATAATTTTAGTTCTGATCACCGTGACCGTCATCTGTCTGTCCATTAACTTTTTAAAGTGAGGTTCCTTCGAGGATCTGTATTTTCATAAGATCTTCGTCAAAATGGATTCTTAATGTCGGAGTTATGACCCTTGAAATATTAAACATTTCGCCATTTGATCTTGCATGTTCTTTAGAATTAATTTTTGGTGTAAAGTGTAACATATTGCCGCTTTAGCACCCGCAATTTTCATTGGGTCCCCAACAAACTTACAAAGTAGTTATATAAACATAATGTTGGATAATGAATCATAAAAATTATAACACAATTTGAAATTGTGTACACTCTACCTTCTCTAGGGTGCCATATAAGAGATATATAATAATTTTTAATATTTAATAATATTAAATTTATGTTTTAATAATTGTGTTGTTGAGAGTAAGACTAGTATCGCTCTCAATCTCTGCAGGTGAATAGGAAGTTCAGAATTGGGTTTTGTCAACTTTTTGGGAAAGAATAGAAACTCTAGATCATGCATATCACAAGAGGTGGGAAATTTAGTATTTTATTAGAATTTGCAGAAACTCTGCAGCCCACAGGTATCAAGCTTTGGGTCCATTCAGCATATTTATTTGTTGATGTATTTTTTAATTATGTATGTTAATTTGTTGTTTTTGTACATGTAAAGTGAACCTGATATCTTCCTTCCTGTTGCCGTCAAATAACCTTTAATGTGTTGGTACGCCGTAAAACCCTATTCATCATCATTCATTCATTTGTTGATACTTTTTTGTATGTTTTTTTTTCAATTTGTATGTTAACATTTTTTTTTGTACATGGAGAATGAACCTGAAGTCATCTTTCTTCTTAGAATCACATAATCTGTCAAATGTTTGTAAGCTGTAAAATCCAGATTCATTAATTCATTTTCACTCCAGTGTATTGTTGTTGTTTTTAAGATGATTTTGCTTTAATATAATGTTTTATTAAATTGTTGCATCTTTAAAATCTGTAATGAAGGAAAATCATTTGGCCTTTTATCATATGCTCATTGTTGCTATTTTAAAAAATAAACATAATATAACCCGTGTTGTAAGAAGGGACAATTGAGTAATACGACAGAATTGGCTGAAACTCTGCAGTTCTGCAAGTATCAAGGTTCTAGGTTCATTCTGCATATTCATTTGTTGATATGGTTTTTTTATCGGTATGTTAATTTGTTGTTGTTTTTTTTACAATTAGAGGGAACATTCCTGTTTTTCGTTGAATTACCTATAATATGTTGGTATGCCATAAAACCCCATTTATTCATTCATTCAAAAATATAAATTCAAAATTATTATGAAAATATTTATAACGCCTTATTTTGGTTTAAAAAAATCAAAGAAAAGATCTGTTTTAATATTAAAGAATGTTTTAGTTGTGCTAACAATCTATTTTCATAATAATACTTTTTTCAGTTTCAGATTATATTCATTTAGTTAATGAAAGAACCTTTGTAATCCAGCCTGCACAACCGGTAACGAGAGACAATCAATGTGGCACCACCATGTACAATCATTCTTGTGAATTTATGGAACTCGACATCTGATTCGTGGATTTCTGATGGTGCGACTCATGGTGAGGAATATTTTGTATTGCTTGTAAAAGTTTTGACTGTAAGACATCATATAGAAGCAGCAGCTATGTCATATGAAATAGATAACTTAAAATTCTGTTTTGGGTGGGATCTTCCATTACCGATTGATCCTAAGATTACTTGTCTCTCACCACTGAGGGTGAATGGACAATGGTTCTACTCTTTGAGGTCTCCCTCCACCAATAACACAGGATGCCATATAACTTATTATGAATATTGCGGTGTTGAACCCAACTTAGAATTGACTTGGGCACCTAATTAATTATATAATATATAATGGAGACACAAGAAGCAGTGTGTAAATGAAAATACATATTGCGACTATTTCTAGAGTTAATAAAACAACTTGACCTTGACGTATGTGCTACAGATCTTGGTGCAACATGTCATAAAGTGATGATTATTTGTGTGGTTATTTCAAATCCCCAAACTGAATTAAAAAAGTAAACAGGATACAAATAGCAGTTTCTTTATATTCATGTGTGTATGAATATATCGTATGCTTGAAACCACAGCAATGGTCTAGGGATAGAGTGTGGAATGTTGTGGGTTTGATCCCCAGCTGGGTCATACCAAAGACTTGAAAAATAGTACTAGAAGCTTCCTTGCTTTGCACTTCGTATTTAGAGGATATTTCTAGGTCTGTTCGGCCTATTGTCACTATAATGTGACTGGGTGGGGTATCGTACCATGTGTCTGCTGCTGAGTGCACATGGAATACTGTTTCAGGTAGACACCATCGGGATGTAACTGAAAACTTTGCCTTTAATTATGAAAGGGTCTGTTGTGGGTTTTTGGGCTAAGCTCAGTCCAAAGACTTTATGTGAGAGGTACCTATAACTTGCTGAACCTTCATTAATAAAACTGGAGCAATATATAAAAAGAGGGGAAAATGAAGACAACCACGTGAACTGTTGCTGCTTTTAAGCTGATGTAAACTTATGGCTGGCAAATACTGGATTACTTCTAGTTGGAAGTATCAATCTATGTATACAAGTGCTCCAATGTGACTTCCATTGTGAACATGGCGATGACAGAGGTGAACATGACTTTGGATTTCTCGCTTGTTCAACGATGTCTGCTCCTATGTGAGAATTCTGAAAAGCTTAGTATGTTCATATTGTTTAGCTTTGTGTATGATTTAATATTGTTCTCATTTGAGTTTATTGTATGTCATAGTCTCCTCACAAAACCACAATATTTTTCTCATTCTTTAGTATTGAGTAATTTTGTATATTGTATGGAATACATATATTATAATTATATATATATATATATATATATATAGATTAATTCAATAAATAGTCTGTCTGGTGCCCATGTCTTATCTGTGAACAAGAAATGTTAATAAGCAATATTTTATAAGAGCGGTTGTTTTTGGCAGAACTACGGCAGTGATGGTTTCCATGTGTCTGTTTTTTTAGTTATTTAAAAACTCAGTTATCATATTTTGCATTTTAGTTCTCATTCAGTTTTTTTTATTATATATTTATCCATTCAGTCTTTTTAAAATAACTTAATATTTTGTTCTATCTGAAAATTTAGTTAATTCATTTGTAAAATATTATAAAATACAGTATTTAAAAAAAAAATAAAAATAGGAAAACTTAATCAAAAGAAAGGCAAAAGAGGGTGACTGTTCGCAGAATCTAGACGAAATTGCGACACATAGCTGTTTTTAACTATCAAAAGTGCGACAATGATTGATCCATCTCTTGTTCTAACTTAATAGTTCTAGTGTGCCTATCAGAAATGCAACAATGATCAATCCATCTCTTGTTCTAACTTGATGGCTTGCTGTGCCAATCTGGGTAAGTGCATGGAAATTAGTCTGTTTATGGTAACCCAGTCTTATGCAAATGCCGTTAGAGTAATAATTGTTTACTGTCAGTACAAGTTTAGATGAATGATTTGGCTTTGAACTTCTGTCTTCCTCAATTTGAACATATTGCAGCACTTAATTGCAATTTTTCATCTCGGCAAAATTTACAAATGTAAAACTCTGTAATGAATTTTCAGTGAATTGATTTGAATGTTTACCAACATTTTCAATGCAATAATTGCACATTGATACTAGGTGAAAATGAAGCATTTGTTAGTGTAGATATTACAATTTCACTTTATTTTTTTAAATGTTTTACTTTATTTACTCTAAAAGTCCTAAGCCATTCGTGTTTTTTATTTATATTTTACATCCAAATAACACAAACCATGATTTTTAGTTTTGCAGAAAAATCAAATTTTATCATGCTCCACAAGAGCTTTTCTTAACATCACATACAAGAATTTATCTAGTGCAGGACATCATATCGCCCTTGGGATGTTTTCATAACAAATCTCATATCTTGCATTTACAAGAAATTATCTACAGCAAGTCACCATGTCACCCCTGGGATGATCTTGTAACAAATATCGAAGCTTGCGTGTGCAAGAATTTATCTAGTTCAAGGCATCATGTCAAGCTTGGGACGTACTCATAACAAATCGCAAAGCTTGTGAGTAGAAGAATTTATCCAGATCAGGGCACCTTGCCACCCTTGGGATGTTCTCATTACAAATCTGAAATCTTGCATTTACAAGAAATTATCTAAAGTAAGGCACCATGTCACCCTTGCGATGTTCTCATACCAAATCTTGAAGCTTGTGAGTACAAGAATTTATCTAGTTCAAGGCACCGTTCACACGTAGGATGACCTCATAGCAAATCGCAAAGCTTGTGAGTACAAGAACTTAACTAGTGCAAGGCACCATGTCCCGCTTGGGATGTTCTAATAACAAATCGCCAAGCGTGAGTGTACAAGAACTTATGTAGTACAAGAAACCATGTCACGCTTGGGATGTTCTCGTAACAAATCGCAAAGCTTGTGCGTACAAGAACTTTTCTAGTGCAAGGCACCATGTCACGCTTGGGATGTTCTCATAACAAATCGAAAAGCTTGAGTATACAAGAACTTATCTAGTGGAAGGCATCATGTCACACTTGGGGTGTTCACATAATAAATCACAAAGCTTTAGCGTACAAGAACTTATCCAATGCAAGGCACCATGTCACACTTGAGATGTTCTCATAGCAAATTGCAAAGCTTAAGTGTACACTAATGTATCTACTCATAATATTCTCATAACAAATCTTGATGTCTCCGTGTTCAGGATTTTATCTAGTTCAAGGTTCCATGTCACCCTTGGGATGTTCTCAGTACAAATATCGAAGCATCTGCAGTTTACACACAAGCTTTTTTTTTGAGATATGAAAAGTTTCCTGTCTTATGTACTTTCTTACTAGTAACAATGAAGCAAATACAATATATTTTACATTCATAATAATTATGCCACTCCATTCCTTCGCTATGTTTTTAGTGAAGTATTTTAGATTTATTTTACAAATACACTAGGCTTACAACATAACGCATAATTTGTTTGAATATCTGGTCATTATTTCCTTTTTATTTGTGTAATTTTCAGTTTAGTTATAAAATTCTGAAGTTGTGCTTTCTGGAATGCTGATATGCCAAATTAGCAAAGAAAGATTACACACACTAAAGGAAGTACCAAAATTTTCAATGTATCATTTTAGACAATACTCTATTTTAAAAGTAAACATTCAAAACAATAACATTTTTTAATTCGCAACAAAAAAATCATTGAATATGTTATAAAACAATGAATTTAAGGTAACTATTAAAGATAACAAGGCCCCTAAAAACACTTAACTCACCTACGACGGCCTAGCTGAAAAACATTTTCGGGGGAGCTTGAGCCAGACGCCCTACAACTGTGCCTACACACCATTTTCAGGCAAGCTACGCCCATGACACTGTAGCAGAACTCGAGATGATTTATTCTGATTGCCCCGTCTGTCCGTAAACTTTGGTTTTGTGCATCATAGCACCCAATTTTTTTATAGGATTTTTTTTATTATTTTACCTAAAGCATAAATCAAATTAAAGTGTAGTTCTGGTTTCCCGATCGTCTCTATTATTTCCGGCCGACTCTAACTGTTCCCTTAAAAAAAAAAAATTAATAACCATAAAATCTTTGACAAGTTCTTGAACTGACCAAATTAGTGTTATGGCCCTTGCATTAAAAAAATGTGTAATTTGATGTTTTGTGCATAATATCTGGACACTTTTTAAACTGACCAAATTGTCATTTGCATCCTGAACTTGCAGTTTTCATTTAAACCTCAACAGACATACAAAGTAGTTAGTTTACCATTTAATCTTGAATCTTATGTTGTAATGAAATGATGCCATGACATTGATAGTAGTAAACAAAATAATATCAATATTAGTAGAGTTAATGTCCTTGGTTAGATATTACCAACGACAGTTATTGACAAGGACAGACAGACAGACAAGACACATCACTTTGGTGCTAACGCAAGGGATAAAAATAATGAAAGAGTAAAGTAAAAGCTAGATACTGGGTACATATAACATGACCTAATTCCACATAAATACCAAAATTTTAACATGAACATTTGTATCAGACTTAATGTATTCCAGTAGTGTTGACTGACAATATAAGTGTTCTTTGAACATTGAACTTATATTGTTTCCATAAAACAACAGAGGCCCATGTTGTTTTAACAATATTGAGCTCAATCTATGCAAATGCCAAAAGGTCCTGCATGATCATGATGACTCAGGCAATATCACTTACCTCTCGCCACTGAGGTAATGGGTTTAAGCTTAGCTCAGTCTGATGACGTCGTGAGAAAGATTCTCAGTGTAACAAGTTCTTAAATACCCAATATGTTACATGAAAGATTTGCATTAGACTTAATGTATTGATTATAGTAGTATTTACTCACAATACTGACAACATATAACCATGACTTACTTTCACTTTCATGTATTAAAATATCCAAAGTGCAATTGTTTCATTTGGACTACTATCTATGCAAATGACAAAAGGTCCTCCATGAAAAGGATAACCTAAGCAAGATCACTTACTTCTGAGGTCATGGGTTTGAGTGTTCTGTCCAATACCTTAATCAAAAAGATTTCAGCATAATGTTTTCAAGAGCAACCATAAGACACCTAACTTCTGTTTAAAAGACATTGATTTTGGGTTAAAGCCAAGCTTGGTCCAATATCTTCATTAGAAAGATTGTCTGTTTAACGATAAGAGACCACAAAACTTGTAACATTTAAACTACATTGAGATCAGTCTTTACAAATTACAATGGCTCTTCCATGGCAAAGTTGTCTTGGACGCTATCTTAAGATATACAAGGTCCAGCTGAACTCTGTCCAATTGTTTCATAGGAAATATTGCCAGCTATATGCGGAAGAACAGTGGTTAAATGTTAAACTCACCAACAAAGACTCAAACTGTCTGCCTCAGTGTAAGCATTTATTATATTGATCAAATATTGTACATTAATTAGATGGCATCATTGCATTAGTACTAGAACTATTTTAAATGGTCAGAGTTGTCTTTTCTTAAAAAAATGCAATAAAAAAAAATCCATGAAAAACAGTTTTTAGTAATTAGTTTCAAAGCCAAATTTTGAATTTCAATTACCTGTACTGAAAATAAACAATTTACTTCAATTTCATCATGTGTAACTGGGCTATTGGAAAGAGGCTTCCTTTTATGCATTTATCGGCACCTACTGTTGTACATGTAGCTGTATGCTTGGTAACCTACAATTGTACCTGTAGTTGTATGCTTAACCAGGGTGATATTGGTTGCCGTGACAGTTGATTGAACACTTGAGGGGACATTGAAGGCTAGATAGTGTCTCCAGCACGATACGTGCCGTGATGCAAAGGCTGTTAAAGTTATAGCTGACGTGTTCTAGATCTCTGATATGGTCACTCTTAAAATCAAAGCAGTAATAAAAAATAAATATTAATACATATTGACTTTTAATATGTTTTTTTTTCTTAGATCTTAAGTGACGACAAAAGCCTTTCTTAATTAGTAATGGGAGCTTAATAAATATTTGAAATAAATGGTATAACCAGGCACATGGGGAGAATTCAGAAGTTGCATTTCCTAAACATCAATGCCATTCTCTATAACTCTTGTGGAATACATCTATATTTAATGTTCATTGACAATATACATGGACATCAGTCAGATTTATAATTATTGTGTTTTGTATATATATGCATGTATAGATATTCCTTACCAATATATTATATAAGTTAAGGGATAAATAAATTCCATGGGGTGAATTTCATAGTGACATTATTAAACTGTTGTAATCGATTTTTACAGTTTTAGAATATGTACGTAAAGGTATTTCATGATTTTGTCAGAAATCATTAATGAAATATCTTTTCAGACATATTATACAACTGAAATATTGCTTATGCTGGTTTAATAATGTAGCTCTGAAATTCACCTGGTGTTGTTTCTTTATCATTTCGGTATTAATACTCGATAATATGGAGGATTGAGAAAAAATACTGCAGTTTGCAGGGAGAAATCTGGCTTCCGTTAAACACCAGATGGGAATAAATTTGGGTCATGCTCAAGGCCAAATAATATTGACATACATACAGCTTTTCTGGATTTCCCCACTGAAAGCAGACATTACATGACAAGTGAGATTTACCTAGTCCTACCTATGTTGTTGCCATGTTTGCAATGGAAGGCGATATTGGAGCACCTGCCAGTCATCAGTCAAAACTTATGGCAATATTGATATTTCCTTACCGGCGTCATCATTTATCCGTTACTTGTACAGGGTGGAATTGGTTGTAATAAATTTGTGAACAAAACAATTGTATTGTTTATAATATAATTTATTGATAATTAATAAATGTATGTGTAAAATGGAAAATTAGCTGTTTTGTTTATTATGAGCAGGAAATTAATTCAAAAGCTTACTTTTTCCTAGTATAACCACCTTCCTCCCCCACCCCAAACACACCCACCCAATCAATAGCTGGAAGATATGCTTTACAAATAATACAATCAAAATAAGTTTCAACATTTGTATACTTAATTTTAACAATTGACCGATGTAAAGGGAAATAATTGAGAAAATGGTAGTTAATTTACAACTCTGCTAATATGAATATTTAAAAAAGATATTGATGTATGTAAAGAGAGTTAATTTATCGACACATTTATTTCTGATATCCATCACATGAGCTGCAGGGCATTTTTGGATACATACTTATGTGCTTTTTATTTCCTATCAAGCAATTATAACTGTCTGGACATCGCTGTTAAACTCACAAACCCAACAAATTTGACTTTATTCTACTTGTATCAGGGTATCAGTAAAACCGATGGATATTTATGTAAGAAGTGCTTGACAAGTGAGCCTCCCTTTCAAACTATTAAAGGTTTTGTTTTTTTCTTTTTGAATGTCCAGTTTTGGTGAAGAAAAAACTAAATGATTTGTTTGTTTGAATATTTAGTATCATTTTTATGCCATTGAGGCAAATTGACATTGAGTTAACCCTCTTTCCTGTCATCGAGGACTTACAGCTACATGTAACAGTTAACATAACCACAGTGATAACTTTCTGACAATGAGACGCAATGGCATATATAATAATAATAATGTATAAGTATATTGGTGTGTTAAAAGAAAAAATGGAAGGGGAGTAAAGCCAGAATTGGGTAATGCAATTTTAACACATTTCAGGTTATATATGGCATATCCAGTTGTAATAGTGGAATGAATGAATGAATAGGGTTTTACGGAGTACCAACACATTATAGGTTATTCGACGCCAACAGGAAGGAAGATTCCAAGTTTACTCTAAATGTACAAAAACAACAGATTAACATACAGATTAAAAAAAATACATCAACAAATGAATATGCAGAATGAACCTAGAACCTTGATACCTGCAGAACTGCAGAGTTTCAGCAAATTCTATCGTATTACCCAAATTGTCGCTTCTTACGACATGCATGAGCCACAGTGGTCCTATTCTTGCCATCACTCATATGGCTCCCTGAAACCACACAGGTGTTCATAATTTAACCACAATAGTGAACATGACAAAAATGATAACATGAACATGACACCCATTCGGAGGATTCCTACCCCTCTGCAGAGATCGGCAGTGATTCTATTCTAAGCCGGAACCACACGGGCTTGTATTAGTGGAGGAAGATCTCGGAATGAATCTTGGTAGACCCACCGTCCTACTGCAAGTTACTGACAAACTTTCCTCTATAAAGGTTTTGGAGCAATAAAGACTTGAACCTACAACAACGTTGGAGAGAGCAGTGCTCTTGGGACGACGTCTTAGACCACCTGGCCACTGAGGACCCTGTAAACAGTTGATCTTAAATGTAAACCCTTTTGGGGAGCCTGTGGCACCTTATGAAAACTTAAAGGGATACTATCAGGAAAAAGGCTATATATGTCTTAAAAACAAAATTAATTTTAAAATGGATAAAAAGCATCTCATTGTCATTAATATACAAAATCTCAAATGGTTTGGTATGTCAAATCTGCCAAAACGTAACAAAATCAATATTGAAATTAGAATGAATGAATAGGGTTTTACGGCGTACCAACACATTATAGGTTATTTGACGCCAACAGGAAGGAAGATTCCAAGTTTACTCTAAATGTACAAAAACAACAGATTAACATACAGATAAAAAAAATACATCAACAAATGAATATGAAGAATGAACCTAGAACCTTGATACCTGCAGAACTGCAGAGTTTCAGCAAATTCGGATAGAATGTTAATTCTTTTTAAATTACTGCACTGTACACAGTATACTCATCCAAGTCCTCTATATATCGCATGCTTGCTTTAAACATTTGTAATTAATGCTTTTGTATTTTTTTAATGGAATTGAACACCATTTTCAACACATTTCAGGTTATATATGGCGTATCCAGTTCAATGGTGAGAGAAGACCTCAGAATGAATCTAACTCGAACCACCATTATTCCGCAAGAAACTGGCAAATCTTCTGATATAACGTTTTTTGAGCGAGCAGGACTCAAACCTACGACCTTCGAATGTAAGTGTCATTGAAACGGACATAAATGTTTAATAATGAATACAGTGATATGTATTCGTATTCGCGCATTTGCATCGAAAATTCACAATATATTTTATTTGATTTTATGATGTATGATTTATAGAATTGCCGTTAGGAGAAATTCATTGTGCATTATGGTGTAAGCAATTTAGATATTTTCCAACGGAATATATAACGACGTGACACTTTGTAATTATCTAATACAACTAAACCAAAATTACAATGTATAACATATCTATATCTCCAGTTGTATCAATATTTCTTTTTGTAACTTATAACTTTTTTTGTCTTACACGTGTACATGTACCACATAATTTATTTTTACCTGCATTTCATGTTAATATTGCTTTGTTTCTTTTTTGTTTCTTTTTTTATCATTCTACAGCTACTAACTTGTATTAATCTCAGAAATGGGGAAATAAAGAAGACTGGTTGAATGATCGGTGATTGATGATTAACACACAAACGTATGTGACAACAACAAGTATATACATACAAGGAATAACAACTACACATTACACAGAAGTATATCAATCTCTCTAATTTTCCAATATTTCGAACCATTGGGTCTTTATTAACGATACAATACAATAAGACACTATATCTTATTGATTGTAATGCACAACTATGCCTGATACCAACGTCCCGTCAAACTACTTAATATCAATGTACTATTTCCAGCGACGTTGGTTTAGTATGATACCTGCAATTGGACAGGTTACAAAGCGTTTTGAATGTTACATCCACATGGTTTTTGGCAGTTTTAAACTTTTTATACATATGAGTTTTCCTATCATTCTCTCCGTTGCATCAGCAAGTATAGTACAAAGGATAAAACATATTTTTACCACATATCATTAATGAAGATCAAACAGGCTTTTATCTGGCAGAAATAGAGGAGAAAATATTAGCTTATTGCATGACATTTAGTACAACCCTCATCTTAAGCTCGGAGGCTCGAGCATTTTTTATAAGCATTTGTTTTCTAAAGGAATATCAGTTATCAATGACCTAATGAATAGCAATGGCAATTTGTTTACCATTAGAGAATTTATCAACAAGTATAATATCAATACAAATTTTCTTGAATTTGAAGGGCTTATAGCATCAGCAAGACAATGCATAAATAAATTTAATTGTCAACACTTAGCCAGTTATTGCCAGAACCCTATAAGTCCACTTTCAGTTTTGACTATTGTTAAAGATAAAAATGTTGTAGAGCAATATATAAAACTTTTTTTCCAGAAAATAGTGAAACTTCTTCAAAATGTAAGTGGGAAGAGGAGTTAGATATAAGAATTATTTTAAGAAGGTCAAAATATTATGCTCTTCCATTAAATTTCACTACAGATAAGAATTTACAATGGTTCCAATATAGAATCAACCATAAAATCTTGGGTACAAACTCACTCCTGCAGAAAATGAATATCACTGTTTCATAAATGTGTACATTCTTTCAGACAGAAATTATAAAACCATAAAACTACTATTTATTGAATGTGCAACATTAAAACAATTTATGTCTAGTCTTGTTGACTATATCAATGAAAAGAACTGTGCTTTTATTACAAACTTGTCAATTACTGATATTCTAGTTGGAAACAAATAGTTTGACCTAATGTTGAATAAATTATTATTAAAAACAAAACAAAATCATATTCAACCATAAATTAATTAAAAAAGAACTCTGTTTAACAAACATTAAACATTATATTCGAAATCTTTAGTATACAGAAAGATATAAATCAAAAGTAAACTTTAATTCGGTAGGATTTGATGCACTTTGGGAGGTCTATTAACCTCTTGTTATCTAAGATATATTTATTGATTCCCCTCCGGAATTTTGTGGTTAAATTGCTTTAAATATTTATACAATCAAGTGCAGTAGACTTTGTTCTTTCCAATATTTAGGTTTTTTGCCATATTAAATATCATTAAATGATTTTGCAGTCTAGTTACATAATCGCACATATGGAAACTTTAACTAAACTATTTTTTCCAGCATATTTAGGTTTCATTTTATGTTTTTGTAAGCATTTATTAACCAAAAAAAAAAATTTCAACAAATTTAATTCTTCAAAAAATGTACAATTATTTTTGCAGCTCTGCAGAAATTTCAAGGTTATAAAAACTTTTAAATAAATTTGTTATTGATTCAAATTGAAGAACATTTTCTTTGTAATCAATTTATATTGAAACACAATTGTTTTGAAATCAATTTATATTGAAACACACTTTATTTGTAATCAATTTATATTTAAACAATGTTTATTTGTAATCAATTTACATTGCAACACAGTTTAATTGTAATCAATCTAAAGGGAAGCACAATTTATTTGTAATCAATTAATATTGAAAGACAGTTTATTTGTAATCAATTTATATTGAAACACAGTTTATTTGTAATCAATCTATAGGGAAGCACAATTTATTTGTAATCAGTTTATATTGAAATACAGTTCATTTGTAATCAATTTATATTAAAACACAGATTATTTGTTATCAATCTATAGTGAAACACAATTTATGTGCAATTCATATTGCAACACAATTTATTTGTAAACAATTTATATTGCAACACAGTTTATTTGTAATCAATCTGTAGGGAAGCACAATTTATTTGTAATCAAATTATATTGAAAGACAGTTTATTTGTAATCAATGCATATTGCAACACAGTTTTTTTGTAATCAATGCATATTGAAACACAATTTATTTTTAAACAATTTATACTCAAGCACAATTAATTTGTAATCAATTTATATTGCAACACAATGTATTTGTAATCAATTTATTTTGAAGCACCATTAATTTGTAATCAGTTCATATTGCAACACAATATATACTTGTAAACAATTTATATTGCAACACAGTTTATTTGAAATCAATCTTTAGGGAAGCACAATTTATTTGTAATCAATTTATATTGAAACAAAGATTATTTGTAATCAATCTATAGTGAAACACAATTTATGTGCAATTCATTTATATTGAAACACAGAATATTTGTAAGCAATCTATAGTGAAACACAATTTATGTGCAATCAATTTATATTGAAACACAGTTTATTTGCAATCAATGCATATCGAAACATAATTTATTTATAATAAATTTATATTAAAAACACAATTGATTTGTATACAATTTATACTAAAGCACAATTAATTTGTAATCAATTTATGTTGAAGCACAATTTATTTTGAAGCACAATTAATTTGTAATCAATTCATATTGCAACACAATTTATCTGTAAACAATTTATATTGCAACACAATTTGTTTGTAATCAATCTATAGGGAAGCACAATTTATTTGTAATAAATTTATATTGAAAGATAGTTTATTTGTAATCAATTTATATTGAAACAAAGATTATTTGTAATCAATCTATTGTAAAACACAATTGATGTGCAATCAATTTATACTGAAGCACAATCTTTTTGTATTCAATTTATTTTGAAGCACAATTAATTTGTAATCAATGCATATTGCAACACAGTTTATTTGTAATCAATTTATATTGCAACACAGTTTATTTGTAATCAATCTATAGGGAAGCACAGTTTATTTGTAATCAATTTATATTGAAACACAGCTTATTTGTTATCAATCTATAGTGAAGCACAATTTATGTGCAATCAATTTATATTGAAACACAGTTAATTTGTAATCAATTTATATTAGAACACAATTAATTTGTAATCAATTTATATTAAAACATAATTAATTTGTAATCAATTTATTTTGAAGCACAATTAATTTGTAATCAATTTATATTAAAACATAATTAATTTGTAATCAATTTATTTTGAAGCACAATTAATTTGTAATCAATTTAATTGAAGCACAGCTAATTTGTTATCAATGCGTATTGCAACACAGTTTATTTGTAATCAATTTATATTGCAACACAGTTAATTTGTAATCAATCTATAGGAAAGCATAATTTATTTGTAATCAAATTATATTGAAAGACAGTTTATTTGTAATCAATGCATATTGCAACACAATTTATTTGTAATAATTTATATTGAAACACAATTTATTTATAATCAATTTATTTTAAATACACAATTGATCTGTAAACACTTTATATTGAAGCACAATAAATTTGTAATCAATTTATGTTGAAGCACAATTTATTTGTAATCAATTTATTTTGAAGCACAATTAATTTGTAATCAATTCATATTGCAACACAGTTTATTTGTAAACAATTTAAATTAAAACACAATTGATTTGTTATCAATTTATATTGCAACACAAAAGGTTTAAAAAGTTTGGCTTACTTTTCTCTAATATATTTATATGCATCACATATCACTTAATTGATGTTTCATCAGGAATACTTTTTATAATCTGAACAAACGGATTGGTTTCATTTATTTAAAGTATCATGCCGCACACTTTAGTAAATTTGTATCAGCATTTTATAGTCACGATATTTGTTTGACATTTGCATATTTTAGGTCATTTTGATGAAATATTTTAAACGCTTTGCATTGTTTATTTGATATTTTTTAATAATTAGCTTAAATCAAGGTATATTCAATCGAAATGAATGAATGCAAAAATGAATGAGGTTTTACGGCGTACTAACACACGCTTTGTTATTCGACGCCAACAAGAAGGAAGATTCCAGCTTCACTCTTCATGTACAAAAACAACATATTAATATACAAATTAAAAAGAAACATCAACAAATGAATATGTGGAATGGACATAGAACCTCGGTACCTAAATTATATCGTTTTACTCAAATTGTCGCTTCCTGCGACATGCATGATCCACCGGGATTCTATTCCTGCCATCACTCATATTGCTCCCTGGAACCACACAGGGGTTGGTTATGAAACTATCCTAATGAACATGACAAAAAATGATAAAATGAATATGACACCCGTCCGGAGGATTCATACCCTTCTACAGAGATCGACAGTGATTATATTCTTAGCCGGACCCACTCGGGCTAAATCGATATTAAATATATACATTTCAGAACTAATTATATATATATATATATATATATATATATATATATATATATATATATATATATATATATATATATTAGTATTTATTTAAAGCATTTTAATGTATATTCATTGATTAACATCGCGTAGAATAGTGCGTGTCAAACAAGTTTCATTTTAAAAACGTATACTAGTCTGACAAATTACAAGAAACGACTGATTTTTATAATTAGTTGTTTTGACACATGTCTCTTTGTTACAATTATCATAATTCTTGAACTGGTACCTTTTAAGGGCTTTAGCTTTCAGCACCGTTTTTGTTATAACAATGAGACCGTGCGGTTCCGGCTAAGAATAGAATCACTGTCGATTTCTACAGAGGGGTAAGAATCTTCCGAATAGGTGTCATGTTCATTTTATCAATTTTTTGTTATGTTCACTATTGTGGTTAAATTATCAACCCCTGTGTTATTCCAGGGAGCCATGAGTGATGACAAGAATAGGATCACTGTCGCTTGTGCATGTCGTTAGAAGCGACACATTGAGTTATACGATATAATTTGCTGAAACTCTGCAGTTCTGCAGGTATCAAGGTTCTAGGTTCATTTTACATATTTATTTGTTGATGTATTTTTTTTTAATCTGTATGTTAATTTGTTGTTTTTGTACATGTAGAGTAAACCTGGAATCTTCCTTCTTGTTGGTGTCGAATAACCTATAATGTGTTGGTACGCTGTATAACCCTATTTATTCATTCATCCATTCATTCATTCCAATATGTTCGTCAAAATAGTAAGTAGCGTTATTAAAACGTGTAAACGAAAATTATTGTCAAATTTGAAGTTATGTATTTGGTCATTGTTATCCTAAATATATATTTCTTAATCAAGTCCAAATTTCAAGAAAATTGGAGCCATATGAATGATGGCAAGAATAGGGTCACAGTGGCTCATGCATGTCTTCAGAGGCAATAATTTGAGTAATACGATAGAATTTATTCTGAGAACAAAATTGTTCCAAAGTCAAAATAATCCCCTGAGAAAAGATAAACAGTAACTTTAATATGAACTTGATATTTTTACAATATAAGACGACTACAAAATTAAGTTGTATTTCAAGGCAATTATTTCAAATTATGATTTTTTTCTATATTTTTGATCTCATGTTATTACCTGGTTGTGTGAAACAAAGAAGTTTTGTGAAAAAGAATAACTGAATGTTTAAAAAATCCTTTCACACTACATGACTGTAGAGCATGTAAAGGGCGAAAACATAGTTGATGCATTAGATATTTTCAATTTGTGTATTTGTTAATAAATTCCCTTTTCAGCGAAATACAATAGTATTTTGAAGTTGCTAAATATCAATTTTGTGTCTAGTTTTACATACAACTTACTTTATATAGGAATTATAATAAAGTAAAGTGTGATACATGTATTAACTAAAAAAATATATATTCAGGACATTAGTTTTCCAAGATAACTAAGTGACACAATAAATCTAATGTATCTATTTATATTTAGTTATTTTTGCACATTTGCATCATTAATTGTAAATTTTATGAAAAATTAATTTGTTTGAAATAATAACTAAAAATTATTTATTAAAACATACTAGTTATATTAATGTTAATATAAGAAGTTTTGGAAGACTTCAATATTTCAATATGTGACATTAACTTGTCAATCGTTTCAAATTATAATGTATTAATCTCAGGTAAAAAACGTATTGTTCTTTGTGTAAAACAGGAGTTTGTATGACAAACTTATAACTGAAATTGCATGACTGTAGAGATTATTTGCTAGAACGCATTAGCCACAGAAATGCATCACCGTTCATAGATTAGGTGTATATCGGTAAAGCAACTCCCTTTTCTTTAAAAAAGAAAGTGTTTAAGGTTGCAAATATCAGGTACAGAAGTGTAATGACTGTGTGTGGTTATTTAACTGTGAAGTAGTTGAAATAATAGTTAAAAGAGAAACTGAAAAATAAAATGGTTGAGGAGGATTTCTGTTTGAACATTTTACTAATTACGACGAACCTTTCCTTGAGATTTGAACTATACGAATTAATTATCTGGATTTGGTGGGCACTGTTCGTTACTAATTTAATTTCCACAGACAGTGAGACACTAAATGGCTATTAGAAATTTCTAAATGTATACATATATAATTGTCATGAAATATTTGTGTATCAATATGTCTGTTACAAAAAAATATTGTATATATGTTATGATGATATTCGAATAAAGAATTATATCTTAAAAACAATAATGAATAGGTTCATATTCCCGTGTAGTTTATCTTGTCACTGGATAAAACAGTACCAGTTCAGAGAAACAAATATACACTCAAGATATATGAAAACGCAACACAGAAAGAGATATTAAAACGCAGGATATTTAACACAAGTGTATATATCTATACCCTAGAGTAATTGTTGCCTGTTAATGTTATTGGTTGTATATTATGTTACTGAATAATTTGGTAGCTAGCTTCTGCATTGATGTCACATTTTTCATTTTCAAAAAGTCCCATCTAAACTCTGTGTTGCGTTTTCATATATCTTGAGTGTATATTTGTTTCTCTGAGCTGGTACTGTTGTATCCAGTGACAAGATAAACTACACGGGAATATGAACCTATTCATTATTGTTTTTAAGATATAATTCTTCATGTGTTTCGTGTTCTTATATTTTGAGTGCATGTTTGTTTCTCCTACATACCCTAATACCAGAAATGTTCATGATATTTTTTTAAAATTATTATTTTTTATGGAAATATGCTTATTATCAAAAATATTTTCAAGTAGATTGATTGATTGATTGATTGAATATTTAGCGTCATTTTTATGCCATCGAGGGCTAACAGACGATCAGTTAACCTATCCGCTGTTTCCTGGGACTAACCAGTACTCGAGCACACCCAATCTCCGCAAGTAACTGATAACTTTCCCACTTGAATCAGTGGTGAGAGACGAATGATAATGAGACATATTGTCGTTTATCAATCATCACGGAGACTGTTGCCGAGCGGGGGATTCGAAATCACGACCCCTGGATTGATAGTTCAGGTTTAGAAGAAAGACCGAATGAATTTCGAACCCAAGTTTTCAGACTATTGTAAGCAATATTTACATATATTACATGTATATATATCTTTCATTAATGATTTTGTCATTATTATTATATTATGATTATATTCTAGATTCATTTCATCAGTAGCTTAATTTCCTTTAAAGTGTCTTAGTACTAATTACATTGATTTAATATAAAAAAGGATAAAAGTTTTATTCAATATTTCAAAGACTCATTTGGCTTCCATTATATTGGAATACCTGGTCCAGTTATTAAAACTTCAGTAACGTGAGGATGACTCGTGACATGGTGTCCTATATTTTCGAATGATTTGAAATTATTTCAGCAAAGATAACTTTTCAGGAAAACCACCTTGTTCATGTTTTTCCATCCTGTTTAGGCAGAGGTCCCCGCGTTGTGTCAAGATAAAGAGGTAGACTAACGACATGTGTTGTATTATATAGTATTGTTTAAAGTGTGCGGCAAAGTCACGTTAATGTTTATGCTTGCAGGTAAAGAAGGTGTCCACTGTCACATATCATGATTTACTAATAATTCGACAAAGGTCAATTTTGACAGGAAGAAGGACGTTTGTCAATAGAGAGAGGGCGAGAGATATACCGAGACAGTTAACCTGGCGGAGAGGCAGTGATGGTCAGAAAGATCGCTGGTGTATTTGATCATGTAGTTTGGGCGAGTGGTATTATGAGACCGAACGTATTGATTTAGTTTTGGCGATGTTATTTCTTAACTATATTGAATGAACCAAGTGCCATACTATCTCCATAGTTTAGGTTCTTATGTCACACGGGGTGCATTTTTAGGTTAAGCTTTGTAATGTTTTTAAGGATTTGAGAGCATGGGTTCAAGATCAAGAGTTCAAGGTCAAGAGTTAAAAGTCACAGTACAGTTAAGTGTCAGTATGACTGAATCAGATGTTCAAGGTCACAATATAATGTTGATCACTTTCTATATTTTTTCGTCTTTGGGTAAACGCCAGTAATTCATTCAAATGGAATTTTATATAAACACAAGACGTTCAAATGTTACAGCAGACTGTAGAGTGTACACTTGGATCAGTCCAGCAGGTAGCTGAGCAAGACCAGAATGTTCCTTATGATTCACATTAAATATGTATCCATAGCTGCTGCCATACGGTACCGCTTACAAGTTCTATGAGGTTTTAATTGTTGTTGGGTCGTCTTTATCTGCTGCCTGACTTTCTGGTAATCGAGATCCTAAAACAAAGAAAGATACTTTTTAAAGAGTAAATAATTTGTATTGTTGAATTGTCAAATTAAATAGAGCATGTATCTAGATCTATCATTTTGAAGTTCATCTATTTGATATACCGTACAGCACAAGCATCTTCAAATGCAGTGTTGATATCTTAGATTCACTCAAATAATATAGTAGTAACTTCGTTTAAAGGGAAAGACACATGGCAATGTCTAAATCAAAAATATATCTCAAAAAACCAGCTGTACATGAATTCTTCTAATATGACAAAAATATGTTTTAATCCGACTTATTTGGTACATCACAAAATACGTTTAAATTTTAAGTGAAAAATCTATCTTAGTCTAGCCTGGGCGTGTATGCCAATGACATGACAGTATTTGATGATTATAAGTTATGCGTGGCATATGATTTCAGTTGCTGCTATACATATTTTTTGTGTTGAAGTTTGTAATTAATTTACTAATTATTACATGTAAAGCGTGCAAATAAAGTGAACCCCAAACGAGTTTATGTTAACTTTGCTAGTTACATGTCAGTTCATATCTGAAGAACATTAAACAAATAAGTTCATTTCATCTATTTCTATTAGCAATGCTATCGATAAACACCATCATGATCTGTTTCACATTTACACTGCACCGCAATAATGTACATGAAATATGTGTTATATTCTTAAGTTAAATTTGATGACGGGAAATGGCAACGGTTACGCCTTTAGTTTACTAACCGTTTAATGGTTTAAAAAAACTGTCAATAATTGTGACGTATAATGATGTTATATGGTATATATATATATATATATATATATATATATATATATATATATATATATATATATATATGTGTGTGTGTGTGTGTGTGTGTGTGTGTGTGTGTGTGTGTTAAGATTTAGTGCGTAAACATGTCATGTTGAGTAAAAAATGTCGCGTTTTCTTTTAATCTTCTGGAAAATCCGTTTTTAGTTCTAACTTAAACATCTTCCAATTCATGTTTATTTGACATCTGCACTTGCTTTGTTTTTTAAACAGCCTGCATATTTAGATGAAGTAATTTTGCAAATATAAAAAGTATTATGTAACGAAGTTTCTCGAGCTTTGAATATTCTTTTTCCCAACATGTGCTATTCTTGTCATTTGATCTAGGCACCACCATACCTGTATATCTAAATGTGTCAAGGGAGAAAGGTTACAATCAACGTATTTCAGGAAGCAGTATCTACACACTGGGGGACACTGAATGTCCAGTCACTGACTCATATCCTCTGCCAACCAGGAATGGGCACTGAAATCTAAAGATAAGGTAAATTAACAATACTGGTCGGGTTTAATTGTCAGAGTATTAATATGTTACAAAGTGATTTTCATATTTGCTATCTCCCCCTTGCTTTGCCAATCCTCCAACATTTATTGAACACTTACCATCATACAGTTAACTAGAATATGTAACTAGAAGATTGTTCAAACCAGAAATCATCTATAAATATGTGTTCATATGGTAATAAAACATGTTTACACTAACCCATAATCGATGTTAATCTATCAATTAGGCCTTAAAATACATGTGATTTCGTTAAACCGACTAGCTGCATTTTTTGTCAAGACACCCCCTACTTTGTATAAAGCATCGGACGTTTGTTTGTGGGGAGGAGATATGGTATACCTTTATTTACCTTCATATTTTTTAAAAAACGGTAACAATAATTCCCACTTTGAATATAACTGACTAGGAATACTTTTAGCATAACTGATTAGAAAGACTGAGCATTACTGACTAGGCTGACTTTGAGCATAACTGATTAGGAAGACTTTGAACATAACTGACTGAAAAGATTTTGAGCATTACTGACTAGCAATACTTTAAGCATGACTGACTTGGATTATTTTGAGCATAACTGACTAGGATTACTTTGAGCATAATTGATTAGGAATTCTTTGAGCAGAACTGACTAAGAAATCTAAAGCATAACTGACAAAGAATACTTTGAGCATAAATGATTAGCAATACTTTGTGCATAACTGACTTTGAAGGATTTTAAGGATAACAGATAAGGAAGACTTTGAGCATAATTGACTAGGAAAACTTTGAAATAACTGATAAGGAAGACTTTGAGCATAACAAATTAGGAATACTTTGAATTAAACTGACTATGGCTACTTTGAGTATTACTGACAAGGAATACTTTAATTTTGACAAATATTCAAAACAGGTGAAAAGGAGCATTGCCTGTAAATGTTCTATACCTATTGAAGACAATGCTCATAGTATGTAAGTTGTCTAAAATATAAAAGACAATGCTCAGAGTCTGGAAATGTTCTATATAATATAAGAGACTCAACGTTTGTTCATGTTCTATAAAATATAGATGACAATAATCATAATCTGTAAATGATCTATAATGTATAGGTGACAAGGCTCAGAGTCTGTTGATGTTCTATATAATATTGGTGAAAATAATCATGGTCTGTAAATGTTCTATTTAATAAATATATATAAACAAATGTGTATGTTCTAACATAGAAAAAAGCAATGTTCATAGTGTGTAAACGTTCTATAAAATGTAGGTGAAAATGATAATAATCTGTTAATGTTCTATGAAATATACGTGACAATACTCGTAGTATGTAAATGTTCAATAAAATGTATGTGACAAGGCCCAAAAAACATTGATGTTCTTTAAAATATAAGTGACAATGTCCATAGTCTATAAATGTTCTAAAATATAGGAAACATAGTTCATAGTCTATAAATGTTCTAAAATATAGGTGACAAGGTTCATAACATATTAATGTTCTAAAATATAGGTGGCAAAGTTCATAGTCTATAGATATCTCAAATATAGGTGACAAAGTTCATAGTCTATAAATGCTCTATAGAATATAGGTGACACGGTGCATAGTCTGTTTATGATTAATGAAATAAAGGTGATAGAGATGAGTTGCAAATTAATTGAGCAGCATTCCATTTTCCACCACGCCACCCAGCGTGAGTATGTGAGTATTAACAGTTAGCATCCATACTCATTTATTATTGAATTTAAAGTCAATTCGCTGAAACTTGGCAGATCACACTATCTCAGGCAACTTTGATTATAACTGAAATCTTCTAAAGACTACATTCTTATATTTGTTGTGAAAGGGGTATAGCGCCATTTTCAACACTTTTCAGGTTATATATAACATATCTAGTTTGACTTGTGGATGAAAAGTTCAGAATAAATCTGAGTAGAATCACACTCCTTCTACTTGTAACTGGCAAATTTTCTCAAAAAAAGTTTTTTGGAGAGAGCGGGACTCCAACCTACGACCTTGGCGGTAAGAGGTGAGTTTGAGACGACGCCTTAGACAACATAGTCACGTGACCCTCTACATTATTATAGTCCGTGTCCTACAGATATAATGTATGAAGAACTTTAAGCGTGTATTAACTTGACCATTTTTCTTTCTGAATGCAGTTAATGATATTTTCAACATAATTTTATTAGGCACTGTTGTTTAAAGATTATTGCGGAAGATGGGGTTTCTTCCGAAGATTCATTCTTATGTTTCCCACAACCAATGCTGTTTATAACCTTTCATAGACAAGCAAGCCTCTGAGAACCCATTAACTTCATTAAAACAGCAAACTGTTAATCATATCCTACCTCCAATCAACCAACTGTAATTAGTCCTTGTGTGTGAGGCTTCAGGTTTATAACCTCGTCTGCAATTGTGCAAAAGTTCTGACATTAGCCGCAATCAACAGTAAGTACACCCAGAGCTCACATGGAAAGTTAAGTTCTGACAGTAGCCGCAATCAACAGTAAGTATACCAAGGGCTCACATGGAGAGTAAAGTTCTGACAGAAGCCGCAATCCACAGTAAGTACACCCAGGGCTCACATGGAGAGTAAAGTTCTGACAGTAGCCGCAATCAACAGTAAGTACACCCAGGGCTCACATGGAGAGTAAAGTTCTGACAGAAGCTGCAATCCACAGTAAGTACACCCAGGGCTCACATGGAGAGTAAAGTTCTGACAGAAGCCGCAATCAACAGTAAGTACACCCAGGGCTCACATGGAGAGTAAAGTTCTGACAGTAGCCGCAATCAACAGTAAGTACACCCAGGGCTCACATGGAGAGTAAAGTTCTGACAGTAGCCGCAATCAACAGTAAGTACACCCAGGGCTCACATGGAGAGTAAAGTTCTGACAGTAGCCGCAATCAACAGTAAGTACACCCAGGGCTCACATGGAGAGTAAAGTTCTGACAGTAGCCGCAATCAACAGTAAGTATACCCAGAGCTCACATGGAGAGTAAAGTTCTGACAGTAGCCGCAATCAACAGGAAGTACAACCAGAGCTCACATTGACAGTAAAGTTCTGACAGTAGCCGCAAACAACAGTAAGTACACCCAGAGCTCACATGGAGAGTAAAGTTCTGACAGTAGCCGCAATCAACAGTAAGTATACCCAGAGCTCACATGGAGAGTAAAGTTCTGACAGTAGCCGCAATCAACAGTAAGTATACCCAGAGCTCACATGGAGAGTAAAGTTCTGACAGTAGCCGCAATCAACAGTAAGTACACCCAGAGCTCACATGGAGAGTAAAGTTCTGACAGTAGCCGCAATCAACAGTAAGTACACCCAGGGCTCACATGGAAAGTAAAGTTCTGACAGTAGCCGCAAACAACAGTAAGTACACCCAGAGCTCACATGGAGAGTAAAGTTCTGACAGTAGCCGCAATCAACAGTAAGTACACCCAGAGCTCACATGGAGAGTAAAGTTCTGACAGTAGCCGCAATCAACAGGAAGTACACCCAGAGCTCACATGGAGAGTAAAGTTCTGACAGTAGCCGCAATCAACAGGAAGTACAACCAGAGCTCACATTGACAGTAAAGTTCTGACAGTAGCCGCAAACAACAGTAAGTATACCCAGAGCTCACATGGAGAGTAAAGTTCTGACAGTAGCCGCAAACAACAGTAAGTACACCCAGAGATCACATGGAGAGTAAAGTTCTGACAGTAGCCGCAATCAACAGTAAGTACACAAAGCTCACATTGAAAGTAAAGTTCTGAAAAAAATTAAAAACAATCATGATAGAAATAATACAGGACCATCTAAAACTTTTTTTTATAAGACCTACAAGATCGAAGTCCTTAATAAAACATTCCATTCCTAAGTATCATTTTACTAAAATCCGATCGAAGTCCTTAATAAAACATTCCGTTCCTAAGTATTATTTTACTAAAATACGATTTTCAAAAACAGAGATGAATAGTAGTTAATAAAGTTAGTGAATGCACAAAACTTTCTATTTTTACCTTCAAATGAAATTGGAAGCTATAATTGACATGACGCGAGCTGTCAATCAAACAAGTTGATAATCCAATCAGCGATCGATATTGTTTCCGGAGCCACCATTTCTTATGACAAGCTAACGGTATCTAATCTACATTGTATTACACTGTATTTACTTGGGCAAACAACACCACATGGTCAGTGAGCGGAGCGATAATCACTCTCGTGCCAGGTCAATTGTTTAAACATCAATTTGACATGACATCCCGGTCCACTCTTTACTCTATGCCCTGGAGAGGGTCTGGCATTGTTTTGCATTTTATACATACCACAGGAGTCAGGCACACTAAGCTCAGTTGGAAGCACGTCTGACAATCAATACACAAGTCGCCGGTTCGAATCTCCAACCGGTCACAGTCTACGTGATCGTTGATATTCAATATTGCGTCTCATTGTCAGTTGTCTATCACAACTGATTCAAGTTGGAAATTAATCAGTTATTTACAGAGATGATCGTAGAAAAAGAGTGGTAGGTTTAAACTGATCGTCTGTTAGCCCTCGATGACATAAAAATATACCAAATATTACGAACAACGGAACATACTACAGGCGTCATCAACATTTTCCATCATGCAACTCAATATGTCTCTTTTCTCGCTGCTTGGTAAGTTGTTCAGAAGGGAACGCGGAGAACCCACATGCCATTTGTGTTCTTTTGAAGTTGTCAAGTTGCTTTCCCTATAGAACTGCAGGCATCACGGGCTCGGGGTGGCGTGTACGTCAAGAAACGGGTCCCTGTGAAAATTAAACAGTTTGAGGTATTAATCAGAACATGATTTCAACTTAGTCTCATCTACACCTTTTTGGAGATGATTTTTTTCTATCGATACAAATATTGTCATGTTCACTGAAATTTATAATTACATTGAAAATACACATCGGTTTAATGTCATTGAACGTTAATACATGTAACACCGACTAACCGACACTCACACAACCCACCCACATACCTACTTTAAAAAAATAATATTCTTTACCATGGAATTTGGAAAACAAACGAAATAACTGTAGATTTAATCGTGGCGGTATTTTTATAACTTTATTTATAACAGCGCTTAGAATACTGCCTCAAGCAGACAACGTTGTTATATATTCCACAATGCCTCGAGTATGACTACTATAACTCCAGGGAAGAATCAAGTAAAAATTATTCCAAGAGGTATATTATTTTGCGACAACTAAGTTCCATGGAATATTGCTTTAACAACTGTAGGGCAAATTTAGTTACTCGCGTTCAAACAATTTCATTGCATCATTGCTAAACACTATGGAAGTATTCTGTTGCTATGTGTAAGGTATTTCGTGACTAGTTGAATGTATCTGATGGCTACATAGTACCAGCTATGTTGTTTTTGGCTTTATTTATTTGTGGGTATTTTCATGATTACAATGTAACTGTTATGGTGTGGCTATGTGTAAGTTATTTTGCGATAATGAGGCGATAGTGTTGCTATGTTTTAGCTAAACCGTGGTTATATTGAAGGTAGATGAGGGTTACACTGCGACTTAAACAGGCTATAATACAGCAATGCTGTTTCTATCACGCCCATGTGTAAACTAGTTTGTGGCTACATTGAGGTATCATTGTGACTACGTCCAGTCTATAATGATTGATTAATTGAATATTCAGTGTCAGTTAACATAACCACTGTTTCCTAGGATCCAGGAAGGTTAACCAGTACTCGATCACATCCTATCTCCGCCCGTAAGTAACTGATAACTTTCCCACTTGAATCAGCGGTGAGAGACGAATGATAATGAGACATAATGTTGTATATCACTCATCACGGAGACTGTGACCGGGGGAGGATTCGAACTCATGACCCCTGGATTTATAGTCAGACGCGATAACGACTGAGCTAATTGAGTCCGGCAAATGTATATATAATTCGGCAAGGTACATGTGGTGACTATGTTGGGATTATGTGTAAGCTGTTTTGTGTCTATGTATAGGACTACATTGTACTCATACCCAGGCTATAATAAGGCAATGTTGTGTCTTTGTTGTATTTATAATTATGTTAGCTATTTTGTGGCTAAGTTGAGAGGAAATAATGACTACAATTGTGGCTATGCTAATGCTCTAATGAGGGAAGGCTGTTTCTATGTTGTAATTATATGTAGGCTATATTGGGCTCGGTTGAGAAAATCTTAGGGGTACATTATTGCTATGTTCATACTATGTGTAAGCTGTAGTTGGCTATGTGGGGGTATCCTCGGGCTACATTGTGGCTATGCTGAGGCTAAAATGAGGCAATGACTGTGACAAGTCTCTAATCAGGCAACCTTGTTTCTTTGTTATCTATCAGATCAAAGTTTTTGCATAAACGGTACCACTACGGGTTGTAAGACTTCGTTTATGTACGACTAAGCATTGACGTTTTGTTGAAATACAACCAGGCGTGTCCTGCGAAGACGAGTAATGCCTCCCCAGATGTGGGTAGAACCTCCACCCCACCTGTTGTACTGTAGTACACACGGCTCCATGTACCTTTCGTTTATGCGTCTCCATATTCGTTGTCTTCCATCAGCCCGGCTAATTTGCACTCACGATTCATCAGTGAACAATACGCAGTCCCACTGTCGCTGAATGAAACGGATGTGCGTCTTCGCCCAGTTTAATCTAGATGCCCTGTCTTGCCTTGTGAGCCTTGATGACTTCAAGGGTCGTCTACACCGTAGTCCAGCTACCCTTAGGCGCGATCGCACGATGTTCGGGTGGATAGGACGGCTGAAAAATAACGAAACACATTTTATTCAAGTAAAACACAAATGTTTTAAGTGAAAAGGTACAACATCGATAAAACTATGACGGATGACTTACCCATGACGCCCAACAAGTTGTCTGGCAGTGTCTGTAGCAGTTGTGAACCTGTCTCGGAGATGGTTCACGCGGAGTTGCTGGTCCTGCCGGGCAGTTGTTACACGTAGATGACCTGCATGTGGGCGATCGCGAACGGTGCCAGGTGCTGGTAGCGTGTCTCCAGACGAGAAATGGTCGACGCATGGCAATTAAACAGTCGTACAACCTCCCGTTTTGACGACCCTGCCACAAGCATCCCAACGGCCTGATTTTGTTCATGTTCGGATAATCGCGGCATCGTTATATTGAAACCTATGACACTTCTATCGTGATTTTCCATTCATATGCAAACTTCACAAAAAGTTTGATGCAATTTATACCAAATTTTATCATGTGTAAAATTTGCACGTGTAATTCGTGGTGTTTGCTAACTTTTTGAAGCACGGGATTTAAATGACAAATATCGATAACATTTGGATGAATGTCCGGTTTCTACACGATTTTACAATACTACTACATAAAAGTCAAATATTCAAGTACAAAGAAAGTAGTAATAAAAAGAGAGTAAACACGTTGCGTTTCTAGATGTACTGCGCATATATGTAATTCTATCAAATCAAAATGTCCGTTTTCAAGATTTTATTGCTTTGTCATAATGTTGCATAACATACTTTATTGATATAACATTTAAATGCCAAATATATTTTCAAAACAATGTTTTTTATTATGATGTTTTAAAACAAAAGTTTATTTTGTATAAGCCTGCCGGGTATCGAGCCCAAGATCGGCGGACGCTCTGCTCCTTGACCGACGCTGCGGAGAGAGAGAGAGAGGGAGAGAGAGGGGGAGAGAGGGGGAGAGAGAGAAAGAGAGATACAGACGGTGGAAATACTAGAATGAGATATGAATATACCTCACAAATAGTAGATACATGTAGATAGTAATGTACCAAAAGTAAAACATTATGGTATAAAGTTCCTGTCTAAAAAATTTAGGCGGTGCCAGATAATATTTTCACTCTAACATAATCCCCCATCCCATCTGTTGTTCTTCGAAAATGTTCACAACTACTTATTATGATAAAGAAAGCATACAACTTGTATCTATGATGAAGCAAAAGTTAACCATAAAAATAGAGAGGTGGTGAATGGTTTGAAAAAATTATAGCCATTCTAATTCTAATACCCCCTCCCCAAACATACTACCTTCAGTAATATGACAAAAAAGAATAATGTTTATATAATTTATCTGATACGGATACAGAGGCGGGTGAAAATATCATCGCCGTTATATTTTAACCCTATATTTTGTTCATCTCAACTTCAATTTTTAGTTAAAATAGATTATCTTCAATAGTATGACAAAAAGGTGTGTCGTTATAAAAGAGGAGCAGCTGAAAATATAATGGTAATAATATATTCACCAACCTCTCATTTCTTACAACATAACTATCTCAGGTAGACTATTATCACATTGTGGGAGCATACAGTATTGAAAAGCGGAAGTTGCTGTTCAGTACGGCGATGATTATCAGTTGCTGTATGAAAACAACAAACGTGGATTTTGCTGATCGCTCAGTTTCATTAAACATTTCAGAAGAAAGACGAAATTGATGATTTGCAGTAAGTAAACTTATATCGCAGTATTGTTGTCTTACGCTGATTTGTATCAGAACCGAATGAACTGGAGCTATTGTCGTTTGACCATTTATAACTATTCGTAACAATAAGTCAACTCATCCAGAGTAATTTCCCTTTGACCATTAATGACTATAAGTATCATTTTTAACTGAACACGAGCTATTTCCGTTTGATCATTAATAACTAACTAAACTAGAGTTATTTCCCTTTGACAATAAATGACTATAAGTATCATTTTTCTCTGAACACGAGTTATTTCCCTTTGATCATAAATGACTATAACAAATATTTTTAACTGAGCAAGAGTTATTTCCCTTTGACCATTAATGATTATATGTATGATCTTTAACTGAACACCAGTTATTTCCCTTTGATCATAAATAAATATAAGAAACATTTATAAATGAACAAGAGTTATTTCCCTTTGACTATTAATAATTGAACGTAACAATAATTTAACTGAACTGGAGTTATTTTTCTTTCACCATTAATGACTATAAACAATATATTTAACGCGACAACAGTTCTTTGCCTTTGACCATTAAAGGCTATAAACACAATAATACAACTGAACTGGAGTTATTTTCATTTAACCGCTAATTACTATAAGTAAAAAAATCATTTGACAAAGAGTTAATTCCCTCTGAGAATTATGGACTAGCGGTTACATTTTTCAACTGGAAGATACTTATTTCAAATTGACCTTTAATAACTATATGTAACAATAATTCAAAGAACAACAGTTAATTGAATTTGACCATAAATAACTATTTGTAACAATAATTCGGTTAAACAAGAGTTATTTCCCATTGACCATTAATGACTATAAGTATAACTATTCGTAACAATAATTCGACTAAACAAGAGTTATTTCCATTTGATCATTAATGACACAATAAGTACCATTTTTAACTGAACGAGAGCTGTTTCCCTTTGACCATTAATAACTATAAGAAACTTTTCTAAGTAAACAAGTGTTATTTCACTTTGAACATTAATACATATTCATAACAATAATTTGACTAAACAGGAGTTATTTCGCTTTGACCATTTATGACTATAAGTATAATTTTTAACTGGACAAGAGGTGTTTCCCATTGACAATTAATGTATATAAGTATCATTTATAGCAAAACAACAGCTGTTTCCCTTTTACCATTAATGAATACAATTATCATTTTTAACTGAATCAGAATTGTTTCCCTTTGACCATTAATGACTATAAGTATCATTTTTAAATGAACAAAAGTTATTTTACTTTGACGATTAATAACCATCGTAAAAATAATTTGACTAAACAAGATTTATATCCCTTTGACCGTTAATGACTATAAGTATTATTTTTAACAGAACAAGAGTTATTTCCCTTTGACTATTAATGTATATAAGTTTTTTTTCTTACTGAACAAGACTTATTTCCCTTTGACCATTTATGACTATAAGTATCATTTTTAACTGAACAGATGTTGTTTCCCTTTGGCCATTAATGACTATACAACGATAACGATAACTTTCAGCCATCTTTATAACAAGAACGTGGAATCATCGGGAGATATTAATCTTTACAACAAGAACGTACAACCATAGGGATATCAAAATCTTGGCAAAAAGAACGTACTGCCATTAGGCGATAGTAATCTTTGCAATAAAAACGTACAACCATGGGAAGATATTAATCTTTATTAAAAGAACGTACAACCAAGAGGAGATAATAATCCTAACAACAAAAACCTACAGCCATGGGTAAATAATGCTCTTGACAACACGTACGTACAATCATAGTGAGATAATACTCTTTACAACTACAACGTACAGCCATATGGAGATATTTATCTTTACAATATGAAACTAGAACATTAAGGCGCTATTTATCTATACAACAAGAACATACAACCATAGGGAGATAGTAATCTTTACCACAAGAACGTAGGGATATATTATTCTTAACAACAATAACGTGCAACCATAGGTATATATCAGTATTTATAACATGAACGTACAGCCATAGGTAGATATTAGTCTTTACAACATGAACGTACAGCTAAAGTGAGATAAAATCTTTACAACAAGAACGTACGACCATAGTGAAATATTAATCTTTACAATAAGAACGTTCTGCATTAGGGTGATAATAATCTTAACAACGAGATCGTACAACCATAGGGAGGTATTTATCGTTACAACAAGAAAGTATAACCATAGGGATATATTAATCTTCACAACAAAAACGTATAACCACAAGGAGATATTTGTCTTTAAAATAAGAACGTACAGCAATAGCGAGATATTATTTTTTTCAACAAGAACGTACAAACATCGGGAGATAATAATCATTACAACAAGAACGTACAGCCATATGTAGACATAAATCTTTACAACAAGAACGTACAGCCATAGGGAAATAATAAACTTCATAGCAGGAACGTATAACCATAAGGGGATATTCATCTTGACAAAAAGAACGTACAACCACAGGGAGAATTTAATATTTACAACAAGATCTTTCAGTGATAGGAAGATTTAAATCTTGATATCATGAACGTACAAACAAACAAAACTAATAATATTTACAATAATAACATACCGCCATGGGGAAATATTAATCTTTACAACATGAACGTACAGCCTTAGGGCGGTATTAATCTTTAGAACAAGTACGTACAGCCATAGGGAGATACTACTCTTTGCAACAAGAAACTACAGCAATAGGAAGATAATACTCTTCACAATAAGACCGTACAGCCATACGAAATATAAATATTTACAACAAGAACGTACAGCCATAGGGAGATAATAATGTTGACAACAAGAACGTACAGCCATAAGGAGATAATGATCTTTGCAACAAGAACGTACAACCATTGTTGTTACGTTAATCTTGTCATCAATAACGTACAACTAATGGGAGATATTAATATTTACAACAAGAACGTACATCCAAAGGATGATATTTATCTTAACAACAAGAACGTACAGCCATAGGGATAAATTAATCTTCACGACAAGAACGTACAGCCATAGGGATATAATACCCTTTGCAATAAAAATGTACAGCGAAAGGAAGATAATACTCTTTGCAACAAAAACGTACAACTAATGAGAGATACTAATATTTACAACAAGAATGTACAGCCATAGGGATATAATACCCTTTGCAATAAGAATATACAGATAAAGGAAGAAAATGCTCTTTGCAACAAAAACGTACAACTAATGAGAGATATTAATATTTACAACAAGACCTTACAACCAGAGAGAGATAATATTCATTACAACAAGAACTTACAACTATAGGGAAATAATAATCTTTACAACAAGAACGTACAGCCATAGGATATAAGTATCTTTGCAAAAGGAACGTATAACCATTGGGAGATATTACTGTTACAACAAGAACGTACAGTCATAGGGAGAAATTTATATTTACAACAAGAACGTACAACCTTAGGGAGATAATACCCTTTGCAATAAGAATGTACAGCGAAAGAAAGATAATGCTCTTTACAACAAAAACATACAGCCAGAGGGAGATATTTATATTTATAACAAGAACGTATCAACATAGGAGATAATAATCTTCACAACAAGAACGTACAGCCATAGGGAGATAATAATCTGTACAAGAAGGTACAGTCATAGGGAGATAATAGTCTTTGCAACAAGAACGTACAGCCATAGGGAGATAATACTCTTTACAACAAGAACGTACAGCCATATGGAGGTATTAATCTTTACAACAAGAACGTACAACCATGGGTATATAGTAATCGTTACAACAAGAACTTACAGCCATAGGGAGATAATATTATTTACAACAAGGACGTACAGGATAGAAAGATATTAATCTTTACAACAAAAACGTACAGCCATAGCGAGATAATACTCTTTACAACAAGAATGTACAGTTATAGTAATAGATTAATTTTAACAGCAAGAATGTACAGCTATAAGATGATTATAATCATAACAACAAGAACGTAAAGCCTTAGGTAGATAATATGTTTTTCTTCAAAAACGTACAGCCATAGGAAGATAATACTCTTTACAACAAGAAAGTATAGCCATAGGGAGATATTAATTTTCCAACAAGAACTTACACCCATGGGGAGATAATTATCTTTACAACAGGAACGTACAGCAATAGAAGGATAATATTAATATCTCACATAATTATAGTTACAACGAGAACGTACAGCCATAGTGAGGTACTAATCTTTACAACAACAAGAACGTGGAACCATAGGGAGATATTAATCTTTACGAAAAGAACGTACAGCCACAGGGAGATAATAATTTTTGCAAAAGACCGTACTGCAATAGGGGGGGGGGGGGGGGGGGGGGGGGGGTATAAATCATTTCAACAAGAACGTACAGCCAAGAGGAGATAATAATCTTTAAAACAAGACCGTACAACCACAAGGAGATATTTGTCTTTAAAATAAGAACGTACCGCAATAGCGAGATATTATTTTTTTCAACAAGAACGTACAAACATCGGGAGATAATAATCTTTACAACAAGAACGTACAGCCATAGGTAGATATAAATCTTTATAACAAGAACGTACAGCCATATGGATATAATAAACTTCATAGCAGGAACGTATAACCATAGGGAAATATAAATCTTGACATCAATAACGTACAACTAATGGGAGATATTAATATTTACAACAAGAACGTAAATCCAGAGGAAAATATTAATCTTAACAACAAGAACTTACAGCCATAGGGAGATAATAATCTTTACAACAAGAATGTACAGCCATAGGGATAAATTAATCTTTACGAAAAGAACGTACAGCCATAGGGATATAATACCCTTTGCAATAAGAATATACAGATAAAGGAAGATAATACTCTTTGCAACAAAAACGTACAACTAATGAGAGATATTAATATTTACAACAAGAACGTACAGCAATAAAAGGATAATATTAATATCTCACATAATAATAGTTACAACGAGAACGTACAGCCATAGTGAGGTACTAATCTTTACAACAACAAGAACGTGGAACCATAGGGAGATATTAATCTTTACGAAAAGAACGTACAGCCATAGGGAGATAATAATTTTTGCAAAAGACCGTACTGCAATAGGGGGGGGGGTATAAATCATTTCAACAAGAACGTACAGCCAAGAGGAGATAATAATCTTTAAAACAAGACCGTACAACCACAAGGAGATATTTGTCTTTAAAATAAGAACGTACCGCAATAGCGAGATATTATTTTTTTCAACAAGAACGTACAAACATCGGGAGATAATAATCTTTACAACAAGAACGTACAGCCATAGGTAGATATAAATCTTTATAACAAGAACGTACAGCCATATGGATATAATAAACTTCATAGCAGGAACGTATAACCATAGGGAAATATAAATCTTGACATCAATAACGTACAACTAATGGGAGATATTAATATTTACAACAAGAACGTAAATCCAGAGAAAAATATTAATCTTAACAACAAGAACTTACAGCCATAGGGAGATAATAATCTTTACAACAAGAATGTACAGCCATAGGGATAAATTAATCTTTACGACAAGAACGTACAGCCATAGGGATATAATACCCTTTGCAATAAGAATATACAGATAAAGGAAGATAATACTCTTTGCAACAAAAACGTACAACTAATGAGAGATATTAATATTTACAACAAGAACGTACAACCAGAGAGAGATATTATTCATTACAACGAGAACTTACAACCATAGGGTAAAAATAATCTTTACAACAAGAACGTACAGCCATAGTGACAAAATTTATCTTTACATCAAGAACGTACAACCTTAGGGAGATAATACCCTTTGCAATAAGAATGTACAGCGAAAAGAAGATAATACTCTTTGCAACAAGAACATACAGCCATAATGAGACAATAATATTTACAACAAAAACATACAGCAAGAGGGAGATATTAATATTTATAACAAGAACGTACAAACATAGAAGATAATAATCTTCACAGCAAGAACGTACAGTCATAGGGAGATTATAATCTTTACAACAAGAAGGTACAGTCATAGGGAGATAATAGTCTTTGCAACAAGAACGTACAGCAATAGGGAGATAACACTTATTAAAACAAGAACGTACCGTCATATTGAGAAATCAGTCTTAACAACAAGAACGTACAGCCATAGGGAGATAATACTCTTTACAACAAGACATACAGCCATATGGAGGTATTAATCTTTACAACAAGAACGTACAACCATGGGTATATAGTGATCGTTACAACAAGAACGTACAGCCATAGGGAGATAATATTCTTTACAACAAGAACGTACAGGATAGAAAGATATTAATCTTTGCAACAAGAACGTACAGCAATAGCGAGATAATACTTTTTACAACAAGAATGTTCAAGCTCTAGTGATATATTAATCTTAACAGTAAGAATATACAGCTATAAGGTGATAATAATCATTACAACAAGAACGTAAAGCCTTAGGTAGATAATATTTTTACTTCCAAAAACGTACAGCCATAGGGAGATAATACTCATTACAACAAGAAAGTACAGCCATAGGGAGATACTAATTTTTCTAACAAAAACTTACAACCATTGAGAGATAATTATCTTTACAACAGGGGCGTACAGCAATAGAGGAATAATATTAATATCTCACGTATTAATCGTTACGAACGAGAACGTACAGCCATAGTGAGGTACTAATCTTTACAACAACAAGAACGTGGTACGATAGGGAGATATTTATCTTTACAACAAGAACGTACAGCCATAGGGAAATAATATTTTTTGCAAAAAGAACGTATTGCAAGAGGGGGATAGTAATCATTGCAACAAAAACGTACAACCAGGAGGAGATATAGATATTTAAAACAAGAACGTACAACCATGGGGAGATAATACTCTTGACAACAAGTACCTTCAGCCATAGAGATTAATACTCTTTACAACAACAGCGTACAACCATATGGAGATATTTATATTTGCAATAAGAACGTGCATACATAGGGAGATATTAATCTTTACAACAAGATCGTACAGAGATAGGGAGATTTTAATCTTTATATCAAGAACATACACCAAACGGAACTATTAATATTTACAATAAGAACATACGACCATAGGGAGAAAATTATTCTTTACAACAAGATCGTACAGTGATAGGGAGATTTAAATCTTAACTACAAGAACGTACAACCATAAGGAGATATTAATCTGTACAACAAGAACGTACAACCACTGTGAGACATTAATATTGACCACAAGAACGTACAATCTTAGGGAGATATTAATCTTCACAAAAACAACGTAAGCCACAGGAAGATATAAATCTTTACAACAAGAATGTACAACCTTAGGGAGACATTAATCTTTACAACAAGAACGTACAACCACAGGGGGACATTACTCTTTACAAAAAGAATGTATAGTCATAGGGAGATATTATCTTTACAACAAAAACGTACACCATAGGAAGATATTAATCTTTACAACAAAAACATACATCCATGCGGAGATATTTATATTGACAAAAACAATGTACGACAATGGGGTGCTATTACAACAAAAGCTTACAGCCATGGGGAAATATATATCTATACAACAAGAACGTAGAACAATGGTAAGATATTAATCTTTACAGCAATAACGTACAAACATAGAGAGATATTGATATTTACAAAAAGAACGTACACCGATATGGAGATATTAGTCTAGACATCAAGAATGTACAACCATAGGAGATATTATTATCATAACAAGAACGTGCTACCATAGGGAGATATTAATATTTACAACAAGATCGTACAAACATAGAGAGATATTAATCTTTATAACAAGAACATACAACCATAGGGAGATAATAATCTTTGTAAATGACGATACAGCCATAGGAAGTTAGTAATCTTTACAACAAGAAAATACAACCATGGGGAGATATTAATATTTACAACAATAATGTACAACCACGGGGAGATATTAATCTTGATAACAAAAGCGTACAACCACGGGGAAATGTTAATCTATACAACAAGAACGTACAAGCATGGTGAGATATTAATGTTTACAACAAGAACGTACAATCAAAGGGAGATATTAATCTATAAAAAAAAGAACGTACAACCATAGGGAGATATTAAAATTGACAACAAGAACGGACAGCCATAGGGAGATAACATTCTTTACAACACGAACGTAAAACAATAGAGAGATATTAATATTATGAAGAAAAACGTACAGCCATAGCAAAATAATAATCTTTACAACAAGAACAAGTATTGATGGCACTTCATTTTCAAAGAAATATTAACAGTTTATAGTACTACTGAAGTCGCGTAAGTTTTGTAAATATAAGTAAATAATATCTAAAAATACTAATAGCTATTTTCTAAGACATTTATTTACAATTTAAGACTGAGCTTAACTGACTAGAAAGACATTTAGTACATGTATAACTGACTAGGAATGCTTTGAGTATAACTTTGAGTATAATTTATTAGGGACACATTGAGTAATACTGTCTATGAATACTTTGATTATAACTAAGACTTTGAACATAACTGACTCGAAAGACTTTGAGCATAACTGACAAGGAAGACTTTGGAGCATAACTAACTAGGAAGATTTTGAGCATAACAGATTTGGAATACCTTCAGTATACTTGCCTAGGAAAACTTTGAACATAACTGACTAGAAAGACTTTGAGCATAACTTGGAAAATATTGAGTATTACTGACAAGAAATGCTTTGAACATAACTGACTCAGAAGATATTGAGTATAACTGACTAGAAAGACTTTGAGCACAACTGATAATAAAGAATTTGAGCATAAATTACGGGAACGCTTTGGGTTTACTTGACTAGGGAAGATCTTGAGCACAACTGACTAGGAAATCTTTGAGCATAACTGACTAGGAATACTTGAATATACCTTTGAACACAACTGATTAGGAAGACTTTGGGAATAACTAACTAGGATGACTTTCAGCAAAACTGACTAGGAAGAGTTTGAGAATAATTAACTAGGAAGACTTTGAGCAAGACTGACTAAGAAGACTTTGAGTGTACTTGACTAGGAGGACTTTGGGTATATCTGATAAGGAAGACTTTAAGAATAACTGACTAGGAAGACTTTGGGTATAATATCTTCGTTTTAAATTATATTTTTGATTTGTTTTATTATTGAAAATGTCATCATTATTTAATGTGATATCTTTGCTGTAAAATGTTTCATAGAATGATTTAGTCGCCTCTAAATTATATTTTGCGTTCGTAATTTCTCTATTATTTAAAGTAGTCTTTTTATGGTTTTATTTTTTTTTACATAGGTGACAATGCTCATAGTATGTAAATGTTCTACAAAATATAGGCGAGTAGGTTCATAGCATGTCCAAGTTCTATAGAATATAGGTGACAAGATACTTAGTTAGTAATGCTCTGTAAATTATAAGTGACAATGCTCAAAGTATGTATATATTTTTTATGAAATATAGACGACTAGGTTCATAGCCTTTCAATGTTCTATACAACAAAGGTGAGGGCACTTGGTTTGTAAATGCTCTGTAAATTATAGGTGACAATCATAGTATGTAAATGTTCTATAAACTAAAGGTGACACGACTGAAAATCTGTAAACTTTCTATAGAGTATAGGTGAAAAGGCTTATAGTATGTATGTAAAAGGAGTTCTCAATTCTATAATCCCATACAATGCTGACGTTAAACAGCAAACATGTATATGAAGACCAAGATACAAAACGAAGATGAAAAGTAAGAAATGCAAGTTATTGAATGCACAGAACTTTTAACTTTTATTTTCAAATGAAAATAATTTATTAGTTAGAAACTGTAATAGACTGACATTTACAGTGAGCAGTAAATCAAACAAGTTGTTAAACCAATCAGCAAACGATATTGGTTGCTATGCCGCCAATTTCCTTAGACAATTCGCTCAGTAAACATTACACTGTCTTCTATTGTATTAACTTAGACAAACAACGGCACGTGACCAGTGGACGGAGCGATAGTCATTCTCTATTCAGGTCAATTGTTTAAACATCAATAAGACATGATATCCCCGACCACTTGTTTACTGTCTGCCCAAGAGAGGGTCCGACATTATTTTGGGGCGGGGGTATTGGGGTTGGTAACAAAATTGAAATGAGGCAGAGTATTTGATATAATACAAATCAAAATTTAAAAAAAGGGGAGGGGCTGGGGATTGGGGAAGGGGGTAGGAATGAGGATCTTGGGGTCGGTAACAAAGTTGAAATGGGACAGAGTATTTGATTCAATACGAAACAAAATTTAAAATAGGTGGGAGGGGTGAGGTGAGGGTCCTGGGGTAGGTAACAAAGTTGAAATGGGGCAGAGTATTTGATTCAATACGAAACAGAATTTTAAAAAAATGGGAGGGGATGGGGTGTAGGGATGAGGGTCTTAGGATCGGTACATGTAACAAAGTTGAAATGCGGCAGAGTATTTGATTTAATACAAAACAAAATTTAAAATAAAAAGGGGGTTGGGGTAAGGGAGAGGGTCTTGGGGTCAGTAACCAAGTTGAGATGGGGCAAAGTATTTGATTTAATGTAAAACAAAATTTAAAAAAAAATCGGCAAGGATGGGGGAATTGGGGAAGGGATGAGGGTCTTGGGGTCGGTAACAAAGTTGAAATAGGGCAGAATATTTGATTTAATATAAAACAAAATTTAGAAGTTGCAATATAAAAATTACACACATTTGGCATTTGAGTAAATGTAATTCTCATTATCCAGTTGCAGTTTTCAGTTTAAACTTACAATTTACACACATGGAAGCTAAAAATGGTCATTCAAATGAATGTAATTTGTAATAACAAAGTTAAAAAATACAATAAAGCAGTCTGAATAATGGCGGTAAATACCCTCCATACAATCATAGTATGTAAATGTTCTATAAAACATGGATGACTATACTTTAGTCTGTAAATGCTCAATAACATAAAGGTGACTCGACTGAAAATCTGTTAACTCTATAGAATATAGGTAAAAATGCTCATAGTCTGTATGTAAAATTTCGATATAAAATAGGTGGCAATATTCATAGTCTGTTGATATTCTATAAAAATAGATGACACGGCTCATATATAGCTGACAATACTCACTATCTGTAAATACTCTATAAAATATAGATGCCAATACTCAGTCTGTAATACTGTATAAAATATAGATGACAATACTCACAGTCTGTAAATGTTCTATAAACTATAGATGACAATACTCACAGTCTGTAAATGTTCTATAAACTATAGATGACAATACTCACAATCTGTAAATGTTCTATAGAATATAGATGACAATACTCACAGTCTGTAAATGTTCTATAGAATAAACACGACAATACTCACTGTCTGTAAATGTTCTATAAAATAGAGATGAAAATACTCACAGTCTGTAAATGTTCTATTAAATATAGATGACAATACTCACAGTCTATAAATACTCTAAAATATACATGTCAATAATCACAGTCTGTAAATGTTCTATAAAATATAGATGATAATACTCACAGTCTGTAAATGTTCGATAAAATATAGATGACCATACTCACAGTCTGTAAATACTCTATCACTTATAGATGACAATACTCACTATCTGTAAATACTCTATAAAATATAGATGCCAATACTCAGTCTGTAATACTGTATAAAATATAGATGACAATACTCACAGTCTGTAAATGTTCTATAAACTATAAATGACAATACTCACAGTCTGTAAATGTTCTATAAACTATAGATGACAATACTCACAGTCTGTAAATGTTCTATAAAATATAGATGACAATACTCACAGTCTGTAAATGTTCTATAAACTATAGATGACAATACTCACAGTCTGTAAATGTTCTATAGAATAAACACGACAATACTCACTGTCTGTAAATGTTCTATAAAATAGAGATGACAATACTCACAGTCTGTAAATGTTCTATAAAATATAGATGACAATACTCACAGTCTATAAATACTCTAAAATATACATGTCAATAATCACAGTCTGTAAATGTTCTATAAAATATAGATGACAATACTCACAGTCTGTAAATGTTCGATAAAATATAGATGACCATACTCACAGTCTGTAAATACTCTATCACTTATAGATGACAATACTCACAGTCTGTAAATATTCTATAAAATATAGATAACAATACTCACAGTCTGTAAATACTCTTTAAAATATAGATGACAATACTCACAGTCTGTAAATACTCTTTTAAATATTGATGACAATACTTATAGCCTGTAAATGTTAAATAATAATATAGGTAACAATGTGGGACTCGAACCTACAACCTTAGCGGTGAGAGGTAAGCGATCTTGAGACGGCACCTTATACAACTTGGCGACGGAAAACCCTCTACATTGTTTTAGTTCGTGTCCGACAAATACTCAGAATGACTCCTAGGAAGAAACATCATATTCCGCAATTTCAAAGAAACTGGCAATGCTTTATTACGTAACGTTTTTAAGCCAAGTTGGGTTTAAACCGACGACCTAAAGGATGGGATGTAAGTTATCTTAACACAGCGGTCACTATGATCTGTCACCCACTGGGGACCCGTTGACTTAATTAAAACTGTAAATTATACCCTACCTCCAATCGATCGTGTCGTAGTTAGTCCTTGTGTGGGATTCTTCCGGTGAGTAACCTCGTCTCCATTGTTCGCAAGTGCTGAGATTAGCCACAATCAACAGCGATAGCACCTTGGTAGCAAAAAATCTGAAAAAAAAATGTTAAAACAATAATTGTAGAAAAAATACAGTACCAACTAAAACTTTATTTTTTATAATTGATTGAATCAATGATTGATTGAATATTTAGTGTCAGTTTATGCCATCGAGGGCTAACAGACGGTCAGATAACCTAATCACTGTTTCCTGGGATCTTGAAAGGTTAACCAGTTCTCAAACACGCCCAATATCCGCAGGTAACTGATAACATTTCCGCTTGAATCAGCAGTGGGAGACGAATGATAATGAGACAAAATTTCGTATATCAGTCATCACGGAGACTGTTGCCGGGCGGGGATTCGAACTCACGACCCCCCAGGATAGATAGCCGAACGCGTTACCGACTCAGCTATTCTGGCCAGACTTATTTCTATAAGACTTCCAAGATCGAAGTCCTATTTCCCAAGTATCATTTTGTTGATACCAACAATTCATCTTTTACTTTATCCGATTTCCACCTTATGTCAGAAGATTTGCAGGATTTCTCAATTTTATAATCCCATACAATGTAAGAGATTAAACAGCAACCATACATATGAAAACCAATATGCAAAACGAAGATGAAAAGTAAGAAATAAAGTTAATAAATGCACAGAACGTACTACTTTTATTTTCAAATGAAAATAATTGATAGGCTAGAAACTGTAATTGACTGAAATTTACAGTGAGTTGTAAATCAAACAAGTCGATAAACAAATCAGCAATCGATATTGGTTGCTATGCCGCCATTTTCCTTAGACAATTATCTAAGTACACATTATACTGTTTTATATTGTATTTATTCAGACAAACACCGCCACGTGACCAGCGGGAGGAACGATAGTCACTCTCTATTCAGGTCAATTTTTCAAACATCAATAAGACATGATATCCCCGATCCACTGTTTACTGTGTGCCCAAGACAGGGTCCGACATTATTTTGTATTTGTGTTCACATATCACAGGAGACAGGTCTGGTAATCTCAGTTGGAAGCACGTCTGACTATCGCGGGTTCGAATCTTCGGCCGGTCACAATGTTCGCGATGACTGGTATTCTACATTGCCTTCTCATTGTCATGTCTCTCTCCGCTGATTCAAGTGAAAAGGTTATCAGTTATTTGCGGAGATGAGTGTGTTTAACCTTTCAGGATTGTAGGTACGAGTTGTTTCTGGTCGTGCATTAGCAGTCACATACAACACGCTAAATGCTCAAATAAACAAACAAACATACAGCCGTCATCAATCTCTGTCATCATGCAGCTAAAGATGTCTCAGCGTGCCGCTGCTTGTTAAGTTGTTCTGAATGGATCACGGATAGCCCTCACTCCATGTGTTCACGGAGAACCCAGACTCCGTGTCATTCGTTAAGGGCTCTCGGAGTGGCATGAACGACCGGGCAACAATGACCCCTTTGAAAACAGTTTGAGATGTGATTGAGAGCATGATTTCAACTCAATCACGACAGGGAAACAATGACCACTTTGAAAACAGTTTGAGATGTGATTGAGAGCATGATTTCAACTCAATCACAACTACGTCTCTTTAGAGATGAAAATATTTCTGTCAATACAAAGTTTATCATTTTCAGCGAAGTACAAAATTACATTAAAAATATACATCGTTGTTTTTAATGTCACTGAACGTTGATAACTCCTCCAAAACTCCCGCGTAAGAGTGGTTAGGTTAACTGATATTGTTGGTGTTTTGTAACTGATGCAGTTAATATCAACACTAGTATAAGGAGAACAGTGTTGTAATGCATCTATATGACAGTAACTTTTAAATGGAAAATGTATAAAATGTAAAAAATTGTTTTTATTGATGATATTTTCCTATTTTATTGTCACCATAACTTCTTGTTATTCAGTATTCACATTACAATCAACTAGGCGTCTTTCTGTCAATAATCCAGAGGTCGTGAGTTCGAATTACCCCCGTCCCCGGTCACAATCTCTGTGATGACTTGCAATCAAATTTGATCTACAATCATGAATCTCCCACCTCTGAATATGTGGGGAAGTAGTCGGTGACTTGGAGAGACAATACAAATAAATAAACCAAAATAAAATGCTGTGTATGATTTAATTACTGCCCTAAACGTCTACATGCCAAAATATAATTATGTTAAAATATATAAAACATTTTTTTTTACATAGGAGGATCCATATTTTCTGTAACTGAGAGAGGGGAGATGGGCAGAGTGTACATGTATTGTACCGCCAGCTAATACCAATTATATTGCGTACAAGGGTGAATGAACGTTTCAATTATTTAGGGAGGGGGACATCCTGAGGATAGAGTGTACTAGGATGTTCTTCCAGGCCCCAAAGTATATGCTGAATGTGAATATATATATATATATTTTTTTTTTTTGGGAGGGGGGGGGGGGTAATAACCACTCATTCGTTCAATTTAATAGCAGGGGCATATAAAAAATGCAGCAAATATTGATTGAAAAGAAACGTTTCAGTCAGATTGCCAAATAAACTCCGAGCTTCTGTAAATCATTCCCGAGTCTATTTTCTGGGTAGAACTAGAAATAGCATTTGTAAAGGAGATAATTGTGTAAAATCAGGAATATTAGTCTCAGCCCATGGAATTTAAGCGGGACGGAAGCGTAGTGGATACATTGTTGGCCACTCACGACAAAGGATGCTGGTTCGATCCCAAGCTCGATCTGAGGACTCTCATATCTAAACACTCAGTCACGTTCTACCCAGGAAGCAGACTTGAGTGTGGTTCACATAAACTCTGATCTTCACTGCAATTCAGCAAAAAAAAAGCAGAATAATCTAAGGAATGACCAACCAATACCCCAATATCCCACCCACTGCAGTACAGCCCGACGTTATTATTTATGTAGCAATGGATATAAACACTGATTAAAGCAGTTATAGATTATTGTCTTTAACACATTAATGTTATAAAAATAGAGTTGTTTGTTTTTTCAAAAAAAAGTAAAAACAATACAAGTGCCAAAATGAATGAAGTCATACAATTACCTCGCTATGTTTATTCTTTTCTGAATTAGACTAAACGCACATGCTGACACGCAGTTAAAAATACAGGTGAACATTTTAATACACATTATCTTGGTTCCCTTTCTTGTCTATGAAGTTTATCGTAGATATGTCACAAACAAGGAACCAGTATTCACTAACCAACCTGACCGTGAAGAACGTGTATTACCAAGTACTTGATGTACCCGGGGATTAAATGCACGTAGACTATAGTTTACACAAACGTATTACACCGGTTAGTGTAGTTTATACTTATTTATTTTAGCTCGATTGCGATGAAAGCTCAGAGCTTATACATGTATGAACACTCGAGTCCGCTTCCTGGGTAGAACTAGTACTGAATGTTGTTTTATGAGAGGCATCGGATCGATTGGGGTCGAACCCGCAACCTTTAGCGTGAGCGACCAATACTATATAAATTACACTGCTCAACTTACAGGACTGATACAGTACATAAATGGAGGCGATAATGGCATATTCGTATGTTTGCGTTATTGTATGTAAAATGCAGACATCAGTTAAAAAAGCTTAATTGACTTAACTCATAGCCGTGATTCGGGATCAAACACGCGATTCCCGATCTTGCGTCCAAATCTCAACCACTGGACCACGTACTTCACATTTATGCTTAATGTTCATATTTCAGAAATGTAAAACATGTAAGATACAGTTACCGCAGCGGTCGTCTAGGGGTAGAGCGTCCGGCTTTCATACGTAAGGTCGTGAGTTCGATCCCTGACCGGGCCAAATCAAAGACTTGAACGTGGTACTTGAAGCTTCCTCGCTTGGAGCTCAGCATTTAGAGCGTAGTTCCAGGTCTGGTCGTCCTGGTGTCAGTATAATGTGACTGGGCGGGGTATCATATTATATGACTGCGGCATGATATTATAGTTTGGCAACGCTCAGAATACTTTTAGTTTTTTTGTTTTTCTTTAAATAAATGTACCAGAGTGCCCCCCCCCCCCCTGGGGCTTTTTTTATCATGAAGTAATATTGTTTATTAAGCATGGAATACATGCTTTATACAAATCATCTTTTTTGGTCGTAAAAATGACTAAGTTGATTATTAGTTACTGTTAGCCTGAAAAAAGGAAAATATGGGAAATAAGTACAAGTCCTGACAATTTTTAGAGATATCTTCTTTTACAAAAGAAGTGTTTGGCCCTGAAAAGGGCCTTTTTGTATGGTTTAAAAAAGATCCGTTGTTAAAAAGAGTTATTTTTTTTACTTTTCTGTATTGTACTTTCGATATGATTAGAGTAGTGTCCACCTTCCGGTTTCGTTATGTCCCCTCTTCAGTTGTGATAAGGTTGTTTTCTTCTTTTCTTTATCTGTAACCGTTTGTACATCAGTCTCTTTTTTTTAACTTTCTGGTTGTGATTATATTTCTTTTCTTTCAAAACCCAGGTCACCGGTATCCTTACCGGGTCCACTTGGAATTTCATATATTTTTTTTAAAAGGTTATCCAACTTCTTGTGTAAGATTGATTTCTCCTCCAGCATTTTATGTAAGGTGTTGACAATACCTTTCAGAGGTACTGACATTATCTTCACTTCTACCTAGACAGTTTTGACCATTTTCTGGTTCACATTTACAACTGGTGATGTGTAAAAGGTGATGGCTGACAATGTTGTTGTTACCGTACAGTCACTGGTGGAGCAAATTCAGTGGCAATCTGTAAAGTTTGTATTAACTCATCTAAAGGATCGACTTCTGGTAATACATGCAGTTACTATTCAGCGTGTAAATACTTTATGACACATCATAAATCGTTGTGATAAGGTTGTTTTCTTCTTTTCTTTATCTGTAACCGTTTGTACATCAGTCTCTTTTTTTTAACTTTCTGGTTGTGATTATATTTCTTTTCTTTCAAAACCCAGGTCACCGGTATCCTTACCGGGTCCACTTGGAATTTCATATATTTTTTTTAAAAGGTTATCCAACTTCTTGTGTAAGATTGATTTCTCCTCCAGCATTTTATGTAAGGTGTTGACAATACCTTTCAGAGGTACTGACATTATCTTCACTTCTACCTAGACAGTTTTGACCATTTTCTGGTTCACATTTACAACTGGTGATGTGTAAAAGGTGATGGCTGACAATGTTGTTGTTACCGTACAGTCACTGGTGGAGCAAATTCAGTGGCAATCTGTAAAGTTTGTATTAACTCATCTAAAGGATCGACTTCTGGTAATACATGCAGTTACTATTCAGCGTGTAAATACTTTATGACACATCATAAATCGTTATGACGTTATATATGCTGTGCGTGACGTCACGTATAAAGCTTATAGTGGAGTCATTTCGTGAAAAATAATGTGTCGTTTTTGAGAAAAGTGCCAAACAAAGAACAAGGTATTCTGATTATTTTAACACTGAGATTGACTTTCAAAATGACGACAAATCCAAGATGGTCGCCAAAATGGCCGCCAAATTTGAGAAAATCCATAATTATCTTCATTTTTATAGTTGTTAATTTGATAGCTCTTTATGACACATGTTATCAAAACCTATTTATATTTGTTGATTTTAATGCTTTAATTGCGAAAGAATTAAATTAAATATTAAAATATAGACTTAAAATCTTAAAAAATAGCAAAAGATTCTATAATTTGAATATTCTTTTATATATTTTGCCCAACATTTTCAAAGATATTGTACAAAATAACAGTTACACACTTAATAAACACATAAAAATAAAATTTCTAATGATACAGATCAAAACATTGTATTGTATATGCAAAATACGGTGCGTGGGGTAAATCAATATTAAATGCATATAAATACTGATGTGAACTTATATTGACATTATTAAGCTTACTTTACCCTGTAAATCTAACAAAATGTATTAAAAGTTCATAATTAAATTTAAAAAAAAAAATGATGTAATAGTTGTTTAATGAGTGATATGAAAAATATACGATAGATATTGTATATATCGTATGTATTGCTTTATAATATTACAAATACTAATAATGCAGTTATGGTTTTATTGTTTTAATGCTTTTTTCTACTGATTCATATAATTTCTATGCAATACAAGCATCAAAATTCAAACGATAAATACAGCAGGCATATGTATATATACATATATAAGTTAAAGGGGTTGATGTTCAATGTGTTTGATATCTCAAAACTACCAGTTACAAGTTGTTGCGTATTCATTATTTTATAAATTTAGAATGTAAAAGCAGCATTAGTTTCATGATAAACTTTTAGACTGTTCTTAATGTTTCTTGCATAATCTAAATGTCAAATGTGTACATAACCTGTTAGGAGAGAAACATATGTCAACGGTCTGGTAAGCTCAGTCGGTAGAGCACTTGCCCTGTAAGTGAAAGGTCCTGGGTTCGAGATCCGCAATGGCTGAATATATTTCTTGTCCTGTTACATGACCATAATACATATCTATACCATAATTATCACTTTGCCGATAGTTAGTATGTATTTTTACTGGGATTTAACGGCAATTTCAAAACAAACCTAGAAGACATAGGAATGACATCGCTGTTTCAGGAATATGTACATTCTGTCAGACAGAAATTGAAACCATTAAACGTCTATTTATTATCTGTGCAACATCACAACAATTTATGTCGAGTCTTGTTGACTTTATCAAAGAAAAGAACAATGCTATTATTACAAACTGGTCACCTACTGATATTCTATAATATATATAAATAACCATTGTTTCTTCTTCTATGCAATTTTTAAATGCTTTCTGCCTTTATTTCAAATGTAATGTAATATTGATGTATTTTGAAATATATATAAACATATTGAAATCATTGTCATTTCTTAATTGTGAATTCAGGAAAACAATTGAATACATGGCGTCACTTTTGTCAACAGTGAACACACTGAACAGATATTAAATATGCAAAATGACCCCTACTTTTCTCATCATATGTTGGTAGTACAGAGGTTGACAAACAATAAAGTGTAAGTTTCACTTCTTTTATTTGGATCCTTTAATAAATGATGGGTTTTTATTTACTATAGTATAAAGAACAAAAATCAATCGTGGGATTACACTTTTATAAATATACCCGCAGTACATCAATGAATCAACACAATTTGCATCCAATCAGCACAAGCAGTCAGCAGCTATGCATAGTGAAATTAAATCATAACAACGATTTTATAAGTATACCCGGTGTACACAAACTGTGCACAATTATGATAAACGCACATCATGGCAAATATACACGTTAATTATCTAACAATAGGAATATATCTAGCAGACGAATGGGTCATCATTTTAAATATTGCGATTTGGAGAGTTTGTTTTGATATTGTTGTTTATTACAGATAATTAATGTTGCATTTTCATATAAAAAAATATGATTTAAAATATATAGAATGACTTTTAACACTACACGTTTAATAATTATTATAAAAACAGGAGCTCGACCAAAAGTTCACATTTAGAATTTTCTGTTTAAACCATATTGTTATTTGTAAGGTGTATATATCGTATATGCTGACGTCAGAGCATATAGTCGCAATTGCCATTCTGGACTTCGTAGGGATTTGTTTGAACTTAGCGTTGTTATGCACGATATAGGTAAGTATTTCTTTTTTATACAAAAAGTAGTGGTATATTAGGTAGAGCAACTACAGCAGCAACATCATTAGTGGCAAGTAATATAGGTAGTGGTTGTTGTAGTAGAAATAGTGGTACATGTATTCGTTATATTTAAAAAATGGAAAATGTGTTTTTATAGGAACTTAGGAAGTAACATGTAATGTAATTAATGAAACTGATATTTATTTTGAAATTATCTTTTTTAAATGTAATTTTGCGTAAGTGCGTTCTCGAAATAGAGAAACAGTATGAATTGTAATCGGGTTGTACTCGAAGCCGGACATTTACTTTATGTGTGCATCAAATTATCCATGAAAACAAAAAGCTAGTAGCATACTTCTATAAATTGTTTCTGTTTTAATGCATATTTATTCTAGATTGATACAGAATTATTGTATACATGTACACTTGATTATTCCAATGAATTATATAGAGATATATAAGTCCTTGATTATTCTAGTTAAGAGTTTGATATATTCAGTTAAATTTAAAATAGCTTTGATAAATTTGTATGGTGGTCCAGATTTATACAGTGATTTTGGCTCATGCTTTTAAATACCCAAAATTTCAAAGGTAAGGGATATACTAATTCTTCTCAAAGTTTCTATACTGAACAATAATTAGTATGTTAAAGTTTCAACATTGTTTTTTATTATATTAGATCTACAGTGTCACCAGTGTTAACGAATCCCTTTTTATTTATTACTAATGTCCGTTATGTTTTGTTTACAGTTCATTAAAAGACAAATTATCTATGTAGCATTATGTGAAGTTTCCATTTTAAATTCGATCTTACAATGTATACAGCGTTTGTTTATTGACACAGCCTTTACAGGTGATACCGGGTCACTTATCGTTATAATGAATTGCGCATATTTTATGATATGAAGTAGTGTCTTAGGGCTGTTTAAAAAGCACTGTGCAACATTTAACTATTAGTTTTACAGTAATTATCATCTAATAGATAACAAATTGGTGTTTTCCTTCTTTTTTTTAATAAAAAATGTTGGACAAAAGATAACGAAATTCGGCCTTAGAAATATCGATTGATCATTGAATGTTAAAAAGATACAACCTTGCATTACATTAACAGTAAATATACTAAAAAAGAACTAATGTCGTTTAACAAGTCAGTGGTGTCAAGTTTCTTGAAACTATTCAAAACAAATTATTTATCAATAAACAAACAATTCCGTTAAATAAACTTCAGTACTGAACAGTTAAATTGATCAATTATCATCAAAATCAGTAGAGGAACGTACAGGTTAATTACATTGGAAACAACAGCATTTCTTGTCTGTCCTCATCTCAGAGCGAGAAGCTTCATCTTAAAGCCCCACTTGCAATTTACAAGCCGCAAGATGGATCTGGGACAGGATTAATATAAATATATACATGATTCAAATCAGAGAACCCTTTTTTTCAAAATTAAAAACTTACCACCGCGTTGCTTTTGTTATAATTTTGCATACTACTAGAGTATTGTCTTTACATCTAATGGATAAAAGAATATTTCTGAAAAAAGTGTAATATATGCAGCTGCCAAAAATTCGAATGTTTAAAGGGAGGTGGTTATGAGGTTATGCACTCTAAATTGTAAACAAATACATATGGATTTGTATTTATAAACATTTCAGCAGCAGAGTAATGGTGTATTTATAGAGCTCTATACCATAACTGACAGGTAAACAAAGCAGCCTGGCAGATATATTGGGCCTTTAAAGTTCTAGAAGTGCTTAGCTAGCTCAGTCAGTAACTTGATTCCACTCTCGGCCACATTCCATGATGATTGGCCAAAGACATTGTTCTTAAGGCCAGGAATCTTCCAATTCATATATGGGGAATTAGATGTTGACTTGTAGAGACAATGTGTGTTGTAGTTCTGGTTAGCCTCCTAGCTGATACCAGGAATGACAAGGTGTGTTTACCACCACTATGTAACTAAGATACTAGTGAGAAAAAAAGTTGAAACCTCCACTCTTCATATACACAACAGGAGACCTTCTACTTTTTTATGATATTAAATTGAGAAGGAAAGAATGACATTTTGTACGTAATAAGTAAAGGTTTAACAAAAAAACTTACTTAATAATTCTTCTTCTTAACTCCCACAATTTATTATGAATATATAGAAAAATAATACTAAATTATCTCCAGGTGGAAATGACTAAGCGGTGTGCTGGTTAGAATCACTCTGGGGTTGTTATTTTTTGGCTGATTGCTTCGTTTCCGGCAAAAGAACGTTCAAAGGCATTTGAATCATCATAAAACATAGAGGGTCACTGAGAAAGTGTTGAGACATTCCCTTCGCATTTCATTGTAACAACATAAAAACACAGCCTGGCTCCGGTGATCTGAAAAAAAAAACTTTCTGACATTGAACAAAAAGATAACCACCGGCATTTATACAAAACTACTTTATATTAGAACTTTTGAAAAATCAAACATGTTCATTGTCAAGTCATGTGATGTCAATAGAAGAAAAAAGTTATTTTAATTTGTCAAAGGGATGTAACTGTTGACATTTCAAAAGGGAACAACAGCCATGTTGGACATGGCCAATCCCGCAACCGAAGCAAATTTTTGTGTGGAAGGTGACCAAAACGAGCCAGTTTTATGTAATCATATGCATATAAGTTAGATGAGCTGATTAATTCAATGTCATAAAGGAGTGTTATTATACAGGTAGATGTTTAGCAATTAACAAAAAAACGATGACACATGATTTTCTTGTTAATTATTGATCCAAATAAAAGCGGCCCCATGGGTGCGATTCCCGCTAGTGCCGGTGCACTTCCTCACAGTTGTGAAATATCAACTAAATCATTTAAACACGTTGTTCTATATTTCTTTATTATCTACTTTTGAAAGTATTTATATCACAGTCTAATTAAAATCCTGCCGCAGACACATGACATGATACCCCACCCACTTATAGTATACTGACACCGGGCCGCCCAGTCCTTACATAGCTCCTTACTGCTGAGAGTCTAATGAGGTGTGCATACAAGAAAAAGTGTCAAGAATGAAAAACAAACAGACGACTCATCAAAATACAAACATATATGAAGTGCAGACGGTATATGCTATGCCAATAAAAGTCGTAAAATAAGCGTTCAATTTTTAAGAAAAAGTTTTGCAACATGACAAACTCTACTATATAGCACAAAAATCGAGCAATTAAATCATTTAAACACTTTTTAATACCAAAAATGATTGTAATTAAATGTGTTTATAGTATTGCTAAAACCATTCCTATAGATCCCTTTATGAATGCTTTTAAAAAAAAACGAGAAAGTAAATAACTTCGATCGAAATGTGTATTTCTTAGACGAGCGGAATAATCTTTTTACTTTTGTTCCATGTTTGTGACTCCGTAGTGACTCGGTTGCTTTCCGACTGTACCTCCGCCAGTGTTCGAAAGTGCACAAATGAATACTGCAGTGGTAGTGTGTGGATTAAGACCGTTAGAGAAACAAGATAAGAAAAATTATGACTTCATTAATATTATGTATCGTTATTAGGTTTTCTTTTTTTTTTAGATATATATTGATGTCTGCAATAAAACTGTATCGAACGTAGTACGCAGCGGCATTATATTATTTATACGCACTGAAAAACAATGTGTACGGAATACTAGTTTGGTCTAGTAACTCTTGCTCAGGATCCTCCCTTGCATATTCGCGTGATACTATCACACGCACTAGTACGTCACGTATCACTTTATCGCAGTCAATATTGAGAGGTTACCAAGTTTGGTTTGTTTAGTACAGTTATTAAAAATGTAATTTTATTTTTGATTTTATATGAACGAATCGTCGTTACATGCAATTAATTAGCTTGTGGGTTCCAGTTGATCAATACACTGAGGTGGGGGGGGGGGGAACAAACCGCAAGCGGTTATTTAATTTTTAACTCTTTTACAGTTCCCCATAGTAAGTTTCTCTCTGAAGTGAATTGTGAATTGATCATATATTACCGACCTACGCGTTTCCGAACAAGCTTTGTAATTCCCCGTTTTCTGCCGAATGTGTTTATCGGAAAGAGACGAACGTTAATTTGTAAACAAACCCCGTTCTTTATTATGTACTAATAATGAGCTTTATATTTATTTTTTCGTTTGCAAATCTCTCAGTGATCAAATAAACATGATTCTAGCATCTGAAAAGTAAAACTGACTTCAATTAAAACTAAAAACGACCGTTTCGGAAGTTTAATGAGCTTTAAGTTATGTTCCGAACAAGCATAATAAAATATGATAAAGAGAGATAATTAAAAAATGGTCAAGGTAGAGCTATAGTTCTTAGACAATGCACTTTCTCTCAATGTCATTATGTGAAATTTGAACCAAATCCTTTGAATAGTTCTTGTGTAATCTTTATGACAACAGTGATACATTGGGATAATTGAATACATGTTCTTTGTCTTTGTATGCAGTTTGAATAAATTGTTTTCACACTTTTAGAGTTATGCCCAGGTCAAGGAAATGTAATAAAGGAGATAATTAAAAAAGTAAGCAGGGTAAAATGGTTCTTGTATACTACACTTCCTCTTAATGTCCTCTGTCACTTGAATAGTTTTGAACAATGTAAATTAATAAAGGGAGATAATTAAAAAAGTAATGAAGGATGAGTTATGGTTCTTGTACACTGCATTTCCACTTAATGTTCTCTGTCATTGTCTGAAGATTCAACAAAATTGCTTGAATAGTTTGAATAAATTGCTTTCAGCACTTTTAGAGTTATGCAGAGGGTAAGTAAAGGGAGATAATTCAATAAGAAAGCAAGGGTGAGTTATGGTTTTGTACACTGCACTTCCCCTCATGTTTTCTGTCATTGTGTGAAGATTCAACAAAATCGCTTGAATAGTTTTGTAGTTATGCTCCGGACAAAAGTGTTACAGATGGGCGGATGCACGTATGCACGCACACTTGGACGGAAAGAGACAATTACAATACACCTCTTCTCGTTTGGCAGGGGTATATGAACTGTTACCGGTCATTTAATATTTGTGACAGTTACCATATGACTAGTATATGTAACTGCTGTATGGTTTAATATTGTTTTACTCTATACCAGATTATATAAAAATATCATTGAATGTGGTGAATTCCCCCAGATGGTACCCTGACACAGTCATTGCACCCTTTTGCTGCCCGCTTTGACACAGTGAACTAGTTGGAGTACCCACTCACTGTTGTGAATTGTCGTTGATTTCTAGCTAATGGCTGCAGAGATAAAGCAACAACAACAAAAAAAACGTTTGAAAAAATCTAAGGGCCATAACTCATTGAAACAAGAAAATATCGGTGGAACCGATTGATGCACCCCCAAGTGAGTGTTTGATTCTGTACCATATGGTAATGATATTGAACGTGGGAAGTAACTGTGAGAGTTCTAAAGAGAAGTTAATACATTATCTTTTCGTGTTATAATACATTGTACAACATACTTTGAAATAGGTCATTATGATGCATCCTAGCAAGTTTCATAAAATTCCAACATTGTAGAGTTGGAGAGAAATAGCACAGACAAGAATTTGTTCACAGACAGAATCAAAGGGCCATAACTCCGTGAAAAATTATCGAACCGGAACACAAAGAAATATGCGCATCTGCATTTGGTAATGATGCATCTTTAAGTGCATCTGCAAGTTTAATAAAATTCCAACCTGATAGTTGTAGAGAAATAGTCCGGACAAGAACTTGGGGATGCACGGACGGACGGATGCACGGACGAAACGGCGACTTTATGCTCCCCCTTTGGGGAGCATAAAAATATTCAGACGCAACATGCCAACACTATGCACAACTAGGCTTGGTACCAACCACTTTTATGGAGTGTCATTGTATTCCAGCAAATAGTTGCCGAGAAATAGCGATAAAACTTATCACCCATGGAAAGATTGGGAGTGAATGCAAACACCAAAACTTTAACGTTACTGAACGCAAAAGTACAACCTGGGTGTCTACAGACGCCGCCGTCGACGAGCCGGGGTCATGACAATAGTTCTCCTGGACATTCATTCTGGCGAGCTAAAAATGTCTAAAAAATTGAAAGGGCCATAACTTATTGAAAAAACGTATTCGTGCGCAACATACCAACGGTATACACAACTAGGCTTGGAACCAATCACTCTTGTGAAGCTTCATTGAATTACAGCTAATGGTTGCTGAGAAATAGCGACCATAAACAATATGTATGAAAAAAATCAATGGGCTATATCTCTTTGAAATATTATTATCACACAACTTGCCGATAATATGCACAACTAGGCTCGGTACCTGTCACCCTTGTGGAGTTTCATTGAATTCTGACCAATGGTTGCTGAGAAATAGGTATCACAAAAATTGTCCACAGACGGACCAACAGACCAACCGACGAGCGTGGCTTTGCATCTGGGAGTAAAATTAGATAATATGGATACTTTGACACTATTTATGAAATTGTGATACTTGTAAATCGAAAACCTTAAAAAAACATTGAAATTAATTAATTTGTGTATCAGATATAAAATCCAATTAACATACTGTTAATTACATACTCTTCATATGTGCTCTTTGCTTGTTTAATAAATAACAGATTAATTAAATGAGCATATAATATTATGTTTATGTCAAAGCCCATAGTGGTTTTAGGGCTAAAATTGGTACATGCGACCAAATTTTGTTCTACATGGGCTTATTCACTTTTTATCAATAGGAAAGAAATGTTGTACTGTGCTTTCATAGATGTTTCTAAGGCATTTGATAACCTAGTTCACCAAAATAAATGGTTTAAACTTATAAAAATTGGAATTAGGGGTTAAATTTATAATGCAATAAAATCAATGTATAATTCTGTGAAATGTACAGTTAAGATTGAAAAGTCGATTGGAAAAAATAGCATTAAATGTTTATTAGGTGCTCAGGGTGAATACTTCCATTATAATCTCAATACGGTTTATATATTATACTGTAGTAATTTCATGACTAAAATGACATATTCACATATCATGGTGCATGTATTTGTTTGTTTAGTATGTTCCCATTTAAAATCAAGCTTCATTGATATAGTTGGGAAATTAACATAAGCCTGATTAAGCACAACTATAAACATCAAATATTCATTTCAATTTACAGGTATGCCGTTAACTTTAAATTAATCTCTGTAATAAAATGAGTTATAATCATTTTATAAACAATATGAATATTTGTGTCAACAACAAAATCATGAGAATGAACATTATAATGGAAATTGTAAGAAATAATATTTAGAATTAATTGCCATATTACAAAAGCTTTTTCTTTTAGTTGTAGATTGCAGTAATGTTATCAACTTAAACATATTTTGTCTTATGTAGAAGAATTCTTAATATATTTATTTCTAATTTCATTATAGTGTTAAAACGTATTAAAACAAAGTGAATCTTGTCTTCAATATCATTACTATTACATATATGACACAGTGTTTCTTATTCCATATCACTCTGTCTCAATTCTTAATGAATGTGTTTAATGAAAGCTTTTGCAAAATTTTAAGTGAATGCGCTCTAATTCTTTTGATTTCATAAATCCTCATATCTCTCTTGCATAATTAAGAACAGAACTTACAAATGAATCAAATAACTGTAGCGATGTCTTAGGATTTACGTCAAGCTTTCTTATATTAACAGTTAAAAGATTCACCTCCTTTAGTGCTTTACCACTATGCATGCGATGAACTGTGTTAAAAAGTCATTACATAAACATGAATTTCAAAAACATTTTTTAATATATATATAAGACTATTGTATGATTTTGCCAATACTATTTTCACAGTTTAGTTCTGCCAGGATTCGAACCTGGAAACTCCATTGAAACAGTGGATGTGTTTTTCAGTTACACCACAGAAATCTTATTATCAGCACTAAAGAATGGACTGAAATATTTGCAACATCTATCAAAATAGCAATATTAGTCCGATCAAATTTCACATCACATTTTTAATTTCAATGCTGTAAACGTGAATAAAAAAGGAAGGTATCACCTTAATGAATACAAATATACTCAAAATCACTATGCATCATAGGAAAACAACATCTATGAAAAAAAGGTTTATGATCATTCTATAGACAACCATTACCTATCAATACTCACTCCCTATCACAACTCAATTGCGTCACTACTCAATACATATCCCTAGTCAATACCAATCCCTACTCAATACATATCGCTACATATCATTACCCACTCCCTATCAAAGCTCAATATCTATCCCTACATATCATTACTCACTCCCTGTCGCAGCTTAATACCTATCCCTATATATCATTACTCACTCCCTACTACAGCTTAATACATATCCCTACATATCATTACCCACTCCCTATCACAGCTTAATACATATTCCTACATATCATTACTCACTCCCTATCACAGCTTAATACATATCCCTACATATCATTACGCAATCCCTATCACAGCTTAAAACTTATCCCTACATATCATTACTCACTCCCTATCGCAGCTTAATACCTATCCCTATATATCATTACTCACTCCCTACTACAGCTTAATACATATCCCTACATATCATTACCCATTCCCTATCACAGCTTAAAACCTATCCCTACATATCATTACTCACTCCCTGTCGCAGCTTAATACCTATCCCTATATATCATTACTCACTCCCTACTACAGCTTAATACATATCCCTACATATCATTACCCACTCCCTATCACAGCTTAATACATATCCCTACATATCATTACTCACTCCCTATCACAGCTTAATACATATCCCTACATATCATTACTCACTCCCTATCACAGCTTAAAACCTATCCCTACATAACATTACACACTCCCTACTACAGCTTAATACATATCCCTACATATCATTACCCACTCCATATCACAGCTTAATACATATCCCTACATATCATTACTCACTCCCTATCACAGCTTAATACATATCCCTACATATCATTACTCACTCCCTATCACAGCTTAAAACCTATCCCTACATATCATTACTCACTCCCTACTACAGCTTAATACATATCCCTACATATCATTACCCATTCCCTATCACAGCTTAAAACCTGTCCCTACATATCATTACTCACTCCCTGTCGCAGCTTAATACCTATCTCTATATATCATTACTCACTCCCTATCACAGCTTAATACATATCCCTACATATCATTACTCACTTCCTATCACAGCTTAATACATATCCCTACATATTATTACCCACTCCCTATCACAGCTTAATACATATCCCTACATATCATTACTCACTCCCTATCACAGCTTAAAACCTATCCCTACATATCATTATTCACTCCCAATCACAGCTTTACACCTATCCCTACATATCATTATTCACTCCCTATCTTTATTCACTCCCTATCACAGCTTAATACATATCCCTACATATCTTTATTCACTCCCTATCACAGCTTAATACATATCCCTACATATCATTATTCACTCCCTATCACAGCTTAATACCTATCCCTATATATCACTACTCACTCCCTACTACAGCTTAATACATATCCCTACATATCATTACCCACTCCCTATCACAGCTTAATACATATCCCTATATATCATTATTCACTCCCTATCACAGCTTAATACCTATCCCTATATATCACTACTCACTCCCTACTACAGCTTAATACATATCCCTACATATCATTACCCACTCCCTATCACAGCTTAATACATATCCCTATATATCATTACTCACTCCCTATCACAGCTTAATACATATCCCTACATATCATTACCCACTCCCTATCACAGCTCAACACATATCCCTACATATCATTACTCACTCCCTATCACAGCTTAAAACCTATCCCTACATATCATTACTCACTCCCTATCACAGCTTAATACCTTTCCCTACATATCATTATTCACTCCCTATCACAGCTTAATACATATCCCTACATATCTTTATTCACTCCCTATCACAGCTCAATACATATCCCTACATATCATTACCCATCTCCTATCACAACCCAATTGCATCCCTACTCAATATACATCCCTACTCAATACATACCCCTACATATCATTACCCACTCCCTATCACAGCTTAATACATATCCCTACATATCATTTCTCACTCCCTATCACAGCTTAATACATATCCCTACATATCATTACCCACTCCCTATTACAGCTTAATACATATCCCTACATATCATTACTCACTCTCTATCACAGCTTAAAACCTATCCCTACATATCATTACTCACTCCCTATCACAGCTTAATACCTATCCCTACATAGCATTATTCACTCCCTATCACAGCTCAATACATATCCCTACATATCATTACCCATCTCCTATCACAACCCAATTGCATCCCTACTCAATATACATCCCTACTAAATACATACCCCTACATATCATTACCCACTCCCTATCACAGCTCAATACATATCCTTACATATCATTACCCATTCCCTATCACAGCTTAATACATATCCCTACATATCATTACCCACTCCCTATCACAGTTTAATTCATATCCCTACATATCATTACCCATTCCCTATCACAGCTTAAAACCTATCCTTACATATCATTACCCATTCCCTATCACAGCTTAATACATATCCTTACATATCATTACCCATTCCCTATCACAGCTTAATACATATCCTTACATATCATTACTCACTCCCTATCACAGCTTAATACATATTCCTACATATCATTGCTCACTCCCTATCACAGCTTAATACATATTCCTACATATCATTACTCACTCCCTATCACAGCTTAATACATATCCCTACATATCATTACCCACTCCCTATCACAGCTCAATACATATCCCTATATATCTTTACTAACTCCCTATCACTGCTCAATACATATCGCTACATATCTTTACTCACTCCTTTTCACAGCTTAATACCTATCCCTACATATCATTACTTACTCCCTATCACAACTCAATATCTATCCCTACACATCATTACTCACTCCTTATCACAGCTTAATACCTATCCCTACTTATCATTACTCACTCTCTATCACAATTCAATATTTATCCCTACATATCATTACTCACTCCCTATCACAAATCAATATTTATCCCTACATTTCTTTACTCACTCCCTATCACAAATCAATAACTATCCTTACTGTAACATTCATTACTCACTCCTATCACAGCTCAATATCTATCATTTACATATCATTACTCCTTCCCTATCACAACTAAATATCTATCACTACTCAACTATAAATACTATCACTACACAATACTATAAAAATCTTACATGGGTTTGAAGTTCATATAGAATATTCCGTCCCGAAGGATAACTGTTTTGGCGTGAATGAGGTTCTAAAGATTTCAGTAATAACAGTTATCCAAAGGGACGGAATTTTATATCCATACCAAAAAGCCATAAATGATTTCTTTTCTTGCATACTACCAAATACATTGAATATTTTAACTTGATTTATCTCTATAGATTTTACAACACTCGCTTTAAAGACATTTAAATAAATGATTAACGTCATATAGTTTATACGTTACGTTCATTACACGGTTCTAAAGTCACAGCGCTAAAATTTTATCTCGGGGCCCTAGAGTGAGATAGAAATATCTTACCCTGGTAAAAATATAAATATCCTTATCCCGTATGCAAGAAATATCAATATTCAATACCTGTCACTAGACAAGCTTCTAAAACTTTTTTTCTGAATCCTTTCCACAAAATATGTTAAATGTATGACTTAATTGCTTCATTGTTAAATATATGATAAATATAATATGTACTTATGTGAATAAAATATTGTTTACACTACCCTACATATCAATATTTACTCCCTATCACAACTCAATCCCAATCCTTACATATCATTGCTCACTCCCTCTCACACCTCAATATCTATCCTAACTAAATGCCTATCACTACATATCATTACTTACTCCCTATCTCAACTCAATACCTATTCTTACATATCATTACTTACTCCCTATCTCAACTCAATACCTATTCTTACATATCATTACTTACTCCCTATCCCAACTCAATACCTAATCTTTCATATCATCACTTACTCCCTATCACACCTCAATATCTATCCTAACTAAATACCTATCACTACATATCATTTCTCACCCCCTATCACAACTCAATATCTATCCCAACACAATACCTATAGCTACATATCATTACTTACTCCTTATCCCAACTCAAAACATACCACTACATATCAATTCTTACTCTCTATTACAACTCAATACCTATCATTGTATATCATTACTAACTCAAATCACAGCTCAACATCTATCACAACTTAAAACATATCACTACATATCAATTCTTACTCTCTATTACAACTCAATACCTATCATTGCATATCATTACTTACTCCCTATCACAATTCAATATCTATCCAAACTCAATACCTATCATTGCATATCATTACTCACTCCCTATCACAACTCAAAACATATCACTACATATCAATTCTTACTCCCTATTACAACTCAATACCTATCATTGCATATCATTACTTACTCCCTATCACAATTCAATATCTATCCAAACTCAATACCTATCATTGCATATCATTACTCACACCCTATCACAACTCAAAACATATCACTACATATCAATTCTTACTCCCTATTACAACTCAATACCTATCATTACATATTATTACTCACTACCTATCGTAAATTCAATATCTATCCAACCTCAATACCTATCATTGCATATTATAACTTACTCCCTATCCCAACATTAAATGGTTACACTTGAAAATAAAATGTTCTACATCTTCAAATTCACTAACACAAACACAAAACGGACTATCCATTAGGTGGTTAATATATAGATCACCATTTAATTTTCCTTAAACGGGCATATTGAACTACCAAGCATCTTTCTCAAAATAAAAAAAAATGGAGACATGTTGAGGTTTAAAATGCTCTTTAAGTTTGCTTTTGAAAGTAAGTATGGAAGGTGACTCTCGAATAGACATGTCAAGTTCGTTCCATAATTTAAGTGATGAAGGAATAATTGACCTTGAGCACTTTTCTGTACACCTTGATAATGTTACAATATTGGAGTTTTTTCTTCAATTATAATGGTTTAAATCGGACATAGTTGGTGGAAATATTTCGTTTAAATAGTAAGGTAAGTCTCCATTTTTTTTCTTTAAAGACTAAAATGAGTTTTTGTATTTTCTCCTATCTTCCAAAGAAACTCAACCAATTTCATTTAATAACTTTTATATTTATACCGAACGCAGAACTTATCACTACATATCAGTGACTCACTCCCTATCATAACTCGATATCGATCCCAACTCAATATCTATCACTACATATCAAAGATTCACTCCCTATCATAACTCGATATCTATCCGAACTCAATACCTATCACCACATATCAAAGATTCACTCTTTATCATAACTTTATATCTATCCCAACTCAATACCTATCACTACATATGAATATACCTATCACTACATATCAATACTTCTCCCTATCACAACTAAATATCTATTCCAACTCAATACCTATCACTATATTTCAATACCTACTCCCTATCACAACTAAATATATATTCCAACTCAATACCTATCACTACATATCACTACCTACTCCCTATTACAACTAAATATCTATTCCAACTCAATACCTATCTTGAATATTCCATGATTTTTGACATATTGTGTTTTTCTTGGGTCTTTGTATTTGGACGTACATGCCTATTTCCCTTTGAATGACAGTATGTTATATTCATGCCGATATCTAGTACTGGAGTGTGTGGTTTAGGGGTAGAGCATTGCATCTAAGATCACAGGGTAAGAGGTTCAATCATACAGCACGGCTATGAATTGCCCTCGAGCAAGACACTTTATTCACATATAAAAATCCAATCTTTGTCGAATATAAGCTGACAGGCCCGGTTAGCTCAGTCGGTAGTGCGTCTTGTCTTTCAATCCAGAGGTCTTGAGTTTGAATCCCATAACTCCAAAGACCAACATAAATTATTCAATTTAGCCAGTTCAAGTGATTGTCCAAAAAAATCAGGTTTCATAGTGACTGTGTAAGTTTGGTGAGGATCATTTTAAAAATGTAGGTGCTAGAGTGCACACAAGGTCAAATAGTGTAATTTTCGAAATTTAAAGGGCCATATTATTCCATCATTACAAGTATAGAGTTGAAATTAGTTTGCAAAATGTCTGAACAAATGACTGTGTTGCATACACTTGCTCAATTATTACGATTAAAGCAAACATGATAAGGAACCAGTCAAGCAGATACTGTCATCTGCTACAGATAAAGTAATCTGGGTCCTCTCTTAACATTTCATGTATCCCTGGGTCCTGTCTGTCTACTTGACATTTACTGTAGCTCTGCCGTTCTCCCTGTCTATTTGACATAGCTGTAGCTCTTGTGTCCTCTCTGTCTACTAGACATTTACTGTAGCCCTTGGGTCCTCTCTGTCTACTTGACATTTACTGTAGTTCTGGTGTCTTCTCTGTCTAATTGAGACTTACTGTAGCTCTGAGGTCTTCTCTGTCTACTTGACATAAACAGTACATCTCGGGTCTACTCTGTCTACTTAACATTAGCTCTGGTGTCCTCTCTGTCTACTTGGCATTAACTGCACTTCTGGGCTACTCTGTGTACTTGACATTGACTGTAGCTCTGGTGTCCTCTCTGTTTACTTGACATTAACAGTAGATCTGGTGTCCTCTCTGCTTACTAGGCATTTACAGTAGCTCTGGTGTCCTCTCTGTCTACTTGACATTTACTGTAGTTCTGGTGCCCTGTCTGTCTCTTTAGCATTAACTGTAGCTCTTGTGTCCTCTACGTCTACTTGACATTAACTGAACCTCTGGGGTCCTCTCTGTCTACTTGATATCAACTGTAACTCTGGGATACTCTCTGACTTATTAGTATTTACTGTTGCTATGGTGTCCTCTCAGTCTCATTGACATTTATTATAGCCCTGGTGTCTTCTCCTCTCTGTGTACATGACATTTACTGTAGCTCTGGCGTACTCTATGTTTACTTGACATTAACTGTAACTCTGGTGCCCTCTCTGTCTCCTTGACATTAACTGTAGCTCTGGGGTCCTCTCTGTCTACTCGACATTAACTGTAGCTCTAGCGTATTCTATGTTTACTTGACATTAACTGTAGGTCTGGTGCCCTCTCTGTCTCCTTGACATTAACTAGAGCTCTGGGGTCCTCTCTGTCTACTTGACATTAACTGTAGCTCTGGCGTTCTCTATGTTTACTTGACATTAACTGTAGCTGTGGTGCCCTGTCTGTCTCCTTGACATTAACTGTAGCACTGGTGTCCTCACTTTCTACTTTACATTTAATGTAGCTCTGGGGTCCTCTCTGTCTACTTGACATTACTGCAGCTCTTGGGTCGTCACTGTCTTCTTGACATTTATTGGAACTCTGGTGTCCTCTCTGTCTACTTGACATTAACTGTAACTCTGGTGCCCTCTCTGTCTCCTTGACATTAACTGTAGCTCTGGGGTCCTCTCTGTCTACTCGACATTAACTGTAGCTCTGGCGTATTCTATGTTTACTTGACATTAACTGTAGGTCTGGTGCCCTCTCTGTCTCCTTGACATTAACTAGAGCTCTGGGGTCCTCTCTGTCTACTTGACATTAACTGTAGCTCTGGCGTTCTCTATGTTTACTTGACATTAACTGTAGCTGTGGTGCCCTGTCTGTCTCCTTGACATTAACTGTAGCACTGGTGTCCTCACTTCCTACTTGACATTTACTGTAGCTCTGGGGTCCTCTCTGTCTACTTGACATTACTGCAGCTCTTGGGTCGTCACTGTCTTCTTGACATTTATTGGAACTCTGGTGTCCTCTCTGTCTACTTGACATTTACTGTAGCTCTGGGGTCCTCTCTGTCTACTTGACATTTACTGCAGCTCTGAGGTCCTCTCGGTGTACTTGACATTTACTGTAGCTCTTGGGTCCTCTCTGTCTACTTGACATTACTGCAGCTCTTGGGTCGTCACTGTCTTATTGACATTTATTGGAACTCTGGTGTCCTCTCTGTCTACTTGAAATTTACTGTAGCTCTGGGGTCCTCTCTGTCTACTTGACATTTACTGCAGCTATGGGGTCCTCTCTGTCTACTTGACATTAACTGTAGCTCTGCGGTCCTCTCTGTTTACTTGACATTAACTGTAGCTCTGGTGTCCTCTCTGTCTACCTGACCTTTACTGTAGCTATATGGTTCTCTCTGTCTCCCTGACATTAACTGTTGCTCTGGGATCCCCTTTGTCCACTTTATATTTACTGTAGCTCTGGGGTCGATTCTGTCTACTTGACCTTTACTATAGCTCTGTGGTTCTCTGTCTACATGACATTTACAGTAGCTCTGGTATCCTCTTTGTCAACTTGATATTAACTGTAAGTCTGGGGTCCTCTCTGTCTACTTGACATTTACTGTAGCTCTGGGGTCCTATTTGTCTACTTGACATTAACTGTAGCTCTGAGATCCACTCTGTCTAGTTGACTGGGCTACATTAAGAGCGCAGGCTTTTGAGTGTGTGCTCAATAGAACGCCTGTGCGAGTTGTTTTGTGTCTTTTGCAAGGCTAGCCTGATTCTAAATAGTTAGTGACCATGGCTTCGACATCAACAACCGTCGCCGATAGGTTGAAACTAACTATACTATCGTGTTCGGCGTACCCAATTTTTATTAACAAATTTCTGCCTCGACGACGTCAGTGATTAATATAACAATCAAATGTTGACCTCGGCTTCGACATCGACAACCGTCGCCGATAGGTCGAAACTAACTATACTATCGTGTTTCGCATACCCGATTTCTATTCATAACGTTTAACGTCGACGTCGTCAGTGATCTATTAAAAATCGAATGTTGACCTCGGCTTCCACATCGACAACTGTCGCCGATAAGTTGAAACTAACTCTACTATCGTGTTCGGTGTACCAGATCTGTATTCATAAATTTTTACCTCGACGTCGTCAGCATCTATTAAAAATCGAATGTTGACCTCTACTTCGACATCGACAACTGTCGCCGTTTGGTCGAACTATCAATACTACCGTGTTCGGCGTACCCGATTTCTAATTGTTAAGATTATTAAAGTATTAATAAAGACATTACCTATTACTAAAATATTGACCAATCAAATAACATTTCATGTGCCTATCAATAGAATTCCGTTAAAAAAGAGATGACTCTTGACACAGAAAATCATTCTGTTGATTGCAGATCTTTCTATTATTTACAGACATGGACTTGATGCCGTCACACTTGAGATGATGTTGGTCTCTTTCATTTACGCAGACGAACTGATGAATTATGCTGCGACGTTGGGAATACAGGATTCCCAAGCGGTGCAGTTTCGTTTGTTTCAACTGAGAAACCCCAAGTACGGAATCGAATTTTTCAAAAAAGAATATAACACGAGTCTACAAAATTTGGGGGGGACCTCTCGACACTATGCAGAACATTAATGAAGATGATTTAGAGGTGACCATGGAGTACGTAAGACCTAAGAAGAGATAGACAGATCTATACAAGCGTTATTGTTTGACGAAAACATGAACGAATTAATGGTCGCCTGTCTAGAAAATGGTGAATGGAATCCCTTTTGAGAGTGTGTCAAATATAACGTCTGTAAGATTTGTTTAACTTTTGTGCTTTTTGCAAGGCTAGCCTGGGGGCGAACTGGCGAGAATTGAGCGCCTTCACGGCACACACAACTACACACCCTTGGCATTATCTTGGGTTCCGAGGCTGGAGCGCCTTCACGGCTCACACACAAATACACCCCTTTGCCAAAATATTGGGTTCTTTGACGCACTCCCAGGCACCAGTTGGGTGTCTGGGCTACATTTAGAGCGCAAGCTTTTGAGTGTATTTCTAATAGGAAGCCTGCACGACTTGTTTGACTTTTTGAGATTAGGCAGGGCGATCGATCGGAAACAGGTGACACTTGAGCCGGCCTGCGTGGTCTTCCCGGCACCCAAAATGACACACCCTTGCAAAAGTCTTGGGATCTATAGCGCACTCCCAGGCAAAAGTAGTTATTCTGGCTACATTTAAAGAGCAAGCTATTGAGTGTGTTTAACTTTTGTGTGTTTTGCAAGGCTAACCTGTTTCTTGCTTTTTTGGGGCGAACCGGCGAGGCTGGAGCGCTTACACGGCACACACAAATACACCCACTTGCCAATGTGTTGGGTTCTTTGGCGCACTCATAACCGATAGTAGATCGTCTTGGCTACATTTAGAGAGCACGCTTTTGAGTATGTGTCAAACAGAACGCCTGCACGAGTTGTTTAACTGTTGTATGGTTTTCAAAGCTAGCCTGTTTATCGCGTGTTTGGAGCGGACAGGCGAGACTGGAGCGCACTCACAGCACACACAAATACACTCCCTTGCCAAACTCTTGGATTTTTGTGCAATTCCAGGCACTAGTAGGGTGTCTGGGCTTCATTTATTGAGCAAGCTTTTGAGTGTGTGTCAAACAGAACGCCTGTACGGGTTGTTTAACTGTTTTGTGTTTTGCAAAGCCAGTCTGTTTCTCGCGTGTTTTGTGCGGACCGGCGAAGCTGGAGCGCCTTCACGGCATACACAAATACACCCCCTTGCCCATTGCCAAACTTTTGGGTTCTTTGGCACACTCACAGGCGCTAGTAGGTAGTTTGTGCTACATTTGGAGAGCAAGCTTTTAACTGTGTGTCTAGTAGGACGCCAGCACGACTTGTTTGACTTTTTAGGATTAGGCGACGAGCGATCGGAAACAGTCGACGCTTGAGCCAGCCTGTGCGGTCTTCATGGCGCCCAAAATGACACCCATTGCCAAACACTTGGGTTCTATGGCGCACTCCCTGGCGAAAGTAATCGTTGAGGGCTCCACTTAGAGAGCAAGCTTTTGAATGTGTGTCAAATATAACGCCTGCACGAGTTGTTTAACTGTTTTGTGTTAAGCAAGGCTAGCCTGTTTCTCGCACGTTTGGGGCGAACCAGCGAGGCTGGAGCGCCTTTACGGAACACACAAATACTGCCCTTGCCAAACTCTTGGGTTCTTTGGCGCACTCCCGGGCGCTAGTAGGGTGGCTGTGCTACATTAACAGAGCAAGCTTTTAACTGTGTGTCTAGTAGGAAACCTGCACAACTTGTTTGACATTTTGGGATTAAGCAAGGCGATAGATCGACGCTTGAGACAGCTTGTGCAGTCTTCACGGTGCGAAAAATGACAACCCCTTGCCAAACTCTTGGGTTCTATGGCGCACACCCAGGCGAAAGTAATCATTCAATGCTACATTTAGAGAGCAAGCTTTTGAGTGTTTGTCAAATAGAACGCCTGTTTGAGTTGTTTAACTTCTCTGTGTTTTGCAAGGCTAGCCTGTTTCTCGCGCGTTTGGGGCGAACCGCTGAGGCTGGAGCTCCTTCACGGCATACACAAATACACCCACTTGCCAAATTCTTGGATTCTTTGTCGCCCTCCCAGGCACTTGTAGGGTGTCTGGGTTGCATTTAAAGAGCAAGCTTTTAACTGTGAGTTTAGTAGGAGGCCTGCAAAACTTGTTTGCCTTTTTGGCACTCAAAAGCTTGCTCTCTGAATGTAGCCAAGAACGAGCAATTTCGCATGGCAGTGCGCTATAGAACCCATTAGTATAGCAAGGGTGTGTTTTTGTTTCCTATCGATCGCCCAACCCAATAACAAAAAGACAAACAAGTCGTGCAGGCGTCCTACTAGACACACAGTTGCAATGTTGCTCTCTAAATGTAGCCCAGACACCCTACTAGCGCCTGGAAGTGCGCCAAAAAATCCAACACTTTCGCAAGGGGATGTATTTGTGTGTGCCGTGAAGGCACTCCAGCCTTGCCGGTTCGCCCCAAACGTGCGGGAAACAGACTAGCCTTGCAAAACACACAAAAGTTAAACAACTCGTACAGGTGTTCTGTATGACACACACTCAAAAACCTGCTCTTTAAATGTAGCCCAGAACAACTACTTTCGCCTGGGATTGGGCCACAGAAACCAAGAGTTAGGCAAGGGGTTGTTATTTTTGGCGCCGGGAAGACCGTGTTGGCTGACTCATGCATCACCAGTTTTCGATCGATCGCCCTGTCCAATACCAAAAAGACAAACAAGTCGTGCAGGCGTCCTACTAGACACACAGTTAAAAGCGTGCTCTCTAAATATAGCCCAGACACCCTACTAGCGCCTGGGAATGCGCCGAATAACCCAATATTTTGGCAAAGGGGTGTATTTGTGTGTGCCGTGAAGGCACTCCAGCCTCGCCGGTCCGCCACAAACACGCGAGAAACAGGCCAGCCATGCTAAACACAGAACAGTTAAACAACTCGAGCAGGCGTTCTGTTTGACACACACTGTAAAGCTTGCTCTCTAAATGTAGCCCAGACATCCTACTAGCGCCTGAGAGTGCGCCAAAGAAAGAAACCAACACATTCGCAAGGGGGTGTATTTGTGTGTGCCGTGAGTGCGCTCCAACCGCGACGGTTCGCCACTAATGCGCGCGAAACAGACTAGCCTTGCAAATCACACAAAAGTTAAAAAACTTGTACAGGCGTTCTATTTGACACACATTCAAAAGCTTGCTCTCTAAATGTAGCCCAGAACAACTACTTTCGCCTGGGCGTACCTATAGAATCCAAGAGTTTGACAAGAGGGTGTCATTTTGGGCGCCGAGAAGACTTCTTAGGCTGGCTCAATCGTCACCTGTTTCCGATCGATCGCGCTTTCTAATCCCAAAAAGTCAAACAAGTCGTGCTGGCGTCATACTAAACATACAGTTAAAAACTTACTCTCAAAATGTAGCCCAGACACCTTACTAGCGCCTGGGAATGCGCTAAAGAACCCAAGAGTTTTGCAAGGGGTGTATTTGTGTGTGCCGTGAAGGCGCTCCAGTCTCGCCGGTCCGCCCCATACACGCGTGAAACAGGCTAGCCATGCATAACACACAACAGTTAAACAACTCGTACAGGTGTTCTGCGTGACACACATTCAAAAGCTTGCTTTCTGAATGAAGCCCAGACGCCTTACTAGCGCCTAGGAATGGCCAAAGAACTCAACACTTTCGCCAGTGTGTTTATTTGTGTGTGCCACGAAGGCGCTCCAGCCTCGCCGGTTCGCCCCAAACGAGCGAGAAACAGGCTAGCCTTGCAAAAGACACAACAGTAAAACAACTCATACAGGCTTTCTTTTTGCACAGACTCAAAAGCTTTCTCTTTAAATGTAGCCCAGAACGACTATTTTCGTCTGGAGTGCGCAATAGAACCCAAAGGTTTCGTAAGGGGGTGTCATTTTGGGAGCAGGGAAGATCGTGCAGACTGGCTCAATCGTCACCTGTTTCCGACCGATCGCGATTCCTAATCCCAAAAAGTCAAACAAGTCGTGCAGGTGTCATACTAGAAACACAGTTTAAAGTTTGCTCTCTAAATGTAATCTAAACACACTACTTGTGCCAGGGATTGCGACAAAGAACCCAAGATTTTGGCAAAGTGGGTGTATTTGTGTGTGCCGTGAAGGCGCTCCAGCGCCGCCGCCCCCACCCCCCCACCCCCACCCCCACCCCCAAACACGCGAGAAACAGGCTAGCCTTGCAAAACACACAACGGTTAAACAATTCGTGCAGGCGTTCTGTTTGTGATACACTCAAAAGCTTGCTCTCTAAATGTAGCCCAGAGACCATACTAGCGCCTGGGATTGCACCAAAGAACCAAACACATTCGCAAGGTCGTGTATTTGTGTGTGACGTGAAGGCGCTCCAGACCCGCCGGTCCGCCCCAAATACGTGAATACAGGCTAGCCTTGCAAAACAAACAACAGTTAAACAACTCGTGCACGCGTTCTGTTTGACACAAATTCAAAAGCTTGCTCTCTAATTTTAGCCCAAACACCTTACTAGCGCCTGGGAGTGCGCCTAATAACTCAACACATTCGCAAGGGTGTGTGTTTTTGTGTGCCAAGAAGGCGCTCCAGACTCGCCGGTTCGCCCCAAACGCGCGAGAAACAGGCTAGCCTTGCAAAACACACAAAAGTTAAACAACTCGTAGAGGCGTTCTTTATGACAAACACTCAAAAGCTTGCTCTCTAAATATAGCCCAGAACAACTACTTTCGCCGGGGAGTGGCCATAGAACCCAAGAGTTTGGCAAGGGGTGTCATTTTGGGTGCCGTAAAGACCGCGAAGGCTGGCTCAATCGTCACCTTTTTCCAATCGATCGTGCTTCCTTATCCCAAAAAGTCAAACAAGTCGTGCAGGCGTCCTTCTAGACACAGAGTTAAAAGCTTGCTCTCTAAATGTAGCACAGACACCCTACTAGCGCCAGGATGTGCGTCAAAGAACCCAAGTGTTTAAGCAAGGGTGTGTATTTGTGTGTGCCGTGAAGGTGCTCCAGCCTCGTCGATCCGCCCCAAACGCGCGAGAAACAGGGTGGTCTTGCAAAACAAACAAATGTTAAACAACTCGTACAGGCGTTCTATTTGACACACACTCACAATTTTGCTCTCGAAATGTATCCCAGACACCCTACTAGCGCCTGAGAGTATGCCTAAGAACCAAATACATTCGTAAGGGTGTGTATTTGTGTGTGTCGTGAAGGCCCTCCAGTTTCGCCGGTTTGCACCAAACGCGCGAGAAACAGGCTAGCCTTGCAAAACACCCAAAAGTTAAACACCTCGTACAGGCGTTCTATTGGACACACACTCAATAGCTTGCTCTCTAAATGTAGCCCAGAACGATTACTTTCTCCTGGTAGTGCGCCATGGAACCCAAGTGATTGGCAAGGGGTGTCATTTTGAGCGGCGGGAAGACCGGGCAGGCTGGCTCAAGCGTCACCTGATCGATCGCCCTACCTAATCCCAAAAAGTCAAACAAGTCGTGCAGGCGTCCTACTAGACACACAGTTAAAAGCTTGCTCTGTAAATGTAGCCCCGACACCCTAATAGCGCCTGGGAGTGCGCCAAAGAATCCAAGAGTTTGGCAAAGGAGTGTATTTGTGTGTGAGCCGTGAAGGCGCTCCAGCCTCCCCGGTCCGTCCCAAACACGCGATAGACAGACAAGCTAGCCTTGCAAAATACACAACCTTTAACCAACTCGTGCAAGCGTTCTGTTTGATACACAACACTTAAAAGCTTGTTCTCTAAATGTAGCCCATACTCCTTACTAGCGCATGGGAGTGCACCAAAGCACTCAAGTGTTTGGCAAGAGGGTGTATTTGTGTGTGCCGTAAAGGCGCTCTAGCCCTCAGATACCTTACTAGCGCCTGGGAGTGCGCCAAAGAACCCAACACATTGACATCGGGGTTTATTTGTGTTTGCCGTGAAGGCGCTCTAGCCTCGCCGGTTCACCCAAAACGCGCGAGAAGCAGGCTAGCCTTGCAAAACACACAAAACACACAACTCGTACAGACGTTCTATTTGAACGGAGTCTGATTATCATCATTATTTGGTAGAAATGAAACCTAATTGTTTAACTTCTCTCTACAGAGTTATGCCCCCTTTTAGCCACGGTTACATTCTTATGCCAAAAAAGAACTGTGTTATTCGGTTTGGTATCTTTTTAAAATGGTTCAAAGAAGTTATAATATATTTTTCAGATGTGTAAAACAAAGTCTTGGCTAAAATATACAGAGATGAGCCCCCACTGGATCCACAGGAACTGAGTTGTATTTGATTTTATGAGGCGGGTGAATTTTGGGACAATCATGGACTGCTTTTTAATAAGGACTGAAGTGACAGACTCCACTGCATTTAAAACAACACAATTTGAGAAAAAAGCCTGCTAATGTGCATCTTCAGGTAGAAATATATTCATTCTCTGGAAAGAAACCACTTATAAAAATGTATGTGTTAAAATACGTTAAAATGAAACAGGCAGACACTATTGTATATAGATTACATAGCAAATCATAGTATTAGATGCAACTGGATATATCTGTCTATATTACCTACTGAATATAACATAAATTAATATTTACAAACTTTCTGGTTGATATTGCATTACACAAGTATTTATTGTTTTTATTTCAAAATAATCAGGATTTCACCTGAATAAATATTAGTGTTTTAATATCAAAATCAATAATGAGTTTTGAATTTTGCTCTCGTTATTAATAAACAGAAACAGTATATCCTGTCTTTATTTTCTAATTCGCTTTGCTTAAACGAAAATAAATCATTTCTTTTTTTTTTTTTCAAAGCAAACTCAGGGAATTAAAGAGAACACGATATGGTATAAGATTGTCACTTATATTGCCGTTATAAAGATCTGTCAAACATTCTGTTATAATAAGAGGATCTGCAACAGTTGACATCATAGAATTTGTATTCGCATGATGCACCCTTATCCTGCAATGGCTAAATGGCAATATTCAAACTCTTAATTATAACCTTATTAAAAATGCCCAGTATCTGAATGAAATTGTATACCAAATTTCAAATACAATTACTTTATTACCACAATATCTACCTTATTGAACTGAACAGTTAAACTACCATATAAACACCATTTTCTCTTTTCATGTACTTTACTTTGACCCCTCGTCTGGGCGTGGATGGGATCTTATAAAAACATGTGTAAACAACGTAACTATTCGGTAAAATCAATAACTTCGAATTGAGAGGGCCTACACATGTATCGCTTTTATACCAACTGTAACTTACGAGTTGGTCTGTCTTCTATACACTTAACTGAACATTACACGTATATTTATTCATTTGCTTTAAATCGACAATAAATACATTAAAAACCAAGTCTTGGAGTCGTATATAAAAAAAAAATTTTCTTGATTCTTTTTTAAATATTTTTTTCCTTTTTTCATTTGCAGTAGTTTATTATGATTATCTTATGTTTTTCTTTAGCCCTAAACTTACTTTATTTATGGTATTTTAAAGTGATAAATATTTAATTCTCATATACACACTATCATTTTCATATCTACTTTTCTGACATTTATTCCAAATCCTATTCTTAGAACATATTTATTGAAATAATAATGTTGACTATTTTTCAGCTGTCATTATTGCTGTACTTTATGTGCACGAGGGACAGACCGTAACAAATGTTGGCAGAACTTTTGGCCAAATCTTCCCGCTTATATTAATAGTTATACTACTTTTGCAATGTAATTGTATGATTATAAGCAATAAATATGTTGAAACTAAACAACAATGTTCGATATAATTATTTACAATAGAGGATTAGATGAATGGTAAAGATCCATAATTATTAGCGCCTCGTTGGTTTTGTGGAGAAAAAATGACATTAAAATAGTATTTATCGCAGCATTATCAACTGCTTCACGAGCATAGTGATACCGTAATTCTTTTATTTAATCGACAAAACTGAACTCCACGTCTGGCTTGGTGGTAGAGGAAAAGTATCTATTTAGGAGCTGTTCACTTCATCGCCATTTTATATGTGGAGTGTGTGGAGCGTGTGGTCTAGTGCTAGAACATCAAACTTTGAACCGACAGTACAATATTCGATATATTTATTTACAATAAACGTAATTTCACCTCTGGCTGGATGGTAGAGGAAAAGTATCTTTTTAGGAGCTGTTCATTACATCGCCATCTTATGTGTGGAGCGTGTGGTCTAGTGCTAGAACATCGAACCCAGAACCGACAGTACAATATTTGATATATTTATTTACAATTGACGTAACACCAGGTCTGATGGAGGAAGAAACTTATTGTTTCAAGAGCTGTTCACTACGTAGGTACGAGTAGAGGTTTTGCATAGGTTAAGAAGACAGTTTTAATATCAGCTGTCCTGTTCGACACACCCTGATATTATAATTATCAATCAAATCACGACAAGTATTATTAAAAAATATAATCTATTTGAAATAAATCAACAAATGTGTTTTTCTTTAATTATATTACAAAAGTCAGAAATTACATGTCAAAAAGCTATGTATGATGGATAAACATGACTATATGTGGTTTCTGTATTACTGTGTGTCTCTTTAAGAAATACTTCAGTTATAAACAACTAACTAATTCCTCGTGCAGGGTTTATGTGTATTCAGATTACCATATTGTTTTACCAATATAGTAAATTAGCGTTTTGGAAGCGACATTTATGTCTATTGAACAAACAGTTCGTGGATATTGGTATATATATACAATGTCACGGATATATCTTTAATACCTAAATTGTATTCTAACAATTGAAATAAGTATATTTTAGTAGCATTTTGGCTTTAGGTTTAAAAATTGTATTTTTTTTAAATTGTAACAGCATACACATGGTTCACTAGGAAAATAGAGTTAAAAAGTAATAATTTTCGCGTGAGATGTTATGATATTTTTAGATTTTCATTAAATAATGTGTTTATAAAAACTTAACGGATTCTACATGTAGCTTAAAAATTATAAAATATTTTACTATTTTAGGAGGAATGGCTATTACTCTATTTATTTTACTTATTGCGAGCAAGCTACGTGGCAGCAGAGGTTTGTCAGGTAAAATTTTTGTACTTAATCCATCAATGTACACGTGTTCAGTTTTGGCTATTCCCTAATATTGTTCAGTAGATATTATGAAAATAAATCGTAGTACAAATATTTCATATCAGTTTTAATGCAAAATACATTATATTCTATTTTTTTAATGCTGATAAAATCAAATAGGTCTTTAATTATCTCTTCTCTGAATATGTGCATATTCTATATACATTGTATCTTAATTGTGTTTAGACTGTTTTGCTTGTCGTGTATTCACTTTTTTAAACATATGTGATAATGGTTTATTGGTATTGCGTTCATATACTGGAATTTTACTGGTTTAGTGATATTTGAAGGCAATTATATTGGTGGGAATTGTTCTTGAGTTCGTTCCATTTTGTAGATTCCATTATGTGATCACTGCTTTACAGAGCTTTAGTTAATATTATATACCCAATCCAACAAACTACTTTGGCGACACTGCTCTTTCTATTATACCCAATCCAACAAACTACTTTGGCGACACTGCTCTTTCTATTATACCCAATCCAACAAATTACTTTGGCTGCACTGCTTTCTCTATTATACCCAATCCAACAAATTACTTTGGCGGCACTGCTCTCTCTCTCTCTCTCTTTCTCTCTCTTTCTATTATACCCAATCCAACATATTACTTTGGCGGCACTGCTCTCTCTATTATACCCAATCTCAGTTAAAACAAGAACATATTGTTGTTCACGATAATAACCAAACGTTCATTCCTCGGAAAAAATATCATGTATCCGTCAAAATGTCTGGAAAAAACATCTGATATATTTCACAAATTTCACCAGTAAGTCTTTGTCAGTTGTACCGTTCTAATGTTTACTACGTCTCTATGTATTGTCATAATTATAAAAACAAACTTGACCACCCAAACCCGGCATGATTTAAAATCAAATTGCAATTGTGACAACAAACAGAATTATGATGAATGTAAGCAGTCTATGAAAAAAGTAAGAGATGAATTCTTAGCACATATCTAATTTCTCTGGAGCACGAATCTCACAAACGTCATTAAGTTGAGACAAATGTTAGTGGAGATATAAATCGTAATTACATACCTGTTACTGTAGAGCCAATCGCCTAGCCAAAATGTTACCACGTGACCGTACAATGTGTATAAGCTTATTTGATCCAATAAAATATTTCATATTGTACAGTTCAAAATTCAAGATGGCGGTTAAAATAAAACGAAATAAATTGAGTAGAAATTTCGATATAAAATCAAAACAACCGACAAAATGTTTCGCCTGACGCTCGAGACGTTGAGATGATTCAAATAGCTGTTATTTATTTTTGAGTACGTATACGGGTGAAAAAAAGCATATTGGATGCGCCGCCGTTGATACCATATACAGTAATATGAAATAGGTAAAACCTAAACGGGGAGCGAATAGGTAGATGTCAAACACAATTTTCCATCAGTTGTTGGTTAGTAAAAAAAAATGAGAGAATAAAAATAAGTGGAAAAGACATTGTAATAACTAGGGTAATAACTAAGAATAATACTTACATTGCTGGCAGTTGACTGTTTTCGTTTTACAAATGAGGCTCAAAACATCATGCTCCTACAGTGTATTAAGAGGGTATATTGTTAATGTGTTCGTGTTGGCGTATCATAAAAAAGCACTGTATGTAATTAAAACAGTCAGATAATGCATAGTTATTAATTTAAAAGTATATGTTTTTATAAATATTAGCCTTATTAATAAGGCGCGAATGAGCAGTTTGACATTAGGTTTCCTGCACATAACTGGAGATGTCGGATCTAAAGAGCAAAGCTCCACTGTATATGGACATAAGGTTATATTAAGGCGTACATTTAAGTAGCTTATACTATGGTTAAAAACATATATCATACTGTTAGTTGAAAGGTAAGCGACTGTCAAATCACGCAACAAAGATAACAATACAAGTTTGCTTTTGACTTATGCACTCACTTCACAAGTTATTGATACCGGTAAACAAAATTATCACGTCCTTTTAAAGTCCCATGTGTCAGCAGACATATCATCATTGTTTTCATGGTCTGAGTCTGCAAGTGTAATTTCACAGTCTTCAATTCTTTAAACAATTGTGCAACATATATTGTTATACCACTTTGAATTCAACTCTTGTTTTGCATGTACTCCATCATACATGTTGAAGCAGCACAATTTGGTGGTTTTTTTATGACCATGTTTTCCTGATGTTTTCACTATGTCCCTATGCAGTCTGAAAGTCTTAACACAATGCTCTGTATTAATATTACACATTTCTTGATTTATAGTCATAATGTCTTTTTCTAGAATTTTCTGTTGTTTTTGTACTTCCACAGTTGTTAAGTCTGTTTCTGTAAGTATTGTTTAAGAATTTGAAAAGATGGATATTTTTTAATAGAGGCACTTGGAATTTTTGCCAGGAAACGTGTCATGTCTCAGTTTCCTGGAAATTTCGTGTAATTCTGTTATAAATGTTTGGACTTTATTTGTTGAATTATATGTAATATATGTTCCATTTCTGCAGGTCACTTTTCTGTCAAATTACAAAGGTCAGCTGCTATCAAAATGATTGTTTGCTCAGCAGAATAAGAAGTCATTTATTTTTAACAGCATGATATACCTGTGATATTTTACCACCAGGAATGAAAATCAAAGATACATGATAGTGATCAGAAAATGGATAAAGTTTGTTTATGTGTTGATGCAGACACCTCCCTCTCGAATCTGTTCCAATAACTATATGGTGGTGCATGCTCTAAATGTATAAAAAAAAGAGAATACATAACGAATATGCTATTGATACAACTAACATGGTACCTGGTAATTAAAATATGTGTGTGTGTTTAGTGATTCCAAGTGAATGTTAGATGCATTAACGTTTTGATAAGCGCCTGAGGCCGATTTTTCTTGTTCATTTAAGCTTTTGATTGATTGGTTTACCTCGTTTGCTAATGGCATTGGTAACAAAATCTGAAAATGACCATTGTCAAGCAACAGTTTAATTGGCAATATTTCTTCATTTCAATTTTCTGAGGTTCATATGAACAAAGTGTAAAAGTTTCTCTTGCACCTTTCAGCCAAACTTTAATTTTGCAGTTGTACAGACGTGATGCTACCTCAATTTCACAAGCTGCGGCCCATCCATTCAGTTTCATCATATAGGTCCAAAAGGACCTGTTTATTATTTACAGACTATGAAAAAATCTTGGTTTTTCCTCCCACTGTTCCAAGTTATGGTATATTTTGCTGTAGATTGCATGTATGTGCTGCCTTGCGACTAAGAGGAGAAAATCCCAACTTTATTTGTAACCGAGACAGTGAAAAAAAACAATTTCCATCACAAGGTATATTTTTACACATGCATTGACGAGACTCAAATTATTCATTTTTTTACTTAAATTGATTTAACACATATACTGGTCATACATAATACCGCGAGTCTAAAAAAATTCAACCATGTAAAGAATGGCGTCAATACTGAACAGTAATAAGGTTACTTAAGTGTGCTGAGTAATGTATGTTTTGCGTATATTTTAATGTTTTTAAATATACAATATTTTGTTCGTAATTATAAGGAGAGATTTAAATAACTATTCATGATTCAAGATAAAAAAGCGATTTTGTAAACCCGGATTTTCGTATAGAATTCCTTTATTTTATGTAATCAAATTAAAAACAACCTACGTAGCCGAGTGATCCAAATTACACATGAAAACAAAAGGTCATTTTCGGTTCTAAAACGTTAGTATATGTTTGTAAATATATCTTTTATCTTACGTTATACCATAAGAGCTCGTATTCGCTCGCTATTAACTTAAATTTAGTATCGTTTTATTTACAGGTGAAACTTCAACAGTAGGATATCAGAATGAATCAACTTCAGAGCACATCACAGGTGAGGTAATTAATACCAACGTCGTTAAAATACATTGTGAAAAGAAAACAATTTAACACAAAATAAAACTATAGAATAAAATCAAAATCTCTGCCCCATTTTAACTTTGTTACCGACCCCATGACCCGATCATCCCTTCCCCCAAAAGGAAAGGACATGACATATGACAACATTAAAATAACGATATATTTGTATCACTTTCTACAAGACGATAACATGAAAGGATATATGACAATGTTGAAATAATGATTTTTTATATCACTTTCTACAAGACGATAACATAACGGGATATATAACAAAGTTGAAAAAACGATTTATCTATATCACTTCCTTCAAGGCGATAACATAAAGGATTAGCCCTCGATGGCATACAATTATTACTTCAATCAATCTTACAAAAACAGTCAGTTTTATTTTCAGAAAATGTCTAAAAATTGTCGACATATTTGAAAGTATAGCATTGGTTTATTACAATTGATATACAGTATACTGTTACGTTACTGTGTGTTCCCTACATAATTGACATGCATACTATTGTTACGTTACAGTGCGTTGCCTACATAATTGACATTAAAGCATTTGTATATTACAAATGACATGCAGAAAAATGTTGCGTTACAGTGTGTTGCCTACATCATTGACATTATAGCATGGGTATATTACAACTAACATGCAGAAAAGTGTAACGTTACTGTGTGTTGCCTACATAATTGACATTATAGCATTGGTATATAACAATTGACATGCAGAAAAGTGTTACGTTACTGTGTTTTGCCAACATAATTGACATTATAGCATGGGTATATTATAACTGACATACAGAAAAGTGTTATGTTACTGTGTGTTGCCTACATAATTGACATTATAGCATGGTATATTACAATTGACATGCAGAAAAGTGTTACGTTATTGTGTGTTGCGTACATAATTGACATTATAGCATTGGTTAATTACAATTGACATGCAGAAAAGTGTTACGTTACTGTGTGTTGCCTACATAATTGACATGCATGCTAGTGTTACGTTACAGTGTGTTGCCTACATACTTGACATTATATCATTGGTATATTACAATTGACATGCAGAAAGTGTTACGTTACTGTGTGTTGCCTACATAATTGACATTATAGCATTGATATATTACAATTGACAAGCGGAAAAGTGTTACGTTACTGTGTGTTGCCTACATAATTGACATTATAGCATTGATATATTACAATTGACATGCAGAAAAGTGTTATGTTACTGTGTGTTGCCTACATAATTGACATTATAGCATGGTACAGTATATTAAAATTGACATGCAGAAAATTGTTACGTTACTACGTGTTTCCTACATAATTGACATTAAAGCATTGGTTTATTACAGTTGACATGCAGAAAAGTGTTACGTTACTGTGTGTTGCCTACATAATTGACATGTATGCTATTGTTACGTTACAGTGCGTTGCCTACATAATTGACATTATAGCATTGGTATATTGCAACTGACATGCAGAAAAGTATTACGTTACTGTGTGTTGCCAACATAATTGACATTACAGCATTGGTATATTACAACTGACAAGCAGAAAAGTGTTATGTTACTGTGTGTTGCCTACATAATTGACATTATAGCATTGGTTTATTACAGTTGACATGCAGAAAAGAGTTACGTTACTGTGTGTTGCCTACATAATTGACATGCATGCTATTGTTACGTTACAGTGTGTTGCCTACATAATTGACATTATAGCATTGGTATATTACAAATGACATGCAGAAAAGTGTTACGTTACTGTGTGTTGCCAACATAATTGACATTATAGCATTGGTATATTACAATTGACAAGCAGAAAAGTGTTACATTACTGTGTGTTGCCTACATAATTTACATGCATACTATTGTTACGTTACAGTGTGTTGCCTAATAATTGAAATTATAGCGTTTGTATATTATAGCTGACATGCAGAAATGTGTTACGTTACAGTGTGTTGCCTACATAATTGATATTATAATGTTTGTATATTACAATTGACATGCAAAAAGGTGTTACGTTAGTGTGTGCTGCCTACATAATTGACAATCATAATATTGTAACATTACAGTGTGTTGCCTACACAAAAATTGAAAGACATGCATAACATGGTTACGTTACAGTGTGTTGCCTTCATAATTGATATGCATTATATAGTTACGTTACTGTGTGTAGCTTCACAATTGCCATGCATACAATTGTTATGTTACGGTGTGTTGCCTACACAATTGACATGAATACTATAATTATGTTACAGTGTGTTACCTACGTAATTGACATGCATAATATTGTTACGTAACAGTGTCTTGCCTACACAATTGACATGCATTATAGTGTTTCGTTATAGTGTGTTGCCTACATTACTGATATGCATACTATTGTTAGGTTATGGTGTGTTGCCTATATAATTGGCATTACAGATTTGCTATCACATAGTTTTACCTACATAAAACTATTTACATGTACTTTATTAATATAACTCAGATTGTTACAAAGGCAACGGAAAATCATACTCTGGAGTGTTCTCCACCACCATATATGGCACGCCTTGTACACCGTGGACCAGAGAATATGTAGACAAATACCCTGACGAGGTATAACATTAATTTTATTAACAACTGCTTGTGTTATGTTAACAATTAAATATCCAAACCAATATGTGTTATAAAGCCCCAAGATGGATAAAGTGCAGAGTTTTATATCGTATTACAATTCGAACTAGATAAGTTAGTTTTAGATTGTATGTCGAACACTTTTTAATCATAAACGGATTTTGACTGAGTTTTTATATTGAATGTCGTTCATTATTTAATCATATATGTATTTGAACGTGTATATACATATTCGTAAAAGAGTCATACTTACAATCGTAAATTAATGTATATTACGAAATATAAAATTATTTTCTTATTATGCCAGTCATGACAAAACATTATTGACTACATTGACGAAACATATACTAAGATTAAGGCCGAAGTTTATATCCCATATATACATGTATCTGAATATTGACTGATATCCCTGTAAAAGAGTTTTTTTCGCTATATTTGACGTATGTACTATTTTGCGCTTTACTTAATAAAAATGACCCATTTAATATCACTTTCTAAACTTAAATGACATTCGCATAAACACAATGACGTAATCAGTGATGATGTTATCAGTCATTGACCTCATTACTGTTCTAAAAACTCACTTACGTCATATGAATATGTACTATTGGCTGTGGGCGGGCACGTGATATGTAAGAGACCAATCGTAACAGTGATAATCTATAACGCCTATGTAATAAGTGTTGATTTCTGAGTGAACTTTACGTTGGTGTGGACATGCAGGTCAGTGCATGCCGATTTTATTGGTTATGTCTGAAACTAAGATCAATTTTATATTATATTTTTTTATTATTGAAAATACAATCTAAACTCAATATGCTAACAAAGAATGTTCTATAATATATATATGTAAACGTGTATATACATTTTTTAAATAGTCAAGTTAATTTTATTGTATTCTTTTCTCACAGTTAAGCGAAAGTAATTCTTATTGTCGAAACCCAAACGGCTTAAGAGAGGCGCCATGGTGCTTAAGAGAAAATGGGGCTCCGACATACTGTGCCTTACAAAAATGTGAGTATCTTTCATTGGTGTCAAACATAGTTTTACTCCGATTCATTTTGACGCATAAGTACTACTTAAACTGATTTCTTTGTTAACTATATATTCATAGAACATCTTAATAAGTGTCAATTATTCATACTGACTGTTTCATGAAGTTTATTCTTAATCAATACTAAATGAACGTTTTATTTTTGTACTTTTCCAGAATTTTATCTTTAAATTAGACAACTATGCCAAACGTGAATAAAATATTCACATCAAACAAAAGTTATAAATAGACACGAAATTATGTACGTACATCTAACAAATAATGTCGTGAAACAATATTTAACGAAAGAATTTTAACTGGTTTTCTAAATGCATTGCTCTGATAGGTATGTTTTGTAAAGGATCACAGTTATGGTAAAATAAAGGTTACATTATAATTGAAAGATCCCATTGAAAATAAAGGATCCCATTTGAAATGAAAGTTCCCATTCGAAATAAATTATCCCATTCGAAATTACATATCCCGCTGGAAGTAAAGGATCATATTGGACATAAAGGATCTCATTGGAAATAAAGGGTCCCATTGGAAATAAAGGGTCCCATTCACAATATAGGATCCCATTGGAAATAAAGGATTCCATTGGAAATAAAGAATCCAATTGGAAATATAGGCTTCCATTGGAAATAAAGGATCCCATTTGAAATATAGGATCTCATTGGAAAATAAAGAATCTCATCAAATTATAATCATACCTAATATTTTTAAAACTGTATTTTATTTATTTATTGGAAAAAAAAGAGAAAAGAAAGAGGGATTTTTAATTGTTTTAAAAATGTAAATAATAAGTTATTATGTTAGCAATTGAGCTGTTACTCAGGTATATACTCGTATGTGTATTTAATTTGTAAAGTATAATCTGATTTTGCACAAGTAAATGTAGCTATCTAAAACACTACATTTTTTTCAATACTTTGAAAAAGAAGTCCCGTGCTCGTTTTACAGGAAATTGTTTTGGCTGATGTGTTCAAAGCTCTTTCATATAAACATTCTGTTAGATGAAACTTTTGTATGTTCGATATATTTAAAATTCATTTGTTTTTCTTTTTTAAATCAATTACAATTGGTTATAAAAATACAGTAGAACTTCGTTGGCTCGAACACGGATAGCTGGAACACCATATATAGCTCGGACCAATTATCTGCTCCCGGCTGATTTTTTATTTTGATGTATATACATATAAGTTGCGATGTTGAACATCACCTGGCTTGAACAACCCATAACTCGAAATGTTCATTTTGTATGTAATGACATAGTATAGGCATATTGGTTATTTATATGTTCAGTATGTATGTAATGACATAATAAAGGTATATCGGTAATTTGTGTGTTTATTATGTATGTAATGACATAATATAGGTATATCGATAATAAATATGTTCAATTTATATATAATGACATAATAAATGTATATCGGTATTATATATGTTTATTTTGTATTTAGTGACAAAATATTGGTATATCGGTAATTTATATGTTCATTATATATGTAATGAGTCCCGTCGGGTTCGAACTCTGGAAGTTCTGCTGTAGAATAGAATGACTTTTTTGTTGATATTGCCAATGCATTATTACCTTGAATTTATTAAAAATAATTAAAAATATGTTTTATTTGAACGTTGTGATAAGCTTTTAATATTATAATTTAATTATTTAGGGTTATCTGTTATTGATGTTTGTGAATAAGTAATTTAAAACTTGAATATATGTAATACAGGTCTAGATCAAACTACCACCACTATGATGGCAACGTCTGAAGAAACAATAGGTAAACATTGTTTTGTTATACATACGTATAGATACGATGTCCTTTCTACAACACACATTTTTATAGTTCCATAGTAAAATGGTGCAGGTTTGCATTTTACTATAACAATTGGATAAATTCTCACTTAAAGGGAAACATAAAATTTGATAAATTCTCATGACTCATGATGTTTTTAAAATATTCTCGCTTAAAAGGACACAGTAGTTTTTATAAAGATTCACTTAAAGGCACATGTTTGAAAAAATTTCAATTATGACAATTTTTAGTAATAGTATGTAGCAATTTTATAAAAGTTCTCCTAACCCAACACTTATCATCAAAACATGTTATGGCACTATACTGAATACAACAAGTTGTACAAAGTCGTATTCTATAATAACTTACATAAAAGTGTTTTAGCGATATATCTATATAATGTCATTACATGCATAGTGAATATATACATTACCGATATACCGATATTATGTCATAACATATATTATGAACATATACATAACTGATACACCGATATTTTGCCATTACACACATAATGAACATATTAATTAACGATATACCAATATTTTGTCACTACATAAAAAATAAAACATATATATAACCGATATACCGATATGTTCTCATTACATATATAATGAACATATAAATTACCGATATACCAATATTTTGTCACTAAATACAAAATAAACATATATAATACCGATATACATTTATTATGTCATTACATATAAATTGAACATATTTATTATCGATATACCTATATTATGTCATTACATACATAATAAACACATAAATTACCGATATACCTTTATTATGTCATTACATACATACTGAACATATAAATAACCAATATGCCTATACTATGTCATTACATACAAAATGAACATATACATTACCGATAAACCTATATTATGTCATTACATGCATAATGAACATATAAATTACCGATATACCTATATTAATCATTACATACATAATAATCATATAAATTAAAATGACACTACACATTAAATCAACCAATCTTACAAAAGCAGTCAGTTGCAATGTTTCACTATCAGAAAATGTGTAAAAAATTGCCTACATAATTGACATTATAGCATTGGTATATTACAATTAACACGCATAAAAGTGGTACGTTACTCACGGTGTGTTGCTTACATAATTGACATTATAGCACTGGTATATTACAATTGACATACAGAAAAGGGTTACGTTACAGTGTCTTGCCTACATAATTGATATTATAGTATTGGTATATCAAATTTGACATGCAGAAAAGTGTTACGTTAATTGACATTCATAATATTGTCATCTTACAGTGTGTTGCCTACACAATTGACATGCATCATATAGTTACGTAACAGTGTGTTACCTACACAATTGACATGCAATATCTTATTACGTTACAATGTGTTACCTACACAATTGACATGCATTATATTGTTACGTTTCAGTGTGCTGCCTACACAATTGACATGCATTATATAGTTACGTTACAGTGTGTTACCTAAAAAATTGACATGCATTATATTGTAACGTTACAGTGTGTTACCTACACAATTAACATGCATTATATTGTTACGTTTCAGTGTGTTGCCTACATAATTGACATGCATTATATAGTTACGTTACAGTGTGTTACCTACACAAATGACATGCATTATATAGTTACGTTACAGTGTGGTACCTACACAAATGACATGCATAATATTGTTACTTTACAGTGTGTTGCCTACACAATTGACATGCATACTATTGTTATGTTACAGTGTTATTGCTTCACAATTGACATGCATTATATTGTTATGTTATGGTGTGTTGCCTATATAACTGGCATTACAGATTTGCTATCACATACTGTTGCCTACATAAAATTATTTGCATGTATTTTATTAATATATCTCAGATTGTTACAAAGGCAACGGAAAATCATACGCTGGAGTGTTCTCAACCACCATATATGGCACGCCTTGTACACCGTGGACTAGGGAATATGTAGACAAATACCCTGACGAGGTATAACATATTGTTTTACTAACAACTGCTCTTGTTATGTTAACAATTAAATACCCAAACCAATATGTGATATTAAGCCCGAAAATGGATATAGGGCAGAGTTTTATTTCATAACACAATTCGAATTTGATCACTATGTTTTTATATTGTATGTCGTACACTATTTAATCATATACGGATTTTGACTTAGTTTTTATATTGAATGTCGTTCACTATTTAACCATATATGTATTTTAACATATCCGTAAAATAGTAATAATTACCATAGTATATAAATGTATTATACAAAATATAAAATTATTTTCTTAGTAACCAGTCAAGACAAAACATTATTGACCTTATTTACGAGACATATTCCAAGGTCAAGGCCAAAGTTTATATCTAATATATTAGGTCAATATATCTGAATATTGACCGATATCCCAGCCAAGGTATTCGTTTGCCATGATTGACGTATGTACTATATAACGCATTACTAAAATAAAAAAAGAGACCCATTTAATATCACTTTCTAAACTTTGACAAAAACAAGATTACGTAATCAGTTCTTGACCTCTCATTACTATTCTATTAACTCACTTACCTCATATGTACCATTGGCTGTTGGCGGCTACGTGATATGTTAAGCGACCAATCATAACAGTGGAAATTTATAATACATATGTAATAAGTGTTGATTTCTGAGTTAACTTTAAATTGGTGTGGTCATGAGGGCCAGTGCAAGCCGTTTTTATTGGTTAAGTCTGAAAGTAAAATCATTTTTATATTTTTTTTAATTATTGAAAATACAATCTCAACTCAATGTGCTAACAAAGAATGTTCTATAATATATATTATATATAATTTATAGATACTCAATTAATTTTGCCATATTTTTTCCCACAGTTAAGCGAAAGTAATTCTTATTGTCGAAACCCAAACGGCTTAAATGGAGCGCTATGGTGCTTAAGAGAATATGGGGTTCCGGTATTCTGTGACTTACCCAAATGTGAGTATCTTTCACTTGTGTCAAACATACTTAAATCTGTATAGCATACACATTGTCATGACATAGCTTTTTACGGAAGAACGGTGGTTTTGCTCGAATTCATTTTGAAGCAGTTATACCATTAAAAAATATTTCTTTATTAACTATGTATTCATAGATTGTCTTTTATTTATACTGACTGTTTCGAGAAGTTCATTTTTAATAAATATAAAATGAATGTTTTATTTTTGTATATTTCTACAATTTAATCTTTAAGTTATGATTGGTCAACTAGACAACTATGTAAAATGTTAATAAAATATTCATATCAAATAGACATGAAAATTATGTACGTACATCTAACATCTAATGAATATTGAAAAAAGTCACGTGCTTATTTAAGGGTAAACTGTTTTAGTTCAACGCTATTTTATATCAGCATTCCGTTATGTGAAATCTTTGTATGTTCGAAATATTTAAAATTATTTTATTTTATTTTTCAAATCAATTACAGTTGGTTATAGAAAGAGGTACAATAGAACAGGCTGGAACACGGATTGCTTGAACACCACGTATAGCTCGAACCACTTATCTGCTCCCGGCTGATTCCTATTTCGATGTATATACATATAAGGTGTGATATTGAACAATACTTTGTTCGAACAACCCTTAATTCGAACTATTGTGTTTAGTCCAGTCGGGTTGTTACCATAGAAGTTCTGCTGTAGAACTGAATGACGCTGACTTTTTGTGATGTTACCAATGCATCGTTACCTTGAATTAATAAAAAAAAAATTAAAATATGAATTATTTGAACATTGCGATAAGCTATTGTTATTATTATTTGATCATTTATCTCATCTTTTATTAATGTTTGTAAATAAAATAATTCAAAACTTTAATATATCCAATGCAGGTCCAGACCAACCTACCACCACTGAGATAGCAACGACTGAAGAAACAATAGGTAAACATTGTAGTACCGTAGTAAAATGGTGCACTTTTGCAGTGTATTATAACATTTGGTTGAATTCTCACTTTAAGACGTTTCTTCGAGTAAGTTCTAGGGCGGAAATTTTTTTTAAATTTTGCACACAAGTACTTTGAAGTAAGACAAGTTTAAATCACTAAAAAAAATATAGGTCACAATGCTTGTATTTTTAAACTACACCGTTTTACATTTTTTAAAGAAAAAACAGCAAATGGGTGCAAGTTATAAATCTTGTTTAATTTACTATCAAAGTGATATATTTCAACAAAATATTGTTGTCACTCATGTAACAAAAGATAAAGTATCTAAAACAGAAAAAGTCATGATGCTATTTTGAGTTTCACATTTCATACAGTAATTTTCATAAATTTCTACGATTATAGAATTGGCCGTTAACGATGTATTTTTACACTAATTTAAAAATAAAAAAGTTCTAACGCGGAGAATTGTTTCATTCTTTCTACAAAAAGGCACTTTAACAAACTATATCAGAAAATAAAAAAAAAATATATGTCCCCATGCTTGTAACTAAGTTACAGTGCTTAATGTTACCTCCCTTTTCATAAAATGGCCGTGAACGATGCATTTTGACACTAATTCAATAATAAAAAAAAGTACTAATGCAGAGAATTGTTTCATTCTTTCTACAAAGAGGCACTATAACAAACTTTATCAGAAAATAAAACGAACAATAGATGTCCCCATGCTTGTTACTAAGTTGCATAGCTAAATGTTACCTCCCTTTTCATAAAATGGCCGTAAATGATGCATTTTGACATTAATTCAATAATTAAAAAGTTCTAATGTGGATAATTGTTTCATTCTTTCTACAAAGAGGCATTATTACAAACTCTATCAGAAAATAATATAAAAAATACAGGTCACATTGCTTGTTACAAAGTTACAGTGCTAAATGTTACTTCCCCTTTTCATAAAATGGCCTCAATCAATGCATTTTCACACCAATTCAATAAATAAAAATGTTCTAACGCGGAGAATTGTTTCAATCTTTCTACAAAGAAGCACAACAACAAACAATATCATGAAATACAATAAAAAATACATGTCACCTTGCTTTTTACTAAGCTACAGTGCTAAATGTTAACTTCCCTTTTCATAAAATGGCCTAAAATTGTCAAAATGGGGAAAATGATCTGTTGTAATTTTTATAAATGAAGTTTCATTGCAGAGGTAACTTTCATATTTCTAAATGATGCACTAAATAGCAATTATATTATTTGTAATTTATAATGTAATTACTGTTATGTTACTTTTATACATTTCATATATACTGGGTAATTGATGACCATAAATAGTTGTAATAGTTTGAAATTTTAGAGGCCTAGTGGTAAGACCATGTACTGTCAATCAAGGTTGGATCACCAGTGACCTGCTACTCAACATAATATCTTCAGAATTTTATCTACAAATCCATTCAAGTAATTTTTTCTGGTATTGATCTTGGCTATAGTAATCGCACTGTCATCCATTATTATAACATTTACTTGACATTTTTATTCCTGTACTGGGCTTCTTCCAACATTAATCTTTGAATTGTCATTCAAATTTTAGAACACTGCCTGGTGAACTGGTAATGATTGTTCTTAATTTTTCATAATATGTGCATTTCCTAGTCTTCTGAAAAAAACATCATATGTTTTTCAAATACTTTTTCTTAACATGGTCTTTACTGTCACAATCCATGCTTCTTGCAACACATATTGTAATAACTTGGTCTGGTCCTGATGTACTACTTGACTGACTCCATCACTGAAAATTAAAGAAAGCTTATATGAGATAAAAAAATAAATGACAATGTTTGTTTGTATGTAAGATTAATTTACATCACCACCAGTTTCCAATTTGGGTGATGCACCCAGAAGAGTGAACAGTTTAGTCTTTTTAGGTTTGTTGGGGATAGTGCAGGAAACAAATATCATAGAAACCTAATCATATGTTTCACCTGGTTCTTTTGCTTGGTGTATAGCACCATCATAAAAGTCCTCAGTTTAAAGTCCCATCTGAATGACAGTTAGCACTGTAAGTTAGCCAGCCTCAGGTATCAAACTCTTAACCCTGAGCTAGAAGTATCTTGTTCTACTGACTGAGCTCATCGGTCTGGCTAAAAAAACGACAATGTATTTTAATAAAACAGCACAATATATGGGTATAGTTTGACAACTCAAGGGCTATAACTGAGCAGCAATTCCTGTTATGATATCTATGTTCAAACCATTGAACAGAATCTTATGGTTATAAACTTGCATGTATGTGGACATTTTTTACTGAATGAAACTGTTATGTTATGTAACAAGCAGTCAAGGGGTTGCAAGCTCAAATCCCCACTTGGCCAGTCTCTGTGATGATTTAAATATATGCAAATTCCAACATTGTGTCTCATGTTCATTAATCTTTAATCACTAATTCAAGTGGGAAAGTTGTCAGTTATTTGCACGGATATTGGGTGTGCCAAACAAGTAGTCACAGGTTTGATCCCCCTCAGATCATTTGTTGTGCTCATGATTATTTTGTTGTATTCCATAGTAGATCGCTTCCTTAACAAAATTTACATTTCTGACATCTCAAAATGAAAATACTTCGCTTTGTAAATATCCTAATGCGACTTGACTTTCAATTACCAAACGGCGAAATTAGACCCCGAAACTGAAAGTAACAGAAAGGAACTATGCGCGTAGCGATGCGCAGTAACAACCCGCAGAAACGTCTTTAAAGGGAAACATGAAATTTGATAAATGCTACTTTTTTGGAAATTCTCACTTAAAGGGACATATTAGTTTTGATAAAGATTCACTTAAAGGGGCATATGATGATTTTGATAAACTTTCAATTATGACAATTTTCAGTGATTCTTACCTTTAGGGTACGTAGCAAGTTTATAAAATTTCTCTTAACCCAACAGTTATCATCAATACACATGATGACACTATATTGAATACTACAAGTTGCAAAAAGTTGTATTCTATTGTAACATACATAATAATGTTTTAGCGATATACCTATATTATGTCATTACATACACAGTGAATATATACATAACCGATATACCAATATTTTGTCATTGCATATAATATAAACGTATACTTGCCGATACACTTATATTATGTCATTACATACATGATGAACATATACATTACCGATATACCGATATTTTGTCATTGCATAAATAATGAACATATACATTACCGATAAACCGATATTATGTCATTACATACATAATGAACTGATACATAACCGATATACATATAATATGTCATTACATACATAGTAAATATATACATTACTAACACACCGATATTATGCCATTACATATATTTTGGAAATATAAATTACCGATATACCCATATTTTGTCATTACATACATAATAAACATAAAAATTACCGATATACCGATATCTTGTCATTACATACATGATGGACATATAAACATTACCGATATATCGATATTTTGTCATTGCATATATAATGAACATATATATTACCGATATACAGATATAATGTCATTACATACATAATGAACTGATACATAACCGATATCCATATAATATGTCATTACATACATAATGAACCCCGACATTTGGTCATTACATATATTATAAACATAAACATTACCGATATATATATAACGATTACATTATGAACAAAAAATTTACCGATATTTTGCCATTACATACATAACGAACATAAACCGATAATTTGTCATTACATAAATAACGAAGATATATATTACCGATATAGCGAAATTTAGTCAATACCAAAATAATGAACATACACATTCCGATATACCACAGATTGCTACTACGGTAACGGAGAAGGATACTTAGGAAAACATTCAACCACAATATATGGAACGCAGTGCATTGACTGGCCCAACGGATATGTAACGATGAACTATAATACGGTAATGATCTAAACATATAATGTTAGCCATAAAATTAATTATAATATCTGATCTTTTATCGATTGTTGTTTTTATCTCTTGTTTTGTTTTGTTTTATCACTTTTCACTTAACTGAGCTTTGTACTGAGTTAAATAATGAAACCAAGCATGCATAAACGTAAGTGATATAGAAAATACCTCATGTCACATGGAACCTTTTCAAATATAGAATTATGTTTCTAAAATCACGAAAATTTACAATGTATACGTTCTTAAACAGTCCGCCGGATCATTTTCTCTAAAAACATGAAACAACATCTTATTATATTAATTATGTGAACTTCTGCCACAATTTCACGAATTTATGTTGAAAGATTTGTGTTAGAAATGCTTTAAATATGTAATGTGTACAGTATTTTATTCACATGTTTATTAAATAGAATAAATGAAACAATTCAATTTCATATATATATAACATTTCTTTAAAAAGGATATAGAAAATAAGTTTTAAACTTGCACATATGTTATTCCAGACATTATTTTATTGACAATGTTTAAATGTAAAGTTTTAAATGTAAAGATATACCTTTTTTTTAAAATCGATTGTACAACATATAGTAAAGCGTTCTGTTTCTTGTGGATTTTCTGTAGACGGAGTATATTATAATTCAATCTAATCTATATTATAAAAAAACAATATCGTTTTTTCATGCAATATCGAAACATAATAATATAAGCATAGTGAACGTCAATTGTTATCCACAGTTAAGCTATGGTATGAATTCCTGTCGCTGGCTTGCAGCGTATAACGTAAAACCATTATGTGTGACTGAAGAAGGAGATGCTTATTGTAGCATTCAGGAATGTGGCAAGCAAGGTTGGTTTGTCTTAGTACTAATTGTAATATGACTGAAGGCTTGCTTAACAAAAGGTCCTTCTGGCCGAGTTGTCTACGGCGCCGTCTCAAGATACTTACCTCTCACTGTTACGGTCTTACGTTCGAGTCACGCTCGCTCTTAAAACATTATGTGAGAAAGTTAGCCAGTTACTGACAGAACGACGGTGATTCTACTACTTTTCATTCCGATGTCTTCCTCCATCAATAAAACTTGAGAAGTCATATATAACTTGGAATTTGTTGCAAATGGAGCTTAACCCCATTGTTTAACAAATCACGTATTTTTAAAAGCAATATATCAGTGTTAATTGACGTAACCATTTCCCCCAATATATCATGCCTATATATTATAACCGGCCTCGAATTGCCAATAAAAATGCTCAAATAATATATCGAAAAGGAATTCTCTAACTTGGGTTACGAGCCTAGGTTAGTCTAAAATAGACTCCTTGTTTAAAATTGCAACATATTTTATGACGTTCTTTATGAGTCACGTGACTTCATTTTTATTTCAATCTGATTCGTTATAAGGTTAACAACTGCTATATATTATTCAATCTTAAATAGTGTCCAAATGACGACTTGAAGGTCATCAAGCTACATTTAAATGCTATCTGTTTTAGAATGGAGATTTCGGATTAAGTTTACAACTACATTCCTTATATTGATTTGGTCCCGTTTTGGTAGATTTGACATTCCAAAACATCAGGATTTTATTTAAAGATTAAAAGCCGAATTTTGAGTTTTCTTCGTGTGATGAAAAACATTAGGCCAGTTTAATGTTCGTGAAGTTCTAAGGGCTTCTGGGCAACATTAAACTAGTCTTATGTTTTTCATCACCGATGAAAACTCAAAATTCGGCTTTTAATCCTTATTTTACATTGTATTCTCCAGCTATTTTAGATGAAACAATAACATTATTTTTGTAATTTTGATATTTAAACAAATTATACGCATTTAACCGCAAAGCTAATGTCATGAATGTAACGTCGACGTTGTCAACGTACTGAATAAGTGCACGCATTTGTAGGACAACTTACGGCAAACGTCACGTGAAACTAACGGCGACATGACGTCTCAACAGCAAAACAAAATCGTGCAACCAATGAAATGCAAACTGGTCCTTTTAGCTCCGCCCAGCTGCAAGTGTTTTTCATTGGGAAATGAAATGCAGTAAATCTATATATTTCATTTAGGCCGATTGCAGTGGGAATATAATATTTATTAATGGTTATAGGAGTTCTTTGATCCATGTTTTAAGGTATTTGTTGTGTTTTTTGCATTTTCTGGAGTTTCTAATTGCAAACGTTACGTCAATTTTGTGCTTCTGTGTGTATTGCAATTTAAATGAAGTTATAAAATAGAAACGGGAACGCATCCATCACAGGCTATCGTAATGTCTCAGTTATTAAAATCATTAACACATGGAGTTATATATTTGACAGGACTGATTTTCATAAACCTTTTTTATTACATGTATTCATTAAAATTACATATAATTGGGTCACAAGCAAAACAAAACACTTTTTTTATTAATATACTAAACATAATAATAAAAGTAAATGACAAATAATCATAATATAAAATAAGTCGTTGATGCAAAGTAAAATAAATTAATAACACAATTACTGAAAACACTCGTTCACTAGTTATGTAAGATAAAGAATTAGAACGTTAAACTAAAATGACTTTCCTTTTAATTTCCATATTGAATATAATTTTTTTCCCATGTCTGACATTCATAGTACGGCCCAAACTCAACTATAAAATATGAAACTTTTTGTAAGTTTACGTTTGCATTAAAGAGATGAATATTGATTGTTGTGTTGGACAAAATCAAAGTAGAATTTCAAACTACAGTAGAAGTTCGAGTTAATGGTTTTTCGAGCCAAGTATTGTTTAAGATAATACCATACACGTACATGTATATACATCGAAATAGGTATTCGACCGGAACCAGATATGGTTCGAGCTATATATGGTGTTCGAGCCAACCGTGTTCGAGCAAACGAAGTTCAAATGTAGTGTGTTCGTTCCCCTATTTCCAAACCTAGTCTGTTTTCTTAATTCAGAATTTAACTAAGCATGCAACAATGCTTTCAAACAAAATCAGAAACCCGTTTTATAATGCTCCACTCTCGCACTTAGTATTTCCTACAGTGACTGACACTATATAATTGACGTCATTCTATCAGTACTGTTTTAATTATAACATTGTACATATTTTTGGATTGAACTTTCTGTGATCTCAATCGAATTTATTATATTACAGGAGAGTGTTACTATGGCAACGGCGAATCATATCGTGGTACATTTGCAACGTCACTTACGCGGTTTGGAAAATGTTTGAATTGGTCCTCCAATATAACAGACTATTTTGTTAGTAAAACATAAGTAAATATACTCAAAAGAAAATAAGATAAGTCAATTATTTTATGCAAGTATAACTATAATACAAAATAAGCCACTTCGATAATTTTGAATAGTTTTAAAAATATTTGTCGAAGTCTTTAGAGAGGTTAACCTTTTTTTCTATTTATTCTATAGTCCGGCTGAACTGTTATTGACTCTTTATGTAAACTGTTTTTATATCAAACAAAAACACTGTTTGTCTAGTCAAACAACTGAAACAGTGTAAATGATGAGATATTACACCAAGGAATATAACAATGTTACAAAAGATCACAAGTCATCATTATATCCGCATTTCCTTTTGAAATTTGATAAATAATCTCTGTTAGCATTGAAATAGAATGATTTTTGATATAACTGATATCACCTGAACGAAAGTAGGTTAACTTGATTTAATTACAGATTTTGTTTGTTACAAACCTGCATTCAATTTTAATTACGTCTATAGTATTGCTTGTCCCCATTCAGGTACACGTCCAACTTTAACTGTACAATTTGAGATTTCAACATGTTTTTACTGATTAAATTTTTGTTTAAAGTATGTTTTAAAATATCACAACCGATATAGATTAAAGTTCATTACATACATAACCTCTTTTATATTAGACTTAGTCTTGTTAGTATATCTCAGAACCAGATATCTACTTAATAAGGTCTATTAACCATCAATGAAAAAGCAGGGAAATGTATGCCTGTTCCACAATCCAAACAATGGAACGCTTACTAAACTGTGACATCTTTCAAACTTTCAGTTGAAGCAACTGACCAATCAACATGCCCAAATGCAGCTTTCCCAACATTGCTATCTAACGGACCCAGTCGGGAGAATGGGGTCCGTACTACAGACTAAAGTCTTGTTATCTAAAATAATATTTCTCTCCTTAGATGATATATTCACAATTAAGTTTTTGTACCACTATGATGTAAAAGCAATTAAAATATAATTAGGATATAATGATGTTGCATATGTTAAGTGTACAGTAACCCAGTAAATGTCGTATAGATTTCCTTTCTTTTAATGACATAAAAGATGAATACCTTTTTGTTTTTGCTTTAAGAAGATGTATATTTTAAGAATTAATAAGTTCCATGTATGTTTCAATTCATTCCATTGATGTTTAATTATTCCATATTAATACATTCATTATGCAACTCGGTAACAACATCCGTCCGTAGTAATTCAGGTTTTAATACAACTCTACTAAGTCGCTGCGATCTGAACACATCAAGTAATATGACTATGTCGATATTATTAGACACAGCAACATGTGCGAGGCTTGGACAAAACATTTGATACGTTAGAAAGTTCAATCGACGATTTGAAAGCAGATAACATTAAACTTCGTGAGCAAAACAGTAAGCTATCAGACACTGTTACTAAACTATCTAGCACAGTCTCTGAGCTCGAGGCTTCAGCAAAATCTCTATCATTGGAATTAGAAAAACTTGAAAGTCAGTCTAGGCGCCAAAATTTGTTATTTTACGACATTGAAGAGTCGCATAATGAGACTTGGGACCAATCTGAGCAGAAAGTACGTAAATATATACAGGAAGAACTTGGTATTGATTCTACTGAAATCAAGATTAAACGTGCTCATCGACTGCCAGGCCAAAACAAACCTCGACCTCTCATTGTTAAAATTTCGTTTATAAGGACAAGGAGACTGTTTTAAAAAGGTATCGTGAAAAATCCAATGCAGCCCGAATGCAGCGCGCCATCAACGAACCAGCAAAACCAGGTTGATACAACTTCCGACTTAAATATTAGAGTCAGTAAAGATTTTCCAGTTAGAGTGAGGAAGGATCGTGCTCTATTGATACCGTTCCTGAAGGAATCCCTTGCGAAGGGAGAAAATGCATACCTTCGATTTGATAAACTTATGATAAACCAGCGTCCATATACGTATGATAATGCCAAAGGACGACCTGTTCCGGCATTGAGATAGGACGTCGGCCGGCATCAAAATACATACAATGACACAACCTCACCATCGTCTGGTCACCCAATAGTTTCTAACTCTAACATTTTTCTACTGATCAAAATCATGTTAATAATTTTATGAATACAGATATAAAAGTCTGTAGTTGGACTATTGAAGGCCTTAGAAAATATTACAAAAATGATTCTTTCATATCATATTGTTCTAAAATCGATATTATTGGACTTTTTGAGACGTGGAGTGTTAATAACAATGAGTTTGAAGATTTTTTGCCTGGTTTTACAAACTTTAATTTTTGCAGACCGAAGAAGAGAACGGCAGCAAGAGGTTCAGGCGGAGTGTCAGTATTTGTCTAAGACTGGTTAATTAAAAACGGTATCATAAAACGTATTTACAACAATATATCTGAATGTGTTATTTTGTTAATAGAGGCAAAATCTAATATTCATGTAAACGATATTATACTTATATTTACATATGTATCACCAGAGTACTCACCTATTTATTCAAATGATGATAATAATGGTATTGAAATTTTAAATACGAATATTAGTCAAATTAAAGGTAATTATCCAAATGCTGAACTATTTTTGGCGGGAGATTTAAACTCACGCAATAAAACCTTAAACGATTTTGTTTTAGATGATAATATAACATTCATATTTTGCGATGTTGTCCCCTATCCAGAAGATGATTATAAAATGCCAAGATTGTCTAAAGACATTGAATTTAATCGTTTTGGATTATCATTTGTTGAATTATGCTGTACGTATAGTATACATGTTTTCAATGGTCGTCTTTTTCATGGTATTCCTGGTAACTACACATGTATTGCAAACAATGGGTCGAGTGTTGTGGATTATATGGCATCAACTACACATTTGTTTAAATACGTAACATATTTTAAAGTAGATGATAATGACGATTCTGTTCACTTTCCCATTATTTGTCATATTTCATACTCTTCGGTTCTTAATCTTACCAATCATACTGTTGACAATGAAGAAAATATGTCACCGTGGCTTAAATATAAGTGGAAGCCAGAACTTCTTACTTCACAATTTTAGAATTTCAATTGCATACGTCTAAGATCTAATGATCGAACTCTGTCATCGTTCCTACCCGAGTTTATAAATATTTTCAAATTATCAGCTGATAAAATAAAATGTAAAAGTCACAAGTGCATTTCGCTGTAGCCACCATGGTGTGATTACGAGTGTAAAACTCTCAAAAGGGAGAAAACTTGTTTTCTTCGACAATTTCGTGTGACAAACGAAAGGCATGATTTATTAAAATACAAATATCCAGAAATGAATTTAAATCACTGTGTAAAATTAAAAAGTATTCACATTGTAAAGCAAATCGAAAGTTGTTAATTGACTCAAGAATAAATGCTAAACAATTTTGGATTATTCTGAAAACTGGAAAAAGCAAAGATAACACAAATTCATTAATAACATGTAATGAATGGCATGACTACTTTAAAACCTTTTTAAACCCTGTTGTTGTTAAAAACAATATTAATGAAGATAATAATGTTTTTGCCAATGTACACCATGGTTTCAATTGTGATGAACTAAATTTACTAATTTCTGACATAGAAATTATTCAAAGTATCAATCATTTACGTGTAAATCGCTCACCTTGACTAGATGGTGTGTGCTTAGAAATGTATAAACATACTATTCATTTTATTTTACCTATTTTGAATGCTCTATTCAATGAAATATCTGAAAATGGAGACTTTCCTGTTCAATGGAGTTAAAGCATTGTTACTCCGATACATAAATAGAGTTCCAAATCTGACCCAAATAACTACCGCGGTATCTCGTTAATAGATTCACTTTGTAAAATATTTGTTAATATATTATCTCTCTTCGTTTAACAAAATGGTGTGATAACTATAATGTTATTGATGAGTCTCAGGCCGGTTTCAGAAAGGTCTATTCAACAATAGACAATATTTTTACTTTAATGGTACTGATTCAGTAATATTTATCAAAGAAAAGGGGAAGATTTTATTGTATATATATATATAGATTTTGCTTAAGCTTTTGACAGCATCCAGCATAACAAATTATGGGAAGCATTTGCTAGGAACAACATTATAGGAAACTTTTTAACCATTATAAAATCTATGTATGAAAAACTTAAATCATGTGTTAATGTTCATGACAGACTCACAAACTTCTTTAGATGTACTATTGGAACAAGACAGGGCTGTGTTGGTAGCCCTATAATATTTTCTCTTTTCATCAATGCGCGCACAAAATGACCTATTTATGTGTCGACGTGCCGTAACACCATTCATTCATTCATTCATTCATTCATTCATTCATTCATTCATTCATTCATTCATTCATTCTTTTCATCAATGATCTTATTACTTTTCTACATGAAAAATGTGATAGAGGTATTTTTGTTTCTAATTATATTGAAGATTTAGTTGCACTTATGTTTGCTGATGATGTTTCTAGTTTTTCTGATACTGTTATAAACCAACAACACCAGATCAACTATATTGAAGAATATTGCACCACAGTTAATATGAATATAAATTTAAGTAAAACAAAAGTTGTTGTTATCAGAAATGGTGGTGTTTTAAAACAAACTGAAAAATGGTATTTCAACAACGAACTTATCGAAGATGTTCCTTTCTATAAATATTTAAGTGTATTTTTCACAACCAAGCTAGTATGGTCCAAAGCCCAAGAGACACTTTCACTACAGGGTCTAAAAGCATCTGCCTGTATCTTTAACTTTCAACTACAATTCGGTCATATTGATCCTATTAATATGTTTAAAAAAAATTACTCAATGGTTAAGCCTATTTTATGCTAAGCATCAGAAATTTGGGGTTATAATGATGTTGATAAAATAGAATCTGTACAAGTTTAATTTTGCAAACAATATTGTAATTTGTCTCAAAATACTGCCTGTTATTTTGCTCTCGGTGAATGTGCTATTTATATGACAAACTGTATTAAATATTGATTAAAATCAACACGCATGAGAGACCACAGGTATCCAAAACATTGTTATGTTATGCTAAAACGTCTACATTAATCTGGTAGAAAAACTTGGGCAGGGTGAAATGCTTTTCAAATCTGGCTTTGGGTACGTGTGGATCTCCCATGACGTAGGGAATGATGTAGGGTTTATTAATATTTTCAAGCAACGCTTAATTTAATGTTATTCACAAAATTGGCATGATGATGTTGAACTTCACCAAAAGCATTACATTATAAATACTATAAGTCTTTATTCAACGTCGAGCATTATTTAACTCCAGACTTGCCATATAAATATAGAAGAGCTATGTCTAACTTCCGTTGCTCTAGCCATGATCTAAAAGGGAAGACATATAGGTATTGATAGGCATTTGAGATACTGCTTTTTCTGCTTAAGGACAAACACATATGTTATTGTAGATGAATATAATTTGTTCTTCGAATGTCCATTGTATAACAACATGAGAGCTACCTATTTTAAAGATACATGGTTAAGAAACAGGACTCATAATTTATTCTATTCCCTTATGTCATCTTCAAAATCAGATAAAATTTTGTCAATCGCTAAATATTTATATCACGCAATGAACACTAGAAAACTAGAAGTTAATATTCTATAGTTACTTCAATAATATCCATAGTAATGCTTCAACTACATTTATCATTTGTATATTTGTCACTCTATTGTAAAATTGTATTGTTTGTATGTTTGTAGTTTGGGCCAGTGGACTATATTATCAAATGAAATATTATTATTATTATTATTATTATTATTATTATTATTATTATTATTAGGCGTGACTAACCTAAAAGTTATATGCAGGCACAAACTAGGTTGTGTAGAGGCTCTGGTGTGTTTTAGAAGAAATAGAAAATTGATAAAAAAAACTGCCTCTGCAAATTATGTGCAGGTTCGGGCCTTTCGGACTATTAGGTAGCTACATTACTATTCTGATAATACACAAGCTTACATAGCTCGTTCACAAATATTGCTTTGTTCTTATGCTTTATGTGGGTTTGGTGCCATGATGATAAGCTATTGTAGTCTAAAATAAGAATCTGCTTATATGCCCAACAGAACGAAGAGGTACATAACTACTGTCGAAACCCTGAGGGTAGATACAGAATACCGTTATGCATATATCATGAAAATGGATATACCAGCGAATGTGATATGGTAAATTGTACAGGTATGCACGTGTTTGTGTAATTGACATATGAATTTATGTACGTGTTTATGTATTAGGGATATGCATTGATGCACGCACTTTTGCGTTAAAAGTTTACATATATTAGCATATTTGAACATTAGTGACGTGTATACACGCGCTCGTGTACCATGATAATGCATATATGTAAATGTTTGAGCACAAGGGACATTTATTTATACACGCGCTTATGTATCAAAATTATGTACATGTGTAAGTGTTGGAGCACTAATGGTATATATTTATACACGTGCTTATGTATAAACCGCTCCTAATGCTTGCGGTAAAGGTCAATCTCTCTCAATAAAATGTATCAATTGTCATCACTTGATCATAGATATATAATCTGTTCAAACTCTATACCGGTCATATAAGATACTTCTCTATAATTAAAGGTAAAAAACCATGTAAATAATACATGTCCTAGAATTTATATAATGATATCAGTATATATTATGATCCGTACCACGTTTATAATTATACGTTTTTTGAGGACGTTTGAATATTTATCAATAACTTTTCTTTAAAGGTGTATTTAACGGATACATAATAAGTGAATACAGCAGCGCTAGTTGGTAGCAATATTACTACATGTATGTATTCATTATTGATAAATATGATTGTATTTTCTCGATAGAGCATCCTATATATGTATATGATTTATTACCAAGCCGAGCCAGCTACTACGGAATCCATTACAACCTCAACTACCGTTTCCACCACAATATTCACTACGGAATTTACCACAAAAATGACCATCGACTCTTCCACAGTTACGACCGACCAAAACACAGGTAAATAACATAAATTTAACACGGCAATGTAAGTATATATTTTCTGTCTCTTAACCTGAAAATGGTTTTGAGGTAGGCTAGCACACGCGTGTTTTGTTTCTACTTTAAAAAGGGACATTACTCATGGAAACGGTTGAAAGATATTTTGAATATTCATGAACACGAAAATTGCTCATTTTCAAAATATAGTTTTAATTTTCTCCATTTTGATCGGTGTGGTAAAAAAAATGAGGACAAGTGAAAGTAATACAATGCACGTGATTTTACGCCATCTTTGTATGTGGTAATTTATGACTTACAGAAATCTCAGATTGCCAAAATGTTGACCGTATTGAATTGACTAGATAAAAAAACTATTTGTTATTGTTTCTCTTATTTTTTATGACAAAGTTTTACATATTTGATTTGCCCATTTTTAGTCTATCACAGCCCAGCAATCTCCGGAATAACATTCGAGAACTTCCTAGAAGTAGCCCGTACTTTTTAATATCTTTAATATACTTATACTTACACATATACCATATGCTTGTGTCCGATACTTTCCTATTATGTCAAGGGATATTTGTGAACATATAAGATACAGTATAATAACAAAACAAATTATTAATACGTGCATGCATGGTTCAGAATTCAACATAATTTGAAGAAGAATAGGTTATAACAGATTACGAAGATGTAATATATGCATTGTTCATGTGTGTACATGTAGTGCCCAAACACCAAATGTGTTAAACATAAACTTGGAATCCTGATAAACATGTGCATTTTTTGTGTTTATATCAACTTCAGAAGTGCAAAGACGTACCAAGTACAGATGTCACATTTTTACATTAATAACAAATTGTTTGAAATAATTGAAAACATGATATAAACCAAATGAAAGGACTAGTTATAGTTATAGGAATAGAGTGTTTCGCAGTCTATGCTAAGTATATTTTCTTGAACCCAATATCATCAGAACTCGTTCTTCCAAAGAACAATCCGAAATTGGAATAGCCTATCAAGTTGTGCTAAATCCAGTACCAGCCTCAATCAGTTAACGGCTGGTCTGCCCACAGTAAAATTCTAAACGAGTTTAGCCTTTAAAACTAGAAATGTAGATATTTAATAATATTTTTTTAAATGAAAATATATGTATAGCTTTGTTGTTTTTAAACAATATTTCATTTTTTACTCTTTTATTTGCTGTTTCCCGACAGCGCCCCCAGCAATAATCAAATTGATTAATGGGAGTCATATGTAGATGTAGATAGACATTTTTCTATATCATTATCGTACATTAATATGTCAGTACGCACCATAATTTCAACTTATTGTAGCATAGTCCTGAGCTGGTATTTACCAACCAGTCTTAAGAACATTCTTGAATTTTGATTAACAAATTTAGAGATCATTGTTAGAGACCTAAATAAATATATAAGCATGAAGAGACACCTAATATATAGGTAAATGAATTTTACAATCACTCTATCTGTCATGGTAAACCAGATATTTGGGGTTGAATTTTGGATTTTCGAGCTTAAGTCTATGAATATTCTTAAGAATGGTTGGTGAATACCATCTCGGTATTATGTTCTAATTATACAGATGACGAATCTATAACCGAGCACAAGGATGATATTGTGGACAAGAACGATAGCTCAAATACTACTGCCCAGATAGCATTCACAGATAACAGATTATATATATGTTGTATTGATGTTATATTGTATATACAGTAGAACTTCAGTGGCTCGAAAATAGTTCGAGTTAAGGGTTGTTCGAGCCAAGTATAGTTCAATATCATACCATACATGCATATGTATATAAATCGAAAAAGGAATTTGGCCGGAATCAGATAAGTGGTTCGGGCTATATGTGATGTTCCAACCATCTGTGTTCGAGCCAAAGAAGTTTTATTGTATGTTGTATCAAAGTTCATTTTCTTTGTTCTGTTACAAGTTCAGATCATGTATCTGCAAGATCGAGGAGGCGGAAGTTGAATTGTAATACAGACTCCAAAATAATCTACTATGTGGAGAGCGCGTTCAGTGGTAGAGCATCGAACCCAAGATCAGAAAGTCGTGGATTCGATTCTTCCCCACGGCCATGTGTGGTGTCTTTGAGCAAGAATTTTTCTGCATATGTTTAATACTGGTTCTACCCAGGAAGACTTCGATCGTGATTTGTATCAATTGTAATAACTCTACAGCAACTTCTAATATAAAAAATATACATTAAATGGTAATGGGATATTGCAAGTTTATAAAAATAAAACGGTAAAATTTAAATGTATCTGTCAATTCAAATTGACATGTCTTAATGAAATTAAGAGTTGTTAATCTCACTTCAGATGCAACTATGAATATTATGAACATTCGTATAAAACATATCTGTAACTCTACAATATATATATATATATATATATATATATATATATTCCTTTTTCTGAGATATTGTACGGCTTGGGAGATTTACATACCGAATATTTATTGAAATTCACATTCCTGACGCAACTCCGTTTGAACAAATATAGACTTATGTCTTTCTACTGTAGCAAATGAGACGCAAAAACAGACGAGTGTGCATGTATTTTTCTGTTTCATAAATAAATCTACAAAGCATTCTCCGGAACTAGATGCTGGCCAATCGATCAATAGGATATATTCGCATAGCCTGAGGCGCCACGGACTTCATTTCTTAGACATTCAAGAGATGTGAACTTACATGCAATGAGCAACATTTATCAAATTGATTCATTAATTTATTATATAATAAAATGCAATGGACACTTTGTAAATGAAACTTAAAGTCACTCGTGAGAATATGACTTTTTGTGATCACTTGATGAAATAATATTCGATCTTACACCAAAACAAACAAATATTCTCTGTTTCTTATAAATGTCATCGACAAATAGTTTTCTCTTTTCAGAAACCACAATGAGAGAAATCAAAAGTGAAACTGATGACGATGCAGGTACAAACGTGATTACTTTTCATATCTTATTGTGGGTCTCCATTCAAAATGGCAAATTAACAATATATAAGCTCTTCAGAAGGAACAAACGTATACTTTTCTCAAATGGTTTGATAATTACAGTCTTAAGAATTTGTACTTTGAAAGTATAAAGACATTCCAACGACACATTGTATTCATTTTATACTGCTGCTTTGTAGAAGAAATTTTGGTTCGGCATTTTTAGGTGCTTGATTATGAAAAAATTCCTCATTATGTATATTATTTCGGCATTTCACCCTTAAAATGATGTTTGTTAGGCATTTGAATATTACAGGTTTGTCTTTCTTTTCTTTATTTAACACCTGTACACTCAGTCAAAATAATTTGTTCTCTTTGAAGTCGTCGTTTTGCACGCAGATGCAGTGTGAAATATTGCATATTTCAATTTTAAAAAAAGTGAAACTATCCAAAATGTTCGACATTTGGATAGAGACCAACGTATATAGATAAACATGTTTAAATAAATAGCTTTTCGAAAACATCCTCCGCACAAACGAAATTCACAATCTTGTATGTCCAACATTTGCAGCGATCGATCTTTACACGATTGAGCTTGTATATTATATGAAAATAGAAAAAAACAAAACAAGACAACTTCTCTTTCCATATGAATTTATATCAGAGCTTTAACCAAGACCGGAATAACATTCTCCAAATCACCATTCTATTTGAACCTCCAACAAGAAACTTATATTGACATTCCATTATTTTACAGATAGTCCGAATGGTGCAGTTTCCATCCACTTGGGTGCGTTTGCTGTTGCGACACTGCCTACATTGATTCGCTTTGCAACACAGATACAGTAGTTTGTAAAGCCACCGCCGCTACAGTAGTTCATAAAGTATGACTTATATATATTCGATATAGGATAGGTGGTCTCGGACAAATTCTGCATTCATCGAACTATTTTCATATATTTCTTTTCAAATAAAGATTTTATGATAAGATGGTTTTAATCATTAAATTTGTGGACATTAACTGATCTGGACCAAGGTTAATCTACTTATTTTTCACCAAACCAACAACATAGTCACCATACTAACATCAGTATTCAACATACCAAAATTATTATTTACCATATTAGCATTTTTATTCACCATACCAACATCATTACACACGAAATCATATTTCAACATACAAACATCAGTATTCACCATACCAATATTAGATTTTAACATATCAACATCATAATTCAACATACCAACACCTTTTTTCACAATACCGACATCATTATACACCATACCAACATCATAATTCAACATACCAACAACATTACTTACCATATTAACATTATTATTCACCATACCAACAATAATATTCACCATGCCAATATATTTATTCACCATACCAACATTGATTTTCACAATACCAACATCATTATTCAACAAACCAACATCATCATTCACCAAACCAACATCATTAAACACCATGCCAACATCATAATACACCATACCGTCATTATTTTTCACCATGCCAACTTTATTATTCACCATATCAACATTATTATTCACCAAGCCAACATCATTATTCACCATAACAACATCATGATTCATCATACCAACACCATTATTCACAATACCAAAAATATTATTCACCATACCAACATCAGGATTCACTTGACCAACATCATTTTTCACCATACCAACATTATCCTTAACCATACAAACATCATGATTCAACATACCAACATTATTATTCACCAAACCAACATAATAATTCATCATACCAACATCATTTTGTATCAAAGCAATATAACTATTCACCATACCAGCAATTATATTTACAATGACAACATAATTATTAACCATACCAATATCATTATTCAACAAACCAACAGCACTATTCACCATAACAATAGTCTTAATCACAATACCGACATCATTATATACCAAACAAACATCATTATTCACCATAACAACATCATAATCACCAAATTAACATCATCGTCACCATACTAACATCATTATTTACCATACCAACTCATTATTCAACAAACCAACATCATTATTCACCATACCAATATCATTTATCACCAAACCAACATCGTTATACACCAAATAAACATCATTGTTCACTATACAAACATAACAGTCACCAAACCAACATCATTGTCATCATACCAACATTATTATTCACCATACCAATATTATTATCAACTTAACAAAATCAATATCCACAATATCAACATCTTTATACACCATAACAATATTATTATTCACCAAACCAACATCATTATTCACCATACATCAATATTCACCATACCAACATCATTATTCACCATGCCAACATCATTATTCACCATATCGACATCACTATTCAACAAACCAATATCATTATTCAATATACCAACATCATTATTCACCATACCAACATCATTATACACAATACCAACATAATCGTCACCAACCAACATCGTCGTCACCATATCAACATCGGTATTCTCCTTACCAACATCATTATGCATCATATCAACATCATTATTCACCATACCAACATCATTAGCCACCAAACTAACTTTATTATTCACCATACCAATATCAGTATTCACTATAGTAACATTATAATTCACCATACCAACATCATTATTCACCAAATCATCATTATCCTCACCATACCAACAACATTATTCACCATACCAACATCAATTATTACCATATCAACAGTATTATTCACAATACCAACATCTGTATTCACCATACCAACATTATTATTCACCATACCAACATCATTATTTACTATATCATCATTATGCTCACATACAAACATCAATATTCACCATATCAACATCATTATCAACCATATCATCATTATGCTCAACATACCGACATCAATATTCACTATACCAACAATTATATTTACAATACCACAGTATCATTCACAATACCAACATCAATAATCACCATACCAACATCATTATACACCATACCAACATCATCGTCACCAAACCAATATCATCGTTACAATATTAACATCAGGATTCACCATACCACTATCATAATGCATCATACCAACATCAGTATTCACCATACCGACATCATTATTCACCATACCAACATCATTGTCACCATATCAACATCAGTATTCACCATACCAATATCAGTATTTACCACACCAACATCATCATTCACCATATCATCATTATCCTTACCATACAAATATCAATATTCACCATACCAAAGTTAATATTTAAAATACCACAGCATCATTCACCATACCAACATTATTATTCACCAAACCAACATCAGTATTCACCATACCAACATCATTTTTCATCATACAAGCATCATTATTCACCATGCCAACATCATTATTCACAATACCAACATCACTATTCAAAACACCAACATCATTAGTAGCCATACCAACATCACTAATCACCAAAACAACATCATTATACACCAAACGAACATCATCCTTATCAAACCAACATCATTTACCATACCAACATCATCGTCAATATAACAACATCTTTATTCACCAAACTAACGTTATTATTCACCATACCAATATCAGTATTCACCATACCATCATCATTATTTACCATGCTAAAATCATTTTTCACAATACCAACATCACTTTTTAACAAACCAACATCATTAATCACCATACCAACAACACTTATCTCTACAAAAACATCAGTATACACCATACCAACATCGTCGTAACCAAACCAACATCATTTACCATAACAATATCATCGTCAATATACCAACATCATTATTCACCATACCAACGTTATTATTCACCATACCAACATCATTCTTCACCATACCAACATCATTTTTTATCATACCAACATCATCGTCATCATACCAACATCATTATTCACCATACTAACATCATAATTTGCCATACCAATATCATCGTCAACATACCAATAACATTTTACCATACCAACATCATTATTTACAATATCAACATCATCGTCACAAAAGCAACATTACTATTCCCCATACCAACGTCATTATTCAATATACCAACATCATTACTCACTATACCTACAATATAATACACAATACCAACATCATCGTTACTAAACCAACATCATCGTCAACATACCAACATCGGTATTCACCATACCAACATCAGTATGCATCATACCAACATCATTATTCGCCATACCAACATCAGTTTTCACCAAACCAACATTATTATTCACCATACCAACATCATTATTCACCAAATCATCATTATCCCTATCATACCAACATCATAATTCACTACACCAACATCTTTTTTCACCATACCAACATAATTATTCACCATATCAACATCATTATTCACCAAATCATAATTATCCTCACCATACCAACATAATTATTCACCATATCATCATTATCATCACCATACCAACATCAATATTCAACATATCAACATTTATATTTACAATACCACAGTATAACTTACCATACCAACATCATTTATCACCATACCAACATCATTATACACCAAACCAACATCATCGTCACCAAACCAATATAATCGTTACCATACCAACATCAGTATTCACCATACCAACATCAGTATTCACGATACTGACATCAGTATTCAAAAAACCAACATCATCGTCACCATACCAACATCGGTATTCACCATACCAACATTATAATGCATCATACCAACATCATTATTCATCATACCAACATCAGCTTTCACCAAACCAACATTATTATTCGCAATACCAACATCAGTATTCACTATATCAACATTATTATTCACCAAATCATCATTATCTTTACCATACCAACATCATAATTCACCATACCAACAGCTTTTTTCACCATACCAACATTATTATTTACCATACCAACATATTATTCACAATAGCAACATTATTATTCCCCATATCAACATCATTATTCACCAAATCATAATTATCCTCACCATACCAACATAATTATTCACCATATCATCATTATCATCACCATACCAACATCAATATTCAACATATCAACATTTATATTTACAATACTACAGTATAACTTACCATACCAACATCATTTATCACCATACCAACATCATTATACACCAAACCAACATCATCGTCACCAAACCAATATACTCGTTACCATACCAACATTAGTATTCACCATACCAACATCAGTATTCACGATACTGACATCAGTATTCAAAAAACCAACATCATCATCACCATACCAACATCGGTATTCACCATACCAACATTATAATGCATCATACCAACATCATTATTCATCATACCAACATCAGCTTTCACCAAACCAACATTATTATTCGCAATACCAACATCAGTATTCACTATACCAACATTATTATTCACCATACCAACATCATTATTCAACAAATCATCATTATCCTTACCATACCAACATCATAATTCACCATACAAACAGCTTTTTTCACCATACCAACATTATTATTTACCATACCAACATAGTATTCACAATAGCAACATTATTATTCCCCATACCAACATCATTATTCACCATATCATAATTATCCTCACCATACCAACATCATTATTCACCATATCATCATTATCATCACAATACCAAAATCAATATTCAACAAACCAACATTTATATTTACAATACCACAGTATTACTCACCATACCAACATCATTAATCGCCATACCAACATCAGTATTCACCATACCATCATCATAATGCATCAAACCAACATTAGTATTAACCATACCACCATCAGTATTCACGATACCAACATCATGTTTCACCATACCAACATCATTGTTACCATATAAACATCAGTATTCACCATACCAATATCAGTATTTACCATACCAACATCATCATTCACCTTATCAACGTTATCCTCAAATACAAATATCAGTATTCACCATACCAAAATTAATAATTAAAATACGACAATATCATTCACCATACCAACATTATTATTCACCATACCAACATATTTATTCACCAAACAACCTTTATTATTTAGCATACCAACATCAGTATTCACCATACCAACATCATTATTCACCATACCAACATCATAATTCACAATACGAACATCACTATTCAACAATCCAACATCATGAGTCACCATACCAACATTACTTATTACCAAAACAACAGCATTATACACCATACCAACATCATCCTCACCAAACCAATATCATTTACCATACCAACATCATCGTCAATATACCAACATCTTTTTTCACCAAACTAACGTTATTATTCACCATACCAACATCAGTATTCACCATACCATCATCATTATTTACCATGCAAACATCATTATTCACAATACCAACATCACTTTTTAACAAATCAACATCATTAGTCACCATACCAACATCACTTATCACCAAAACAACATCAATATACACTATATCAACATCATTGTAACCAAATCAACATCATTTACCATACCAACATCATCGACAATACCAACATCATTATTCACCATATCGACGTTATTATTCACCATACCAACATCATTTTTCACCTTACCAACATCATTTTTTAACATAACAACATCATCGTCACCATAACAATATCATTATTCACTATAACAACATTATTATATACCATATCAACATCATCGTCACCATACCATCATCATTATTCACCATACCAACATCACCGTCAACATACCAATAAAGTATTACCATACCAACATCATTATTTACAAAAGCAACATCATCGTCACAATACCAACATTATTTTTCACTATACCAACATTATAATTCACCATACCATTATTATTCACCATACTAATATTATTCACCATACCATCATCATCGTCAACATAACAATATCATTATTTAACATACCAACATCATTATTTACCATATCAATACTGTCGTCATCACACCAACATCATTATTCACCATACCAACATAAATATTCACCATACCAACAACAGTATTTACCATACTAACATTATAATTCATCATAACAACATTATTATTCACCATACCATCATTATTATTCGCCATACCGACATTATTATTCACCATACCAACATTATTATTCACAATTTCACATTATTTTTCACCATACCAACGTTATTATCCACTAAACGAATATTGGTATACACCATAAGAACGTTATTATTCACCCTACCAACATTATCATTCACCATATCAACATCATTATTCAACATACCAACATCATCGCCACCAAATTGTCATAAGAGTTATCAGAAAACCAAACACAGAACCTTCTTTAAGGAACTGCGGTTTAATGTCACTTACAACACATTGTAGTTTATCTAGAGCTTTTTCAGTTTTGATCGTGGAGCAAAACATCATAACGCACAGGAATAAATCTACCATCCTTCTGCAAGTTACTTGGAAAACTTTCTTAACAAAGTCTTTTGAGCGAGCTGGTAAAAGAATGTTGATGGTGACTTTTATTGAAAAACCTCCGAGTGAGTCATGATAACAATAGCAGACATGAGAAAACGGTGCCGGTCTATCGCAGTAAGGATAGATAATGGCATTTCAGTTATGTAAATTACTTTTCCATACGGTAAAAGTGATTGTTTTCTTTGACTTTGACTAGTTAAAATGTAATTAAGATACTGATAAAATAATTAAATGTATGCATAGCTGCTACGATGCTGATTTGGCTGTGTCCTATTGTTTTAATATATTTCTCAGGAAATAGTTATTACATATTAACTAACACATTGTCAAAATGATTGGAATGAAATACAATATTATAGAATCCTTCTTCTTAATACGATATAATGTGAATTTCTTGTACAATATACAAAAAAACAACTAAAAAGCAAATGTAACTATGGATTAGAAAAAAAAAACAAACAACATGATCAATTTAGAATGTTTTATATTGAATACATCCTTGGTGAGATTATTTATAAGCGACCCTGTGTTAATAGCATTTTAAAACGTTCGTATCAATTAAAACGACATAAGTGACGTCAGAAACGATATGTATAACAGTGCCCGGACGTTAGAGAAGATATTATAATAGTGCCCGGACGTTAGAAACGATGTCTATAACAGTGCCCGTACGTTAGAAACGGTGTGTTTAACAGTGCCTCACGTCAAAAGCGATATGTAAAGCAGTGCCTTGACGTCAGATAATATATATATAACAGTGCCCGGACGTTAGAAACAATGTGTATAACAGTGCCTGGACTCTAGACACGATGTGTAAATCAGTGCCCGGACGTCAGAAACGATGTGTATAACAGTGCCTGGACGTCAGAAACGATGTGTATTGCAGTGCCCGAACGTCAGAAACGATGTGTATAGCAGTGTCCGGACATTAGAAACGATGTGTATAACAGTACCCGGACGTCAGAAACTATAACAGTACCCGGACGTCAGAAACCATGTGTACAATAGTTACTGGACGTCAACAACACTATGTGAAATAGTAGAAGAGAGTATAAATATTCATTCAAACAACTGCATCAACTCCACATACAAAGAAGAGGGTTAAGAAAATGCACTAAACTTACTTGACCCTGTCCAAAAATAAAAAATATAATAATATAATCACAGTTAAACGGAGTTCGTTATCCAGTGCAAATTACGTTGCAATTAATTTGTGTTAAGTCTAACTTTCCAGACATAACTTTCAATTCGCCTAGCACACTAACAGACACCATTATATGTCTACAGAATGTGTTAAACCTCATGATTATTATCATCTTTATAATATAATAATAATAACAAAAATAATAATAATAATAATAAAGATAATAATGTTATAATAATAATAATGATAATAATGGTGTCTGTTAGTATGCTAGGCGAATTGAAATTAATGTTTGGAGGTGGTAAAAAACAACAGAAACTACAAAGTGACAGCCTGACATCTCTGCACTGAGAAACCATGGTATATGTGGAGAAATTAGACAAAGTCTTACGTTCTTTAACGTAAGATACGGCAAAGAAACATCTTTATTTTTGAGAAATACCATGATTGTATTGAATATAGATTTCAGACATGAGTCGTTCAACTTAAAAAGTAAAATAATAGGAACATAAACTTTTAGATGAAGACTGCATCGTATTTCAAATTAAAATGCTTAAGGTTTGAAATACATTATACAACACCAGTTTCAAATTTCAGAGCGTTGCTACTTAATAGAAAAAAATTAGTGGTGTACAAACGTTTAGGAAAAATACAGTCAGACCTTATTCAAAAGCATCATCTCATATGTTTCAGAATGCTATATTCAACAATATTTAGTGCTTTTGATCGTTTTGTCTGCGCTTCCTACGTATATTTTGATCATTCATATTCAACCATTCAGACGACTACACAATGACAACCGATAAATCACACCAGCTCTTCCGTTAGGAAGCTTAAATTTATACTGGAAACATAAGAGTTTATAGATAATGTTACACTTTCTTTTGAAACATATATAAATTTTTCAGTATTTGCAAAGACAAATATTTTATTTAAATCGGTCAGTTAGAAAACACACTGGAAGCCATATCATAAATCGGAACGAGACTTAAACACAAACTTGCTAGATAACCTTATCTATCAATATTGTGCCGGTAAGATCACAACATATGACTTCATGGTGACATTATTTATCATAATCATAGCCGCTTAGCTATTCAATTTACCCTAAACTGCACTGTATATAGCTGTGGAGAGAAATCGAACTCACGACCCTCCGATCTTGGAGTCTGTGCTCCACCACAAGACACAGCACTCTATTTATGCATGAAAGAGATAAAATATGGTGATAGAGAAAATTGGCGTTGAAGGAGCTGACTGTGTTGCTTCCAACAAGGAAATAACTCTGATTGTGTTTCGCTGACTTTGTATCTTCTCACGTTACTTCGTGTTTAATATTAGCGTTTAACTTCTTAAGAATTTTAGTTACTTAAAAGTAGAATCTGGTACTGAATTGGTACTCGTTCTAAAGTAATTAATATAGTTTATTAATTCACGAATCGACCACATGCTACGCTGGTTATCACGTTTTGTGTAATAACAGTTCAAACATTTTAGCCAGACAGTGATATTGATACAAAAACACTTAAAACCGCCATATCCCGTTACTTTAAGTATAAAAGTCTACATAAACATCTAAGAGTCATGTTTGAGAAGTTAGTGGACGCTGACACACCAGTGCTGATTGCCTACACTCAAAGGTATGATATTAAAATATTTAATTTACGTTATTGTTTACTTTTTTTGTCAAAATTCATTTTAAAGCATTTATGACATAGTTTTATTTTATAAAAGTAACTTTCGGTCTTCACTATTGGAATTGTGTTGTTTCTTTTACATAAGTCATAAATAATGGCCGCCGGTGTTCCCGCTCCTTTTTGTTTAAATTTCGAAACGTAAAACGGCATTTTCTCTGAAATCTTAAGACTATTTTCGCTGATTCTTTGCATAATTGTTAATCCTTTACCAAAAGCATATGTATGCTCAATTGTCAGACGGTCACCAATGCTGCACTATATTTTACTTTAAACAATACAAAGAATATTTTATAAAAACATCTTCTCTGAAACCATTGACTCCATTTTAATAAAACATGATAAAACAATACATCCCAAGTTATTTTGATGATTAAACCAGTAAATTACCCAAAATATCAGTCATGATTCCTAGCATGATTATCTTACTCTTTTTCTTTATTTATATCACAGTGTTTTATCGCGTTTCGGCCTCATGTCGTTATCATTAGCCCGATGGCTGTGCTCCACTATAATTAATGTAATCAGGTAGTGATGTAAACTCTTGGAGAGCAGCGATCGGTGTATTTAACAATAAGGGACAGAAAGTAAGTCACTGTTTTTTTTAAATAGAGATTCTTATTGATTATCGATGTACTATAATGATCGTTTACAGTTTTATCTTCTTTATTTTTTTAACGTTTTTACCTTTGAACTTTGTAAAGGAATACTGAGCCTGCATTTGCTTTTACAGTTGTTTTACTTGTTAAGTTTAGCCAGAGATAGATCACGGACTATAACTTTAATAGAGTGCGTGATAATTGTTCATGTCTTAATCCAACTATCCAATATACCCTGTATTCGTATAGATTAATTGTCATGTCTGGTTATTTAGAACTTAATCCTGGACCAGTTTACGATTCTTCTAATTGTCACTTAGTTCTTCACCACAATATTCGTAGTATTAGAAAAAATAGACTATATAACTGACAATTTCCGAGACTTTAATATTCTATGTTTAACAGAAACCTATGATCCGTTTATATCAGTGACGATATGCTGCACCTAGAGGGATTTGATACATTGTTTGGAAAATACATTACTGAACATTCTGATGGATTATAAGTCTAAGTATCTTCTCATTGAAGACCGAAAATAGTGACTGAGTTAGGGACTTATCTCCTAGAATCTTTATGGATTGAAATTAAAGATAAACACCATCATTTTTATTATGTACACTCTATCGTCCTCTACACTATACTGTAGAATTTTGGGATAAAGTTAGTATGTGTCTTGATAAGGCGACGGAAAATGAAAATAGTATAACACTAGTGGGAGATATAAACGAAAATCAGCTCAATTTATCAAACACTAAATTTTGCCACATCCTTGAATTAAATAACATGAAAAATATTATTAAAGGGCTTACTCGTGTAACTGACTTTTCTCAAATCCTTATTGATCCTATTGCAATCTCAAATAATGTTACAACGTATGATTATGACATATTGAAAACGGACAGTGGTATAAGTGACAATAATGCTACATTTGTACATATAAATATTATTTTCGATTCTTTCATTCCATATAAAAGAAGAGTATGGAATTACAAACGAGCTGATTTTAAAAAAAATGAATGACTTAATACAAATGACGGATTGGACATTTCTGTATAGTCCTTCGATTGATATATCTTGCAATAACTTTATTTCCAAATTTCATGATTTAGCTAAAACATGTATTCCAACATTTTTAGTAACTATTCATCTAAATGAAACACCATGGTATAATTCTGAAATTCGTCGTATGACGAGATAAAGAGATAGTAAAACAATTAGCTATACGAACTAAAAACTGTCAGATTGGAACATTTTTAAACGTCTTAGAAACAAGGTGAAAAATATGAAAATGCATGCAAAAGAGATATTTTTTAACAATAAAGAATACACACTTAATGATTGTAATGCAACAAATCCGCGTCTACATTGTTATGACTTAATTCATTAAAATTAATCTGGGTTTTTACTAGGACATTCTACTGTTTTTCAACTTTAGTATTTGAATTTTATATTCAAATATGTAGAGATTTTGATGAAAATGAGTTAACGTGTATTGTTTATTGTGATATATCAAAAATATTTGACAGAGTCTGGCATGAAGGGTTAATATTCAAACTTCGTCAATATGGAATATCAGGAAATCTAATTCAGTGGTTATCAAATTATCTTACAAACAGACACCAACGGGTATTTGTTGGATCTTCGTTTTCTGATACAAAATTCTTGAGTGCTGGAGATTCACAAGGCTCTGTCTTTGGTCCTTTTTTTTCTAGGATGTTCAATGATATTGTTGAATTAATGTTCAGTACTGCAAGATTATTTGCAGCTGATAGTGCAATAGCTTATTCAACAAATAATATCAATGCAATAGAAAAAATACTTAATAACGATCTAAATTTAATTTCTTAATGGTCAAAACAATGGCTTATTCAGTTTAATCCAAATAAAACTGAAGTAATGTGTTATTCCCTTTCGAAATAAATTATACCTTATTTTTGAAGGTACTCAAATTGTGTAGCACATCACAAACATCTCGGTGTAACACTCGATTCATGGCATGAACATATAACTCAAATGCTCTCCTCTGCTTCTAATGTTTTAGGCTCGATGATAATGTTGAAATTTAAACTTAAACGACAGTCTCTTAATCAAATTTATGCATTTTGCTTAAGACCAATCTTAGAATATGCATGTCTTGTTTGGAAAAAATTGTACTCTTTATGAAAAAGAAAAAAGAGAAAAACTTCAATATGAGACTAGTAGAATTGTCACTGGTTTAACCTGTTCGGTTCCAATTGAAAATCTTCTAAAGAAAATTGGCTGGGTTTCGTTATCAGATCGTAGGAAAATCCAGAAATTATTACTTATGTACAGTTATATTCACGGAAATCTAACTTCTTATTTAAATGATCAATATCCACTTACAATAAATGAATCAAATTCATACAAAATAGAAATGATAACTCTTTCTAGAAGAACGGAAATTTATTAACGCTCTGTCATATCTTCTGCAATTAAGCTTTGGAATGTTCTTGAAATTGATTTTCGAGAGTCAGTATCTATTTCTATCTTTAAAAAGAAAATTAAGGTTTTATTTAAACCGCCTATAGTTCCAAATCATTTCTTTATTGGAGACAGAAATATGTCCGTACTTCACGCACGCATGCGAAACAATTGTAGCAATTTAAATGTATACCTAACTAATATTCACCTGCGTGAGAATACTTCTTGCAGTTGTGGTAGCATGATCGAAAATACTGAACATTACTTATTTCAATGCAAGCTATATATTACTCAAAGGATACATCTGTTTGAAAAAACAAGAAAATACCACCAGAGAAATACTAAGTTGTTATTCGACAATAAAATCTAAAGGAAAAAGGAAACGGTCATATGTTCTTAGAAGTACAAAAATATACTTAAGACTCAAAACGTTTCAGTCATAATTAGTTTAAATTCTTATGTCCCTATATGCTAATATGAGATTTGGGGCGGATTCAATAGGGGTGTTATCCTTTTTAGTAGTGCAGACAATAATAACTCTTCTACCTTTTTTTGTATTGTCATTTTCTTTTTAATTTTTTTTCTCTATAGTTTATTTATATGTTTATACACTTTGTTTTTCTTTAAAACATTATTATAATCACTAAATTCCAGCAAAATATTTAGTGCTTTTCCTTTGCGCCTCATGTAGCTGCTCTCCTGATTGTGGTCTGCATATGAATTGCTGCTATGAAAGATTGGACACATACAGACTTGTTGACTCTAAACAAATGGTTTGTGTCGATGTGGGTAAAGAATTCGATGACAGTTATGGTAAGACTAAATATTACATGATCGACAAATGTCTCGATAAGCAAACTGGTGTAAAATGTACAATGTAGACCACACGGAAGAAAACAGAAAAAAAAGATAAATGATTTCGCACCTGTCTCATTTCCAGAGTCTGGTTTTATTTACTTTAACTCCGAGTGTGCAAAATGTAACCAAGTGTATAATGTTACAACCTGGGATTATAAATTTTATTGCGGAGCCTATCTAGATTAATAATCTCCACATCTTACTCTACAGTATATTTTTGAGAATGACCTGTGCCAACTGGTGTATGTTGAACCGAAGTCAGAGGACTGGAGTTCTAGAAAATGTTATAAGTTCAAAGAAATCACTTGTGAGAGCGCAGTCAAATGGATAAGTGACATGTGCAAGGCTATTTATGCGCCTTATTTATACTCAACGAATCTTGAAAAATATATTCAGAAATATAAACTGTGCTATTTGTGATACATCTCACTTAGGAGATATCTGTCACACGTATGAAAAATCACTTAATGCCAATCCATCATTGACGTCGGTTATTAACGGATCAGTTAGTATAAAACAGCTGCTACAACAGTTCCTACTGGCGAATACTTCAATAATACCACAGACAGACGAGGTGAATGTTTAATTCATGAAGTGATGCATCCATTTTAGGTATGTACATGTTTTACAACATATATACGTTTTGGTTCAATATAACACACATGTATAATAAATCGTCAACTTCATAAAGCATACTTTTAAAATATGAAAATGAATAACAATCAGGATTTAACGACATTCTTAACACATCTCAGGTTATATATGACATATTCAGTTTTATTGGTGGCGGAAGACCTCAAAATGAATCTTAGTAGAACCATTGTCCTGCTGCAAGTATCGGCATTCGAACCTACGACTTTAGCGGGGTGAGTGATCTTTAGACCACTCGGCCACCGATGACTTTCAATGATAGCTTTTGGGAAGTAAATATGTACTTTATTTTTATAAACATAATACTTTCTAGAACATCCTCAACATACTTGTCAACAAGACGGTGTCTATTCTGTGTTCGCGTTCAGTGATAGCGTAGGTCACAGTGCCAGTGCAGTAACGTTTTAATTACAACGCTGGCATGTACTACAAATTAAAATCCGTTGAAAATGTTACCAAAGATATTAAGATATGTTATTTGTTTGATATATTTTGCACACACGGTAAAATTGTTTTCAACAACTGATAAAATTATTGCCATATTTGAATAGTTGAATAACCTGTCGGATATCTAAAATTTAACCACTGTGTATGTTTCATGAGTGTCATTGGTAACTATCTGATATTTCAATACTCATTACTGAAACAGTAATCAATCCATTTGGTTTGTTCAAAAACTAACATTAAGCAATTACTGAAAGTTCAAAGTTCATACCTCGGATATAAATAATCGGAAAAAACCAGTTGAAGAAGGAGATCTTATGGATTTGAAATAAAATGAAACACTACATTGTGAGCTTAATAAAACAATTGTGGGATCTAAAGCCCATGGGTGGTCACAAAATGCCAATTTGATTTAGGCCAGAATTACACTATTGGGCTAGTTCAAGACTTTGTCCAAGATGATTGTGAAAATCAAATGAAAACAAAGGGCACTAGAGTGTTTACAATGTCAAATAGTAGAATTAACATGTATATATATTCTAAGAGATGTCTGATATCAATATTTTACCAGTTCTGTAGCTACAACGTACATGTTAAAATTTTAATAACAATTTAATAACAATAACTACATGTGAATGAGTACGCATATCCTAATATCAACGCTAGAAAAGATGAAAGGCGATGGAAATAAGGCGACAATAGCTTGACTGGAACTTTGGCCATTTAAGCTAGCATTAAATTGTTAGTGTGTCTTTAATGCAGTCCTGGCCTTGTTAAACGATATGACGATAGGGAAAAAAGCAATATAAAGTGCACGGATAAACCACAAGTTTGAATCACCCAGGGGCGGTTTTATAACTGGCCGTTCCAAGGGGCGGGGGGCTGCTGTAAACATATTTGCTGTATGTATTTGTTCTTATACTATTATTTCGCATGTTGATTAAGTGTAATCTGTCTGTAAGAAACTGATAAATTTCCCACTTGATTCAGTGGTAAGAAGCAATTTAAGATTGTTTAACTACATAACTTAAGAAAATACTATACAATTACTATATACAATGAAATCTGTGTCAGCGGTCACTTCTATTAAGGTATTAGATCTGTTATTCTGTCGGTAGAAATCGACTAACACCCTGATCAATCGTAACCTTCAGCAACGAATTTCCGCCAGCCAGAAAATAATTCGTGGTGGCTAAATTAATTAAAATTGTCACATGACAAAGTGTTTTCTCGCGTGCAGTCACATTTGATTTTCCTTATGGCAGAAGTCGCTAAAACAAATCGTGACCGGCGAGGTTGTTGTTCAAAATAGAAAGAAAACAGATCAGAATAACGACTTTGATATTAATGTTGACCACATCTATCATGTGGGTAACAAATTGAATTCGCACACCATCATGTGGGTAAAATATCGATGGGAATCCGCGCACCAAAACGGACTGTCACATTTGTTTCCGTCATTTTGATATTGATCGAAGCAAAACCGTAATATTATTGTACGCGTCACAATTTCTTACTTTACGTACATGTAAACTAATTGTAGCTCACCGGGCGGTATAGACTCGTTGGTTAAGAGGTTAGTGCGTAGGATTATCAGACCAGAGATGGCTTGCTAAGCATAGTCAACTGTGAAAGATATACGTGGGTCACAAACACAAATATTTTTTTTTAATATTTTAAATTTATTAAACTTTCTTTTCAAAATATATGGAATATAAACAGAGTGTCTTATGTGTCAATACATCCAGCAATATTGTTTTAATAAAAACAGTTGCCTAAATACAATATTTATCAAGTGCATATTATCTTTTTGTGTTAGTAGATGTGGAAATAAACACAATGTCGCCAATTTTGCTGCCTTTTATTTTGACACTTTTCTTTTAAAATACCATATAATGAAAAAACAAAGCGTTAAAAGTTGTTTATCTTTATGCATTTCATGTGGAAAATAATGGCATAGAACATTAGTGGTTAATTTTAATAGTAATGATGCTAGAACATTTTAAAATATGAAGATTGAGAATATTTTATGAAAAAAGTAACAATTCGAAAGATGGGGTAGGGTAAGATTTTTTAAGATTCATAAAAAAGAAGTGAAGATATGTTAGTTTCTTTATGTTAAGTCTATTCAGCGATGTTGATGTGATGTCTAGGCATAGGATAATTTAAATTTTAATAACTTCCATTTTAGATAGTAAAATCTTCTAAAATTTCAGAACTACATCCCTCAAAGGATGGTGATAACTCAGAAATCAAGGCATGGTTGTGATTTTGACCATTACAGATCTACTACATTAAGCAGTCACTTGTCTTTTTTCTATTTCTAATGACTATGGTTTCAGAGCAAAATAACCTGTATTAAGCAACAACCTTAAAATGTCACTTTTGTTCCTTCCTTGACTGGCTGCTTAAGACAGGTTTGACTATAATTATTTACTATATTTTTGTTATGCCACCTCCATCTTTAGATGTTTGGGTATGTCTGAATGAATAAATGGTGTTTTACAGCACATCAAACTTATCGTAAGCAGTCGGTCAAGGGAAGAAGCAAAAGGGTTCTTTTAAGACAGGCTGTTGTTATATACAGATTAAATTGCTCTGAAAGCATATATATAGGAAATAGAAAAAATGGCTGCTCAAGACAAGTGGTTGCTTAATGGACGTAACTTATTACGCAAGTTGACTGTATTGCGCTTTTTATTTAAATTGATTAATTGATTTTTTTATAATAGTTCGTAGTAATGTAACGAACTTTTGCTGAGACGAGATTTTTATCCCTGTTATTTCAATTATTTTAAAAACCATCCATACCTTCTTCTATTTGTCAAATAATTATATGGTAAGAAACAGCGTATAACACTTTGAAAAGAAACTCTAATTCCGACAGCATGCTGACATTTATAGCTGATCAAATGTTCCTAAGAAGTACACAACGCGTCAAAAAAGACAATCAGGGTCTTGATTTTATTAAATGGATTCACGAACTGTTCAATACGACCCATATTACCTAGCTCGGGTTTCATCAGTAAGTAGTTAAGATCAACGAGCTTAATTACATAAAAGAAATAAAAACAGTTATTACTCAAATTCAGAAGAGTACGTACGTGATGAATACAGTTATAACGTACGTGGTAAATATAGTTATAACTCAGAATCAGAAAAGTACGTACGTGATTAATACAGTTATAAATTAGAATCAGAAGAGTATGTACGTGGTGAATACAGTTATAACTCAGAATCAGAATAGTACGTACGTGGTGAATACAGTTATAACTCAGAATCAGAAGAGTACGTACGTGGTGAATACAGTTATAACTCAGAACCAGAAGAGTAAGTACGTGGTTAATACAATTATAACTCAGAATCAGAAGAGTACGTACGTGGTGAATACAGTTATAACTCAGAATCAGAATAGTACGTACGTGGTGAATACAGTTATATAACGTACGTGGTGAATACAGTTATAACTCAGAATCAGAAAGTACGCACGTGATGAATACAGATATAACGTACGTGGTGAATACAGTTATAACTCAGAATCAGAAGAGTACGTACGTGATGAATACAGTTATAACGTACGTGGTGAATACAGTTATAACTCAGAATCAGAAAAGTACGTACGTGATTAATACAGTTATAAATTAGAATCAGAAGAGTATGTACGTGGTGAATACAGTTATAACTCAGAATCAGAAGAGTATGTACGTGGTGAATACAGTTATAACTCAGAATCAGAAGAGTTCGTACGTGGTGAATACAGTTATAACGTACGTGGTGAATACAGTTATAACTCAGAATCAGAAGAGTACGTACGTGATGAATACAGTTATAAAGTACGTGGTGAATACAGTTATAACTCAGAATCAGAAGAATACGTACGTGATGAATACAGTTATAACGTACTTGGTGAATACAGTTATAACTCAGAATCAGAAAAGTACGTACGTGATTAATACAGTTATAAATTATAATCAGAAGAGTATGTACGTGGTGAATACAGTTATAACTCAGAATCAGAAGAGTACGTACGTGGTGAATACAGTTATATCTCAGAATCAGAAGAGTACGTGGTGAAACAATTGCGTCATATCACCTCCATCATAAATACTAAATTTACATATATTTGTAATTTTACAATACAGAATGATTGCAGATACATATATTGCCCGACTGGAATGTACCTAACTGATTAAGGTTGCCGTTTGGTTAACATCGTTGTATATGGTACAAATAGAGCTGACACCGTATCCTGATACCAAAGTTATGACGTCAAGCCTCAAACTTCACTAAACACCGTACAAACCCAAAGCGATGGATTAGTTCATCATGCATAGCTGATATAACTTTACTAGAAGTGTTTTCTAGTGTCACAGAAGACAGTGATACATCTGATACCGTTAATAAACTGATTCTCCGCTTGCGTGGGACTACAAACAAACCAAAAGTTTAGATCTTTCAGTAATATTATCTTTTCTAAAAAGCTGCTTTAAAGATAAAAGGCTGCTGACAATCGAAGGCATCGGATATCCATTCTCAGCTGAGCTCTACAAATATAACCGAGTTATCCCAGACGGAGATTCGCTACTCTGGTCTTCGACAGGGTATAGCAAATCTGCACCAAAGTTGTACGAAAGAATTTCAAGTGGTCCTGGAAATATAGCAAGGTTCAGATTGACGAGAGTGGTTTTGTCAAAACTTCACTTTTGTGAACAGGTAAGATATGTTACTGATTCATACCATATGATATATTATGTGAATATGTGATTCTAATATTTTGAATAGATACAATCACACGCGTTTTATCTTAAGATCAGATATAATATGTTTATTTCCCAAGACTAATAGTAGTAGTCACGTAACAAACACTTCATCATAAACATTCGTCATTTATGACGTAACACAGCGTACGCCACGCTTTATTTTAAGATCAGATATAGTATGTTTTTTTCACAACACGATTATCATACTATAGTAATCTCGATGTCAGTTTCACTAATATTTGTAAGCGTACAAACAAATTATAATCCGTAAGCAGTCACGAAATTAATTTCTCGTTACATAAATAACTTCCTAAGAATGAGAAAATAACATTGTGTTAAATTAGAAATGCACAGATATTGTAGTTAAGCATGTATGTATATGACTTTATTATTCATACCTACATGTAACAAGGTTTGACATACAAGGTCCACTGCCTGCTACTTGGTTACATTTTTTGAATAAGAGTATTCAAAACGAACAATGTTCAAGTCATAATATGAAACTGACATAAATTTAAAGATATTATACCAAAAGGATGGACATTTCAACAATATCATTAAACCATGTTTCGATTTTATGTTTAATTTAATTGTCGATATTAAAGTATTGTTCTCTAGATTTGTAAATACTAGACATGCAATTAATGGCGGGTATAATATTTTGGTCATGTGAGGTAAACCAATTTCATAGCTGTCCAAGTGGAATTGAATATTTTTGCTGAAACGTTCTCATTCATCAATATTTCGGATTTACAAGCCATGATATCAATCGTTTACTATCTTCTCTAAGTGACACATATCGCACCATTGGTGCAAAAAAAGTACCAAGTGCCTTCTTATTTCATATACACTTGGAACCTTATTGCTCTAATTCAACGAGATTGTGCTTGGTCTTCATTGTTGAGTTGTCCGTATTCTGAGGATTCAATGAACATGTGTTGTTATCACGTTTTACGTTGATAGAATATATTCAGACTGAAAAGTATCACTATTTTTAAGGTAAAGCAGATACACGCACAACTCGATCAGTGAACCTATCGGGATATTCTTCCAACACATTTAGATAACTTATATGTCTGTTTTACACATTGGAATTGAATCTAAACTATAATAAGCTAAAGGACTGTTTTATATAACGTTTAATAGCTTTACAGGAACAGCAAGTAGAGCTAACACTGTACAAACAGACTGAACTTTTCTTACAATTATAATACTTTTGTCAAACTTCTTTTATTTTACTTAAGGTTCTCCCTAGCAAGTTCCAAAACCTTAGCAAGTATGTGTTATAGAAGACTAGGTAGACGAAATAAATATCTCCTTGAACTGCTATAAAGCTCCGCGAACTGTGTCACTAAACATACGCTAAAGACTAAAGTCAAACAATTCCTGAGCACATTTCACTGCAGCAAATACCACGAAGTGAAATCAAAATTTAATGAAAATGGTATTAACTTGCTTTTTAATGTCCGTTTAAAACTTTCTATTGTGTGACTCAAGATGATAAGCACTTGATCCTTGGTCCAACTGAAGAGGTTTTGGAAGAACAACACATATGCTGGAGGCCCACCACTGATGGGTAGTGTTTTGCCAACATTACCGCTCCACCACCCCGAGCTTGTCCTGGGATTAAAGGAGCAAACCAAGTGATGACAGGTGGCCTTAAACTGATGACATCAGTGGTTAGCCGTGTAGCTGTAAAAGCCATCAGCTTTTGTATCCATCAATGAATTTCTTCTTGAAAAGTGGTCACTGAATATGAATTGTGTGATTTAGTCTTGGTAAAAAGATTCGCAAAGCATATGAAAGACGCCTAAATGGTGTTATAAAGGAAGGAATAGGATTTAGCAGTACTTCAAGAGTATATTTATAAGAATTCCCGACATGTACGGCATCATCTACAATATTGTACTTCATGTGTAGCTTTGGCCGTAACCCGTCAGACAGGTCTTATTTTCTCCTAAGTAACCTGGCATATGAGTCTAATGAACGCGATGAGGATTTTATAGTAAAAACAATTTGATATCTGACCTCCCACTCATCCTTATCTGGAATATCAACTGGTCTCAATTTTTCTCATGAGAACACCCGGCACCTTCGTATAACAAACAGGATCAGCTAATGATATATCAGTATCCGTTTTAGATATCTGATCATAAATAAAGTTTTCTTATTCATAGCACGAATAACTCCACATTATAGATATAAATCAGAAATATCCTGCTCAATAGGGTATATATTCTCTTTAACACCCCCACTTGTCAATTACCTAACACGGATTGAGAAGAATAAGTAACTTTCAAAATGTTTATATTAGAATAACTTACACGAGAAAAAACATAACCTACAGATATGAAGTGTCTATAAACCTCGAACATCGTAAGTTAACACACATCTCTCGAACGTCGCAAGTTTACAAACATCTCTTGAACTTCGTAAGTTTAAACACATCTCGTGAACCTAATAAGTAAATAGACATCTCTCAAAAGTTCGTAAGTGCACACACATCTCTCGAACGTCGTAAGTTTATACACATCTCTCGAACGTCGTAAGTTTACACACATCCCTTAAACGTCATAGGTTAACACACATCGCTCAATAGGTCGTAGGGTTACATACATCCCCGATAAACGCTAAGTTTACACACATCTCTCGAACGTCGTAAATTTTCCCCCACATCCTTCGAACGTCATACTTTAACACACATTTCTCTAAAGGTCCTAAGTGTTCATACATTCCAGAGCAATGGTAAGTTTACACACATCTCTTTAAAAGGTCATAAGTTTACACACATCTTAAGCGTAGTATTTTAAGTTTTAAAATTATTGATAGTTTTACTTTATTACATTTATCATAAAATCTAGCTTAAGACGAGCAAGAATAAGTGTTTTAAAATTAAAATTGCCATGAAAATTGTCTGTTGACGACTTCCTTCCAGACATATCAAACGGAACAGCTATTCCGCCACCTGACATTTTATGTACCTGACGTTTTATGCATTTCCTCAAAATAAATGTTAAAGCAATTTCTTTGAAATTTGGACAGGAATAAGAAAGAATATTAAGGCTATATAAAATTAATACATACTTGTCTGCTAAAGTCGTATGCAAACTCTATTAGTGCTACTCAAAAGCTTAATGAAGAGATTGGAAATAAAAAGTGGCTAGTTTATCAGTTCAATAAATATGAGATATTATTTTTATGTGAAATATGGACCTTGTCTGCTATTTTGAATGTTACCTTTGGAAAACAAACTTTTATCGGTTTCAATCATTAAGTACAAGTTAAGCTCCCCAATATGTTGAGATATTAAGATACCAACCAGTCAAAACCACTTTAGATACAGAATGTCTTTAATAATTGAGCCAATGTTTTTAAAGGGTTCATATTTGAAATTGTGGAGTAAATTTAGCCTCTTCCACTATGATTATTTTATATTTTCATCAGAGGACAACTTCTTAGAACATTAGGAGGACCCAAAACCATAGGAAAAAATTATTTGTTTAGTTTCAAGAGGCGCTGTCCTTATTGTATAGTTTAAGTGTAACTTCTCCTTTTGGTATTGTTTTAATTGCCTGCATAATAAATAAATTACACTTAATTTGTATACGTTGGGGTTATGTCTAAGTAAATGCATTCGATCATTTTGATTTTTCGTTATTTTAAGTTTGCTTTTAATGTTTGTAATAAAAGCAAAGATTGGAACAAATTGATGAAATTTATTAAGATTTGTTTGTTTTGTGTTATGTCGATTTTATGTGGTTAACCATCAAAGTCTCGGATTGATCTAAATACCATTACATTGTACATTAAATTCAAACTTGCTAACCTTTTCAGGTCCGTCTCAAAATATCAGAGGTAGAAGTTGGTTATGATGAGATACGTATTCTGTCACATGATTTGGTATTAGGTAGCAATTGGTATAGCAAATACACACCATTAAACGAAAGTCTTGCGGACTTAGGTATTTATAAATCTATGTATAACCGAACAACGTTTTCCGTTTGTTTAGAGAGCTTCAACAAGGAAGCCTGGGAAGAGCGACAACAAACAATGCTAACTGTAAGATAATGGAACCTGATGTTTATGTGTATTTATATATTCTGTTTTGGATATATTGTATGTGAACTGTGTATCTGATAATAAACCACATAGTTGTATGAATGTTTTTAGTTGAATAACTAAAGCTATTTGCCATTGAATAATGATTATTGATCCACTATATAAAGAGTTCTGTAGTATAACTATAACGACTTTTAAATAGTATCCGAATTATTCATTATTAGGCAGCATAATCCTCCAGAGCCTACAGGCAGCTGAATTACTGTACACAAACTGTGAGATGTGTGTAGCCTAAGTTATAGTTAATGATAATTTGTCAATGGTATAAGATGCATGACCGAACTCTCGTTATTTTATGTTTGTTTCTGTTTTTATATGTACATTGCAACAAACTACAACTCCCAACGTTGTTTATATTAACATTTAGTAAGTAGGTAAAGAAGTAAGCAAGTAAGTAAAAGGTAAGTTGATAGTTCAGTAATCAATTAGTAAGGAATTCGATAAGTAAGTTAATACTTAAGTATGTCAATATTAAAGTAAATAAGCTAATAAATAAGTAAACGAAGAATGTAAGTCAATAAATATGTAAATCAGTTGATATGTTGACAAGTCGTCAAGTCAGTGAATAAGTAAGAAAGAAAGCAAATAAATAAATGAGTTAATGAGTCAGTAAGTAATAGATCAAAAAGTAATTAAATAATTAAGTAAATACCTTAGTATGCAAATACATCAATAAGTAAAATAATAAGTATGTAAGTAAATAAGTCAGTAAATAAATAAATGATTAATTCATTTAGAAGTCAGTTAGTAAGTAATTATGTTTATTATAAGTGAGCATATATGTTAATAAATAAATAAGTCAGTAAGGAGGCAATACCTCAGTAAGTAATTAAGTGAAAAAGTTAGTAAAAATGTAAAGAAGTAAGTAAATCAGTCAGAAAGTAAGTAAGTAAGTAAGTAAGTAAGTAAGTGAGTGAGTGAGTGAGTGAGTGAGTGAGTGAGTGAGTGAGTGAGTGAGTGAGTGAGTGAGTGAGTGAGTGAGTGAGTGAGTGAGTGAGTGAGTGAGTGAGTGAGTGAGTGAGTGAGTGAGTGAGTGAGTGAGTGAGTGAGTGAGTGAGTGAGTGAGTGAGTGAGTGAGTGAGTGAGTGAGTGAGTGAGTGAGTGAGTGAGTGAGTGAGTGAGTGAGTGAGTAAGTGAGTAAGTAAGTGAGTAAGTAAGTGAGTATGTAAGTGAGTGAGTATGTGAGTGAGTGAGTGAGTGAGTGAGTGAGTGAGTGAGTGAGTGAGTGAGTGAGTGAGTGAGTGAGTGAGTGAGTGAGTGAGTGAGTGAGTGAGTGAGTGAGTGAGTGAGTGAGTGAGTGAGTGAGTGAGTGAGTGAGTGAGTGAGTGAGTGAGTGAGCGCATAGCATTGTATCCTTTTAACATTGCTTTTGTTTTCATGTTTCATGTACATATGTATATATAAATATAATTCAACTTCTGAAAAAGCTATAGCAATACTGGTGAATTGGAATCTCATTTGGATACTGTATCGTAATCTTTGTCTTCTTGGTATACTATTGGGTTTTAAATTGAAAAGAATAAACCATCTTAATTAAATTGTAACATACATTTGTAAATATTAGTCGGTTTTGATGATTTTCACAAAAGTATTGTATAATACGTACGCAATGATATAAAAACAGTCAATATGAATTTATTTTTCATGTGTTCACTTACATTTGCACAGCGGGATATATTGGTTTCTGTATTGCATTGTTTAAATATTGTTGTACATATGTTGACGATATCGTCAAACATTATTTTCTGTATTGCATTATTTGAATATTGTTGTATATATGCTGATGATATCGTCATTCGTTAAATCGGTATGCTCAATTGTTTAATCTTAAAGGGAGGCAAATAGTTTATTTGAAACAGTTTTAATAATAGATTTGAATGAGTTACGTACCTTCAATCAAAATTGTTACCTAATGTAAAAATAAAATGTACTATTTTATATTAATATTTCCAGATATGAATTAGAGTGACAGACCGAATGATTGTATAACGGACTGAAAGAACAAATCAGATATCAGAAATAAACGTCTCACAAAACTATTAAATTTTCCATAGGGCTCAATAGTAACATACATGTCCAAAACACAGTGAAAATACAAACTCTGCAGCATGTATCTGCGCTCAAATTATAAAGGAAAAAAGACATACCTAGGCCAGTATTTTTTGGTTAAAATTCAATACTTTTGTGCCAATTCCCAGAGTAATTCTTTGTTAAATATTTGGTTCGGAGTACTAAAGGGAGATTATAATGGTGTGAGTCATATTTATCTAACAGAAGAGGAGGGATTGAAAGGACACATCGATCATCACAGCATGTGTTATATTATTGAGTGTTTTTCATAGTTTTATAATATATATCAGGGGTTGCTTTAATATGTTAAAGATGCAGTTTTCTACACAGGGTTTTTAACATCATAGGTCATCTGTGACAACTTAATGAGATTAAATGACAAGCAAATGTAATCTTAAAGACCCAACTGCCATATAAAAGCTGCAAGAGGGCTCTTTGGCAGGTTTTATATAATTCAGTACATTATTCAAAACAGAGAACCCTTTTTCAAAATTTCGAAGTCATCTATGCATTATTTTTCTTATAATATTTTATACTACTAGATTATTGTTAATACATTTAATTGGCAAATAATTTCCAAAAAGTGTTTGTTATATACAGATTGAAAAAAAAGGTTCAACTCCAACAGTTTGACATTTGAGGGAGATACACCCTATACAAATTGATCTGCGTTAATTCACCATCAGCAGATAGCCTAGTGTAGCGTTGTAATATGATAGTCTCCTCTTACAAATATTTACTACCCTGGCAGTAAAAGTTTGGGGTTTAACGTTTTCAGCATTTCGAGATGACAGGTTCTTGTTGGGGATAAAATATGGGCATGTTTAATACAGAGTTTTAATGAAGAAATTGACCAATGAGAAGAAAAAAGAGCTCGATGCATTTATGGTAATGTGGAGGGCAGTGATAGAGTGTGTTTTAGAAAAGACCGTTGACATGTTATGTCATATGTGAGAGTTGGAGAAAGACCTTGGTCAGGTTAACATGGTAGTTTGAGAATTATAACGTAGATATAAATAGAAACAATTATTGAAAACTATGAAAATGTGAATAAACTGTGTTGAATAAATCATCCTAGTTCGATATTTTTTATGCCACACATGACCATATTAATGGAAGGAATTATTTAAAATAGGTATCCGACAGATAATAACTTCCAATAAACGTCACCGCTTTTAGAATGGTCAATATCAAAATAAGTCACTTGGAAGTTTAAAGCTAGTTAACAGTCGCACGACAGCACCAAATCTTGATCTTCAATGTCAGATCATCAGACGAAACAGTAAAAATAAACGAATTTCTGGAAAACTATTCTCTTACAAACACGGTAACACTCGCATGTGTAAACTGTACAACCCAGGAATGATCATATATATATATATATATATATATATATATATATATATATAAATGAAATAAAAAAGACAAGTGATGTTTAACTTAGTATATGTACTCAATGACTGCAGAAATCAACGCAGCAAATAATTAAAGGTATGCCAGAGATCAGTACACGTGTCTTACGCCCACGCCTGTTCAAGGCTTAAGGAGGAATTCACCCTCCATAGTCCATAATCCTTCCGGTACCGCGTTTAAAACACAGGCACTCTTCATAGTCAACGCTTATCGCGTTATGTTTCTTCTAACCTATAATCATCCGTAGTGCGTGTGAATCTAACGTGACACCGGTCGGTCGATGGACAGCTTATACGAATAAGGGCCATACCTTTGACAGTATTATCCGATTTGGCCGGTTCAAGGACTTGTCCGAGATATTATTGTTATATAACTATTGTGTAAGATTGATGAAGATCCAATTAAAATACAGGTGCTAGAGTGAACACAACGAAAACGGACGACGTACTCAGGGCGATCAGAATAGTTCAGGCAAGCTAAAACATACAACAACAAAAACACTATACGAGAATATAAAAAGAGAGATATGTAAGTGTAGAAGTCAGCTTCAGAACTAGAAACGTTAGCCTGAACCTACTAGACTAAACTACCATTTTAGTGAAAAAAGGAATTATCGATGTTATGTATAGCATCTAGGTACTGTAAAACACTTTAGATTCACGTGGACTTTATTTCACGAATTCGCTTTTTTGTCCCATTTCATTTAAATGGTTAATAAACTTTGTAGCCTATCAGTTTGTATGAACTTATCACTTAAAGTCTTACAGAATTTACAATCATTTGAAATGTGACTGATATGATTTCGGGTATAATTAACATTCGGATTGAACATAATTGCAATTTTAGCGAAATCGTTGAATTTGCAAATGGTTGACTCTCGCGAAATATAGTTCTCGCTAATAAAAAGTGATTACAGTATTTAGATGTATTACTGAAGGCTTTAAGACATCAGCCTGTATCTTTATCAAATGTGTTACCTTTACCATTTAATAATCGGTCCAAATTGTAGTCCATAAATGTAGAGGTTACTTATTTTTAATATAAAAATGAACTACAAGTTTCTCTTTAATTAAAATGGGTGGTAAAGTAGAGAATAAAGTGAAAAAAGGCGTACGTCAAGCTTAATACAGCCTGATAGGTTATCTACCCAAACTTTCATCCGATTTTGTTAGACCAAAAATAGATCTATACTAGAGTTTCCATATTCTTTATCATTTTGTAGCTCAACATGCTCCATAATACGTCTCATAACACAGTAACGCCCCTTTTTACCATCGGTAACATGATTCTTATGCTTTAAAAAAGGTCCTTTGTCATTTGGTTTTGAAATATTTTCAACATGGTTAATAGTGGTTGTGATTTCTTGCTGTAAATGAGTAGAGCAAACGTTGGCATCGCATATACTGGAATGATATATCATTGGTGTTTAAATAGTGACTTTTATGGGATTTCAATATATGCATGTATTTATGAACATTTGATGACTTCTTTTTTAAAAAGGTCTTAAGGTGTAACTGCACCCTTTTTAAAGGAAAACCAAACTGGTGAACCTACAGTTATTGTGCGTTTTTATGTGGGTATACATTCCTGCTATGAATTAGTACAAAAAACTTATTTGTATAGAACAATTAACAGGGTTCTCCATAGCAAGGAATGCAAGCGCTCGGGTAAGAGCGCGTAAACACTTTCAACACATGTTCAAGCACTATGTAAGGCATTCATTGAAATATAGTTCACTAGTTAAAATTATATTAATTAGTTTAAGTAGTCATATTTAGTATGTTTCATTTTAGGCATTAAAATAAGAAAATATAGAAAAACAATGCTTTAAAGGAAAGTAAGCTTTTGCAGAATTTTGTCAAAGAATTCAAGCGCTAGGGGAAAATCTATTCTGATAGTCAAGCGCTGGGGTGCCCCTGTGCTTAAATGGCCTGTGGGAAAGCCTGATAAACAAATTTCACTCTGAAGTGGGACCTAATAGCGTGAATTTGATAATTACTATTTAGCGGTCTAACATGGCCATATTATATTATTAATATATCACTTTACTGCAAAATAAATACACAGCTGTTTGTGTACGTTTTATGTTAGCAAAGGCATTATTTATTGATCTGCAAAGATTGTAAGAAATATAAAAATGTTCACCTACTTAAACGATCAGGTAACAAATACATACGAGGAAAGTTATTATGTTGTGAAAGGTACAATCTGAGTAACAGCTGGCAGCAAAATGATCAACTTTTGTTTTTGTTAAATCTAAATAGATAATTTACGACGTCAATTAGCTATATTCTGTACTGATTTCAAATAACCATGGTTTGTTTTCTCACTAGACAATGAAAAGTTCATTGCTGATATATATTAAATTGCATTCAAATACTCTTCATAGTTTTCCGCATTATTAAATACAATTAGAAATTCAAATGTACTCTGAATGTTAATGTTTTAGTTTAACGGTTCATTTTAAAGCTAGCATCGATTATTCAATGATAATAACGACAATTATTCCTCATTACTTAGGTTGTTGTGTTCGAACCCAACTCAGTCCAGAACTTTATGTTAAAAAGTTTGTTGTTACATGCGGAAAGCCGATGGTTCTACTCAGATTCAGTCTGTGATCTTCCTCATAGTCTGTAGAACGCTCCCAGATCTCCTGATTGGGTCCGTTTTATAGTGATGCTCAGCGCGTTGATTGGTCAGTTGCTTCAGCTGAAAGTCTTAATGACGTCACAGTTTAGTATGCGCTCAATTGCACTGAATTGTGTTACAGGCAAAGATTTCTCTGCTTTTTCTTTGGGATTTATAGACCTGATTCAGGACACATCAGGTTTCGGGATAGACTTTGCCATTAATAGCATAATATGTGTTAAAATAGTGTTAATCCCCGTTAAAACACTATTCGCACACAGTTAGGTGTTATGACAAAGATCGATGTTTCTTTAGTGATGATCAATCAATCATAAAAATAATTGTAAGCATATGATTACCTTTGTGAATAGTAAAGTTTATAAATATGACACTGTACTATTAACTCACAAATGCTGGCCACAATGTAGCATGTGCACTATCTGTCATTATAAATAAAACATTTAAATATTTACTTAATTATATGTTTTGATTTTTTTTTATTATGTATGTTAGAAATAAGATTTTAAGGACAAATTTCGTCTATTTATCTCTGTTATACGATATGCTGATTACAATTAATATGTCGGTGCTATAATTTGGTAGCAACACCAAATTGGCGTAAAATTAGAAATCTTCAAGCACCATAACCAGTGTCTGTAGACAAAGAGAAAAAACAAGTTTTTGAATGGCAAGCATATTTGTAAATTTTTATGGCTGTCGATGCACTTATTGTACGTCCGATACAACTCTTCATCGTGAATAAATTGTGTTTTAAATCTTATTTACTGATCAGTACTTTTAATTAGCTGTTACGCTAACTTTGACGGACAAACAACAGTATTTTGTACCCGATATGATCCATATAGCTACAATTTATGCTACAATATGTTATTTTATTAATGAATTCAGTAAACAAAAGCATGCATACCTAATTGCTTGCGTTTTTGCCTGTCAGTTTATAATCAAAATGGATATAATTACTGATCAAATCGTACTAAGATAGTATAAAAACTCATTATTTTTCTTAAAGCCTCAAATCCTTACTGTCAACGTAATGCCACATGAACATGCACTCAACAACAATACTGTCTCAAAGAGGACTTACCATTTCTTGCCAAATTGTATTCAAAACGTAATCACGTGTTCATTTCTCAGCTAATTCGAAATCCTAACAAGTACCCTTGTCATAAAACGAAATATACAATTGGAGGCATATGAACACATGCAGTACGTAAGATGTATACATGTTTGAATATGTTTTACTATGGAGCATCATGTTATGCCATTAAAGCGTAACAGACGATCAATTAACCTAACCACTTTGTCCTGGAATCCTGAAATGTAAACAAGTACTCGAGCACACCCATCTCTGCAATAAATTGATAAATGTCCCACTTGAATCAATCAGCGGTGAGAGACGAATGACAATGAGACACATTGTTAACAATTGTAATATCTCTAAATTGACTGGAATATATAAAAAATATAATCGTTTAAAAAGATATTAATAAGGCGGATCACTTTAATAATAAAACATTAGTAATGACATAAATGTAGTATCTCTACATAGACAGTAACGCTTTTAAAGCATTTGGCTAAGTAATGTTGCAATCGTTATAGAGTATATGTTTACACAAACTTTTGAAATGGAACAATTTCATTACCTTTAACGTTGTATTGTTGTTGCTGTTGAGTTTTTTTTTGCGTCGCTTTCAACAATGTTCCAGTGATAATGCGACTGTATCTAAGCACTACCACACTGGAGTATCATGCCGCAAACATGGTATGATACCTTACCTAGTCACATAATACTGGTACCAGGCCGACTAGACCTAGATATACCCTTTATATGCTGAGCGAGGGAAATTCTAGTACCATTTGTCAAGATCATGGTTCGATTTGAGGTGGATAAGGGGTTCGGGTGACGAGGTAAATACGGTTATTTCAGAAAGGTTTAAAATTTTCATAATCTCATAGGGGGTCTTTATTTAATTCCCACATCTGAATACTCAAGTGGTTGCAATATATACTGTACACAAAACATCTGAGGATATTTCAAAGATGCCATTTACTATGGTTGATGATTCGGTTACGTTTGCATATACCAGATGTATTAAACGTGGTAGTAGTCGCTGTCAGAAACCGTTTCTGCAATTGGGATGTTAATGATAGCGGTCTTGGGACGGAGTTATGAAACGTGTTGTTGTTTAAAGATATCATCTGCTTGCTGCAAACGTGTTTTTTCTACGTACATGTCAACATTAAGCATATGAATTGTTCATTTCTTTATTTGCCATCAGAAAGGGGCATAATTCTGGTTTCTAACTATTTTAAATGTTTGCATATTTAGCCAGTACGACAGGCGAGAGATGTGATTCGTGTGCATCAATACAAAATTTCTAGGTATGGTTACCTTTACCTATCTTATATCTGTTGCTCCAGGTTTAAACTAAATATCAATATTATTAAGGTTTTATTTCACAAATCATTTATAGGTATTTCTTTTAAAGGCCCAAAACTTTCCACCGGGGTATAGAGATCTGTAGGAGTGGCTAATGTTTCTTTACCTGTCAGTTATGGTACAGTGTTCTAAAAATACACAAAAATTCGGCTGCTAGATGTGTATATACACAGATACATGGTAGTTATTTACAATTAATTACAAGTTATTGCAAATTTTGGCAGTTAGAGAATAACTTATTTTTTCAACTGCATATAACACATACTTGAAAAATATAGTTTCGCTGATTAAATGTATAAACATTTATCTAGAAGTATGCAACATTATAACAAAAACAATGTAGTAGTGACTTTGACATTTAGAGAAAATGTTCTCTTATTCGAGTTATGTATATGGTTATACAAAACCTGCTCACCGCCATCTTGGGGATTTAAAGGTCAATAAAGTTTAAACAGATATTAAAATGGGCAATGATCATTAATTTTTGACCACTTTACATCTTGTTATTCTTAAATGATCGTTTCCCTACAACATTGGACAATTGTAACTTTAACCATTTATTTTAGTTTTTACATTTTTTCATAATACATACATTTTGCAAATATATTAAATCAGATGCATACAGTTAACTTCTTTGATATGAATGTATTATATGTTGTATATGAAAGAATATTATATATTATAATAAGAAAAGACAAGGAAAAAATGGAGTGAAGAAAGACGTGGATAGAAGAAAGGGGTAGAGAAACAGGAGTAGTCATAAAAAGAGATTAGGAGGCGTTGCATTGTCAGTTTCTGTTCATGTTTAGTTGTGAGCTTTTATTAGAAAAATTGCAATTTATTCCATTTATTTTCATGTAGCGTCACATTATTGTTGTTACTCGCTATTGTTTTTTTGTTTTTTTGTAAATGTTCATGATATTTTAAATATTGCAATCAAAATTAGTAGTTACCCAGTAATGTAGATAGAATTTTCTATAATTTATACAATGATTTATATTTTCAAAGGCGTCAATGCAGCTTTATTGTCATTGAAATTGGACACCGCTTATATTAGTACCATTCTGTTGAAAGAGCATATCTTGTGTTATGTATTAGTGAAGTGTAACATGATGAGCAGAATTTAATTTTACATACCTACAAACATGTCTAAGGGAGGTCAATCTTAACTCAGTGTACAGGCAGGTCAATGGTTTGATCAAAAGAAAGCAGATGCTAACGTGCAGATGGTTGTTGACAAGGTAAGAACAGAACAGAAAGACTTTGTATTGTTTGACGAACATGGAAAATGCAACGAAAGACACATACACCAACTTAACATAAATAGTACATGTAATAAAATAGTTAGGTTGTTGGGGTCTTATTTAGTAGTGTCAGCTAATACGTGTCCGTTGTAAGGATATAGGCTATATTTAGGTTAGGTAGCGGGGAATTGTTAAAACGTATTGATAGCTCGATAGGAGCAACCTTTTAAGATATGTTTTACATTTTCATTCTTTGATTAAAGAATAAAGTTATAAAGCCACCGCCGCAAAGAGACGAGTGATGCTAAATCTACGATATCCGGACGCGGAAAGTATCTAGTGCATTTATATAAACATTCGAATGATAGAAACAGTTTAGATCGCGATGTAGGTTACGTACGTGTAGGAAATAGAACTGTGTGAAAATAAGAGCGTTAATACCACAAAAATACTTTTTTTAAACCAGCTGTGTTGTTGTTTTTTTTGTGTTGAGTAATTATCTTTAATTTGTATATATTGTATACTTGTTTGTCCGTAATTTTATTCGTGTAAAATTAAAACTGTAAATTTTACTTTGTGTACGATTGTATTCTACCTTTGTGAGTTGTCGGCCCATGGTCATTTTGCTACAGTACAAAGGATTTAATTATCATTTTGCTAAACTCCGTATTTTAGGGAATAACTACTCACTTGCTGCTTAGATAGTGATGTCATTGTATGACACATTAAAACTAACCACTTCACAATTTACTAACTTAATTATTACGTTAATTATTTTTTAAAATAAAACATAGCCCGTCATTAAACAACCCGTAAAATGTTTTACTTTAAAGTATTTTCCATAGTTTTACACATCTTGAACTATAAGAGCGCGCACTGGCTACTTTCTTAGTGTGTGTATCTCAAGCCTACATTGACAAGTAGTCAGTTGTAAACTTGACCTAGCAATGCCAACATACTTAACTTTCCCCATTTAAATATATTATTATATTATTGCTTGCTAACGCACATAGTAATATTGATACAGATTAACAATACACAATGGATATGTTTAGTTACATTTTCTCGTCCTATGAGTTGATGACGCAGGAAGAGTGAGGATTGGTGACAAGTTTAAGCTCCCATTTGTCCATTGTTTGCAAATGACCGTTACAGAGGAGGCGACTTCTGTTGCCACACCTTCTATATATTAATATGTATTGTACTTTATTTATTTTATATACGTACCGTGCTGTATATTATATTATTAAATCTAGTCATTCCTTTCAGGTGAAACCAGTTATTATTTCCCGTTTGGGACTGGATTCGTCTGGTACAATTACTGCTATGAAGTACAGGTACCAGGTTGTGGCGGGGATGAACAACGCCGTTAAGGTATAGACTAAAGATATAACTGATATGTGTTGTTTCTGTAAATAAAAAAGTACATACAGTAAACCTTTACAGTATTGCAAGTATGTATAACATAAGAAGAAAGTTGGAAGGAAAGACGAGATGACTATGCGACCTTTCTCAGTATGGAATATTTAACACTTCTTTTGTATTTACAATATTCAACACATTCATCATGATTATACAAATTATCAAAAATATGTAAGTATGTAAAACAATCAATTTACATTGTAAATATTCAATAGACTGTTTTGAAATAGTTTATAAAACATGAAGTGGAAATAAGCTATTATATATACCTATCTTGTTTGAAAAGCGCTTTAATACATATTGTTGATATTCCTTCAAATAATATTTCTCAATAGTAGATCGAAATAATAAGATTCATTAAATTTTCAATATGTCCTTTTTAAAATATAAATTGGATGTCTGCAACATGTCTAGAATATCAGTATATCTATATGCACTGGACAGTGTTTGTTTATTTACAAAGTAAATATAAGAAACGATTAATATTGTTATTAGCCTGGAAGAGAACATCTAAGGAAATTTTCCTTATAAAATAGTATTGAAAAAAGGTTTTACACACTTTTATTTTAGAATAAAACTGATATAATTTATCTAAATATCACTGGATCCGGTAAGCGCATATGGTAGTGCATCTGACTGACAATTCAAGGTTCGGGAGTTTGAAGCCCCAACCGGCCACAGTCCCCGTGATGACTGATATACGACGTTGTGTCTCATTGTCATTTGTTTCCTACTGCTGACTTAAGTGGGAAAATAATCAGTTACTTGGAGAGGTGGATGTGCTCGAATACTCGTTAACTTTCCAGGATCCATAGAAATGGTGATTACGTTTACTGATCATATGTAAGCCCTCAATGGCTTAAATGGCGCTAAACCTTTAATAAATCAATTAATTATCTACATCTAAACGTAACTGTTGATAAACATACGAGAATATAACACCCACATAGTTTGCTAACAATATAAAATGATAGATGCAACATGTCCGGGACAAAAGGACAGTATAACTGAGGAAATGTGTGATAACCTCCCCAGTCAGTTATTTATTCTATAAAACGTATTTTACAATCCAATGGATATAATGGCATTTGCATGAAGGAATCGCATTAATACGAATCTAAATAAGTACATAACAACAAAACGCCAGAATGAGAAAATGTATTCGGTGTTCAGGAGAGCAAATACAATTCAATATTGTTTGGTAAAACAAAAACATGTTATCTCTTTTATATAGATAAATTAGTAGTTAACTGCTGTTTATGTAAATTTCAGGCGGAAATAAAATCTCTGAATACCCTGTACTACGACATTTATGTTTATGAAAGTTTGCCTAACCCCGAGGTTGTTTATACTCTAATAGGAATGAAGGAGATATCCACGGACGCACCACTGACCCCGCCAAAGTAAACTTTATATCTATATATATAATCAAATCTGTGTAAGCGGCCACCTCTATTAAGCAGCAACTTGTCTTAATCAGCTACATTTACTATTTCCCATGTCTATGCTTTCAGAGCATATTTATCTGTATTAAGCAACAACCTGTCTTGAAATGCCACTTTTGCTCATGCCCTTGTCCGGCTGTTTAAGACAGGTTAGACTGTATAATGTTTGAGTAGTTATGAATCTTTATCAGGACCCCACTGATATAAGCTATCATTACATGTATGAAAACTCACTTTCATGTGTTAAACCCTAGTGTATTAGGTAGGCTGAAGAATTTATATTTCTATATTTTTCTTTACATCCAGGTCAATACTACAGTCTATCATACTGTCTCTTATTATATCAAAAATACTGTTTATACAACAACAGATACAACACTCTCATGGATTGATTGTAATGCCATCAATAATACTATAAATAATCAAGTCAAAGTAGTCTATCCCAGAACCTGATTCAGGTATCCCTTAGTCAGGTCTATTAATCCCACTGAAAAAGCAGGGAATTCTATGCCTGACCCACAACTCATAACAAATGAACGCTTACTAAACTATGACGTCATCCAAACTTCCCATGAATCAACTGACCAATTATGTGCTCAAAAGTGTTGCTTTTTAACGGATATAACCGGCAAAGCTTGGTCCGTTCTACAGACTAAGGTTAAAGAGTCGTGATGACTAAAGATAATAACCGGTAAGGAATAAAAGAACTTTTCCAAGCACACAACGCGTTCAACAAAAAATAATATAGCACCGGGTGATTGAATATGTTCATGTTAGTCAAGTAGTTGCCTAAAGTAATACAGAAATGACTATGGAGTACATGTGTGGATCTGTGGATTAGACTGCATACTATTCCCTACAGAGAGGTGTGGAAATCTATCCCATATTGTTTTAAACCTTAATTGAATCGTGTTAAAATCAAACAATATCACACAACAACTACATTTATACATCTGTTATTGTATATTATACACGATTAAAATTGACTCCCAGCGAACAAGATCTAGCAAGGCTTGCAATAGATTGGTATACACCTTTTCAAAAAGCAGACGAAAGTACCCAGAAAATCGTACAAAAGGTAAGGATATAAATAATATATTAACATGTTGAACTTTTGTCTGCTAATCAATATTCGAAAATCTGATTGCATTGTTTACACCATTTGATAACTTATAACAACAATACAAGAAATTATATAAGATACTGAACATTGTCAAATTATAACGAAAAGATGCTATATAAAAAGAATGATAATATTTTCCTGAATTCATATATCTAGTCTCTTACTATTATGATTATCTTTATTTATTTATTTCTTATTACAACGTAAAATAAGTTTCTATGAATGAATGAATAAATAAACGAATGAGTTTTAATAAACAAATAAATGAATGACAAAATGAATGAATCAATTAATTTATTAATTACATGTAATTAGTTAACTAATTGATTAATTAATTAATGTATTTAAACAAATAAATGAAGGACTAAACGAATGAATGAATGAATGAATGAATGAATGAATGAATGAATGAATGAATGAATGAATGAATGAATGAATGAATGAATGAATGAATGAATGAATGAATGAATGAATGAATGAATGAATGAATGAATGAATGAATGAATGGAAGTTCAGATATCTAAGATACAAATGAATGTAAAATTATTTAACTAAATGAATTAATGAATAAAGTGATTATTAAATAAGTGTATCAATTAAAAAGTGAATCTATGGCAATTCAATATATCAAAATTCCTATGTTGTCATGTTCCGTTTGTGTGTATTGATAAGCAATAAACAGGTCGATAATCTTTGCTAAATAATAAATGTAAAGAAAGGTAGCAAAGGTAATAAATATAAATCTTTCTTTTTCAAGTTACCTGGGCAAAGCTGGCCTATTCCGATCGACCCGTTTCTGTTGTAAATTAACTAGACTAGCTGTTAAAAAGTCTTGACACTACAATTGAATACACTACCCTAAATACATTATAGTGCATTACACTACGTCACGCCACGCCACCCCACGCTACACTACAAAACACCACACTATCTAAATACATTATAGTGCACAACGCTACACTACACTATATAATACGTCACTACTCAATAATATATTGCACTGCACAAGATTACACTACATTATACTACACTACACTACAATATATCAAACTACTTACATTATATAACAACAAAATAAAACTACACTTGGCCATACCCATCACACCAGACCATTCCCAACCGCACTTCACCACACCAAACCACATCACATCTCACCAAACCGCACCTCACCACACCACATGACACTGTATTATACTACAAATATACATTCAGATGTGTATAATTATAGAACAGGATTTATTTTCCCTTTGTTAGGTGCAGCCAGCTATTGTTTCCTAGTTGGGACTTGATTTGTCGTGCAAGATAACCGCGACAGAGTACATACCCCAGGTTGTGAACGGGATAAATTTTGTCATCAGGGTAAGTCTAGTAGTCTAGAGAAACAGTCTGTAGGTTAATACAATTCAATAAATATAAAGAACAATGAAAAATTCTGAACATTCACTATTTTTGTAAAATATGCCTCTGCTGAGTTACCATTAAATCTATTTATAGTACATAGCATTGTTCCGCATATTGTAACGATGCATTGTCATTCTATATAACTTCAAATACATAATTTATATAAAAGCCACAAGATGGCTGTTGGGCAGGTTTTATATAATTATATACATGATTAAAATCAGAGAACCCCTTTTCAAAAGTCACTTCTGTATTGTTTTTGTTATGATTTTGCATACTTCTAAATTATTGTTGATTTAAAGCAACTCATCCACGTTTAAACTTTTTTAAAAAGTTTTTCAATTGAGTTGTGAGCACATTTCCCATACATAAATATATGGTCAGTGAGCTGTATATGTGCTAATAAACACTATCCAGAACGCTTTAGAAATATAAAAAAAGATGTCCAAATTATAAAGCGTGACAAACGCTTTATAAATTATTTTTAAATTGCCGAGGATTCCAACTTGGCTTCAAATTGAATTATGCGAGTCGTATTAAAAAACTTCACGTTTTAGTGCGTAGTGTACTTTACCTGCCTTGAAAGTCATTTTGACAATTTTTTTTTACTCGGGTGAGTTACACGCTGGTTTTATAAAGTGTTAGTCACGCATTACAGTTTGGCATCATTTTGTTCGGGATTGTGTTTATATGCTCATATACAGCTAATTGATCATATGTTTGTATGGGAAATGTGCTAATAACTCAATTAAACTTTTTTTTAAAAAAATTCAAACGTGGATGTGTTGCTTTAATTGGCAAAAATATATTTTCCAAAATGTGTGTGTTATATTAATTTAAAAACAAAACGTTAAAACTGCCAAAGAATTTAAGGGAGGAACGTGTGAGGTCATGCACTCTAGATTATAAGCAATTACACATGGATCTGTGTTTATACACATTTCAGCAACCGAGTTGTTGTGTATTGTAGAACACCGTACTGTCTGCACATTAGCCACTCCTACCTAACTCTCTTCCCCGGCAGAAATTTGTGGATCTTTAAATCTACAATTTAATTTTCATTTGACCAATTGTCGTCTCTTTATAACCATAACACATGTCTAATATGTACATTTACAGTGATATACAATTAACGGAGTATCCATTACTGAATAGATTAGTATAAACAATTTAGTAATCATACGTCCCATGTGAATTTCAGGTGATACTACAAACTCCGGAAACCAGATACTATGACGAATACGTTTTAGAGGGGCCGTTCGGGGGACAATATCCCGAACATTGTCAATTGATGGGCCTCAAGGAAACGAGCAAGGATGCACCACTAAAGCCGCCGCAATACTTAAGAAGAATTATTACAGCCTGCATTTGTACTAATCATAGTATCTGTTATAAAATTTAAATCAGTCTAGTTTTAATTTTAGTTGTCAATGTGCGAGCTTGACAAACTATAAAATATAGCGGTAGAAATATGTGATCGAAGTGACAAAATATGACGATATAAAGACTGTGAATCACCTTATAGATGATAGTTTTGTATTCGTTATTCTTCTTTCGCAGTGCTATACAGCTTATTATATCATACACATATATATTCAATGATCTTTTTTTATAATTTGAACTGTGTGCTAACTAGTTTCAATTTTCGTGGGGTGCGGGGTCTAGTGGTAGAGCATTGAACCCAGGATAGACGGGCCTGGGTTCGATCCTCCGCCACGTGTCGCATAATCGACTCAACAACTCTTGTATATTATAAGTAAATTTTATTCACATAATTATAAAGTTCTCATAAGTTCAAAGTCACAAGCTAACATTTTTAAACTCGCTACTGCTCGTTTAAACTAAACCTAGTCTAACTAACATCTTACTCTGACCGTGGCTCAAACTCAACTGACTGTCCACTCTATGCTAAAACCAGTCCCTGCATGAATAAACAGCTATTCTCTCATTGGACAATTAATTCCTACATTACTATTGGTCAGTTAACCAATTACCGATCTTAAAGTCCAACCCACAATTACCTTGACAGCAATACATCAAGATAACCCTAGGCTACCATTTATCTCTCATTAAACTGTCATCCTATCTCATTAAACTGTCATAGATTCAAGATTCAAAACTTCCTCACTTATACGTATTATGTTTCTCAATACATACATATATCAATATATTTATTTATGTCAAATGAAGTATCTTCAATTCTAACATTTCACTAGCATCCCATAATGTTACATTCCTTCCATATTTAAGATAAAACATATATTTACTAAATTAAATATATTTTTCTCTAATATAGTCAGATTTTTTTTTTAATACACTTATCGCAGTTCTGCCACAGACCTGAATATGGTAACTGGCAGTAATTAAGCGACAATTACTTTCTCTCTGAGGTGTCAAACATAGAATATGCCTCAAACAGCGGATATGCCAATCAGTGATAAATCTCTAATTACTCTAGAGTTTTCTTGTTTGATTTCAATCAAGATATGGCAATTATTTATTGCTATCTAGTTAGTATATATATTTTCCATATTCTGGATCTTATCATAAACACTTCATTGACAGATGTATACAAATATACACTGAAGTAAGATTTTGCAATTGTTTTAACTTTAAATCACCTTGATTAGATTATAAACCTTTGACATTTTATTGTTTCTTCTATTATAATTTTCTACCTTGCTCTATCAAAACTGATATTTATTAATTAAATATTATACGCCCATATCAAATAAGAAAATATTTAATAGATGAATATATCTAAACTTCTATTTCATACTCTACTCTCTACTTTAATATCAACTTGAAAACGGGAAAATTAAATTCTCGTAAATAATAAACTCTACCTAAGCAATACTATCTTACCGAACAATAACAATAATAATCATGAAATCAATAACAGTATAAAACAACCCTTCACCACAAAATGTAAATATAATCAAATTTAAAATGTCGACACAAAATCAATAATGTTCTTTGTAGTATAACTGATCATCTTATTATTGTTCATATGTCTCTTTCTGCGTTGCCTTCATTGTTCTTCTTCGAAGTTTCTGTATAAGTTCATATTTGAAGTTTGCTGCTTAGCGTTCATATATTGAAATCAAAGTATCAAAACTACCTGAAGCCATTATTTGAATTTAATTTGTAACACCGTACATTTAATATTAATTGATAACACAATTTTCCTTTTAACTTTGGAATTGAAGTTTGTTTATTGGTATAACACAATTTTCTGGATACATTAATTGATTTCTTAACACAAGACTTCACTATTGTTGAGAATTGGTTTTGCTGGTAAACAGCTGACACTGCATGTAGCCAGGAGGATAAGGCGTTGTTCATCTGGCTATTGTTAAGAGTAGATAGATGTCCACAATATGCCCCGAGTTGGTGGAAGTTGTCATCCTTGACAGGTTGGAAGACTTTTCCCTGGTAGAAGTTCTCATCCGTGACAACTTAATGTGCTCCACAATCGTTGTTTACTTAGGTGGCAAGGTGACATCTGTATGGCTGTCACGCTTGATTGACAGACGATTAAAATGTATATGAAGTACGTTCACTAAAATGTCGCCATGTTGACATAAAATTAATGGTACAGGGTACCGTTGACAGTTTATCATTAAGCTAATGTTGTTTGTAATGTTCCCCGTAGGTTCATTTTGGACAGTAATTACTGTGTTTGTCCAAACAATTGTTCTTGCTGTCACATGTTGACTGGTATCAATTTTGACCGCTGGTGCCTTTATAATATAAAAGTTATTTACACAATAATGTCATTATATCGCCATGTTGATATATTAATTTAATGACTGTTTTATGTAGTCATGAACTGGACACACGCACATTGTTTACAATATTGTAAGTTCGGTGCAGTTTTGAATAAACTGACTAGCAAAAATCTGTGCTTTCGAAGTTTCGAACCGCTTTGTGCTTAAAATGTGATCCCATTTCTACAAATACTAATTTTGACAAACCTCCATATTGCTTCTGATAATTATATCATAGTCTTTTGTCTCATATATACCACTTTGGTATACATCAATAATTAGTATTTAGAAGAAAAAAACATAATTTACTTCTGTAATAGAAGTTTACAATAATTATACTTTATATAATTTCCTGCTCCCATATATGTATATATATATACATAATTCTCTGTTCCCCTTCAACCATAATAATATTTTCAAGCTATAAATGTTTTATAACTTACAAGTCTTTGTGTTTCCCTACAACATATTTACTATTGATTTTAGCAATTTCTTTGCAGTAAGCGATTTCCTAGGTCTAACTTGTCTCCGATTAACATGTTTTGATGGTATATTTCTTTGTTTTATGTTATTAATTGACATTTTAGCCTCATCGCTCATTTGGTTTACATTTGCCATATCAGTCATATCTTGATTACTAATTGATTCATGCTCTTGGTCGCTTGTGCTACTTGCTGAAGCCATATCGGCCAAATCGGACTCCTCAGATTTTATATCAGAATTTTCATTATTTTGATTTCTTAATCTCTTAGCTAACTCTAATAATGGTATATCACTTTCATCACTGGAATTAAATCTTTGGTTTCTATTCCGTTTTGTTAGACGCTTGAGTGGGGAATCTACTGGGATTGCAGAATCTGTTTCTGAGTCAGAACTAGCCGGAGGTGCAACAAACTGTTGTTTTCGGACTGGCCGGTGACTTGTTTGAGCCTCTGGAATGACCCATTCATCAACATTTGCTTTAATTAACTGTGACGCATGCGCTTTTGTAGTTGACCCAGTTAATTGATTACGTATAATGAAAGTGACAGGAGATCTTTCTTCAGTAATTCTGTAAAATGCATTCCATTTTTTATCTAACTTTGAACTCTTTTTGTGTTTTTTATAAAATACCGCGTCTCCTATTTTAAGTAAAACTTCTGACCTATTTGCATTTTTATATTTATTTTGCTTTTGTTTGGCCTTCTGCAATTGTTGGTGTACAAACGTAAATGCCTTATGTTGTTGTTCTAATAATATCTTATGAACATCTTCACCAAGATATTTACGCCTTGGGCTTAACAGATTATCGAGAGGCAGTGTTGGGTCCCTATTATACAACAATACAAATGGACTTAGCCCTGTCGCTTCACTGACGTTAAACCTAATTGCACTTAAAACTTGTGGTAAATACAGGTCCCACCTACTTGTGTTTTCACGAACTAATTTTGCAAGAATATCTTTTAGAACTCGATGATATCTTTCTATCTTACCATTTGACTCTGGGTGAGAAAAAGACGTTTTAACATGGTGAATGTTTAATGTTTCCAGGGTTTCTTGGACAGAACGATTACAAAATTCGGTTCCATTATCTGACAAAAGTACAAAAGGCGTTGAATGCCTTGGGATTATCTCTTGGATAATTATATGACTGATTGAATCTGCGCTTTTATCGCTCAGTGGAAAAGCTTCTGGCCAGCCACTGTATAAATCCATAAAACTTAAAATATATTTGTTGTTAGACAGCGTTATTGGCAAAGGGCCAGTAACATCCATAGCAACCTTGGCGAAAGGGAAACTTTGTTGATCTGTGTCTTGAAGTGGAGCCTTAACAGCTTTCAGATTTCTCTCTTTACATATTAGGCAATTCCCTACGTAATCACAAAGGTCCTTAAACATATTTGGCCAGTAATATTCTACCTTGATGGTGTCAAAACATTTATTGCTCCCCATATGCCCATTAGCTAGATGAAATTGATCCATGACATCAGCCCTCAAGTGATTAGGAATGAATAACCTTAGTTGGGGTTTTTCTTTTACATCAGATATGTAATACAATAATTCATCTATAATTATGTAATTATTCAAGACCTTTTTGACCGTTTTGCCAGTATTCAGTTGACCTATAATGTCAGTTATTACTTCATCCTTCGATTGTTCAGTGACCATGTTGAAAGACTCGAATGTTTTGACACGTTCTGTCGGTTCTTGTCTAAGGTTTAAATCAACACCCGTATATGCTCTTGTGTTTAACTGATTTGTGTTTACAGTGTTTATCTGAAAACTACGGTCATTTACATCTTCTAATGCTATCTCCTCGCTAGAACCTACTGCTAACGCTTCTGATTCTGGTATTCTAGACAATAAATCTGCTGAAACATTTTTACGACCTTCGATAAAGTCAATCTTCGCGTTATATGCTGATATTGCTAATGACCAAAGCTGTATTTGTTTATTTTGATTTGGCAATTCTAAAACATATTTCAACGGTTTATGATCGCAAAATATTGTGAAAGTAGCTCCATATAGATAATGATCTAACTTTGACAGTGAAAAGTAAATTGCGAAACATTCTCTAACTATTGTTGGCCATTTTTGTTGTGTTTTACTTAATTTGTGTGACAAGTAATATATCGGCAACAGATTACTTCTATCTAAATCTGAAATACTTTCATCTACTGGTTGTGATAAGAGACTTCCAATTGCAAAATTACTGGCGTCAGTATGTAAAACATACCTTTTTGCTGGATTTGGATGTGATAGTAGAGGTAATGAACCAAGACGTTCTTGTATTATTTCAAAAGCACTTTGACAGTTTAAATCCCATTTAAATCTTGCAAATTTCCTTGTCAATTCTATTAGCGGATTTGCTATCTTTGAAAATCCTTGAATAAATCTTCTGTAATAACCAGCCATCCCGATAAAGGATCTTACTTCTCTAACAGACGTAGGCGCTTTTATTGTTTGTATTGCTTTGACCTTCCCTATATCTGGGCGAATACCATTTTCACTGATTAGAAAACCTAGATAATTTACTTCAGCTTGTAAAAAATTGCTTTTACTGATTTTGAGTTTCAAATCATGCATTCGTAGTTTGGTGAAAACCTTGTTGATATGTTTGTAATGAGTTCCTAAATTTGGGCTATATATGATAATGTCATCTAGATACGCAAAAGCAAAGCCTTCACACCCTTCTAATACTTTATTCATTAGCTCCATAAACACAGACGGACTCGAATGCAACCCAAACGGAACAACATTAAATTCATACAAGCCTTTATGACAAACAAAAGCTGTCTTATGTCGATCTTTGGAATCTATAGGTACCTGCCAGAAGCCACTCTTTCAATCTAACGTAGTAAATTATTGTGCGTCCCCTACCAACGATAATATATCATCTATTAACGGTATTGGTAAGCTACAGGTTTGAATATTTGATTAATCTTTCTATAATCAACACATAATCGTTTTGTACCATCTTTCTTATCTACTACAACTATCGGAGAGTTGCTGAGTTTGACCTTTGAATAACTTTAGCTTCAAGCATCTCACTAATTGCTTTATCTATATGTTTCCTATTGTTTATCTGGGTTCGGTACGGTCTTGATTTAATCGGAGGGTTATTTCCGGTATCTAATGTCATTTTTGTTCCAATGGCTCTACCTAAATCTAAATCTGTTTTAGCAAATAAATCTGAATTTTCCTGCAACAAGCTATGTATGTCGTCTAAATGTTCGCTAGGTGCCGTAATATTCTCACGATTAAACTTTTCAGTTATCACCTCTGACTGACATTTTATCTCATTTACCGAAGTAAATTTAGCATATTTTAGTTTTTCAACTTTTGCAATCACACAACCTTTTCTTAGCCTAAGAGTTTTTTGTGAATTATTAATTAACATGAAATGTATGATCATGATTTAATTGAAGTACTGAATTTGAAACTACTAAACCTGGTTTTGAACTAACAAATCCTGTTTCTAACGGTCTTATTTCATAATCACAATGTGTTGGCAAATCTGGATTATATTTTAATTTTCCATTTACAACATTTATTTTTTGTGGTTTACGAATGATGTAGATTTAAGTCTTACTATAGAAGATATATGTAAATCCTCTTCCATTTTTACGTAAATTCCTTCGATTCTTTACTAATTTAGATCAAAATAAACTCTAACCTTTTTCTCAGTCAAAAAATCTCTGCCTAATATCATTTTTCGATTCATGTTTGGTACTTCATAGAAAGTATGACCAAATGTTTTACCTCCTAACTCAAAAGCTGATTCAAATGAACCATCAACAGATAATTTTCCGCCATTGACAGATTGTAATGCGATTGATTTTTTGTTTAGTTTCGGTACATTGCGCAAAGAGTGATAGATTCGCCTATGTAATAATGAAGTTTCCGCTCCAGAATCAACTAACGACCTTATTCTTATCCCATTAGTTTTCAAAATGCATGAACATGGGCTGCCTGCAATCGAAATTTTGTACGTAGGAACGTTCTCTTTATCTCTCTCCGTAACGGCCTGCTTATACGAAGAGAACACTAATTTCCCTGGTTGACCTCAGATTTTGATCTGCACTGTCGCTTAAAATGACCCTTCTTCCTACATTTCCAACATCTGACTTTGCCTTGAGCATGACTTCTTTTGTAACCTTTCGATGATCTTTTACTATAACCTGATTTTCCTTGCTATTTTGAGAGTTTATCTGTGGTCTATTATGAAAATCATTTCCTGAATTTTGACTTGATCTTAACTTTTTGCCTTGAGCATTGCTTTGTTTGTAACCTGTGGATCTTTTACTGATAACCTGGTTTTCATTATCATTTAGCAATTTCATCTGATTTCTCTTTTGAAAAATATTTCTTGCATTTTGACCTGTTTTTAATTCTATTTATTTCCTAAGATTTTGTTCTGTCATGGCCGAATTGACTGCTTCTTGGAGAGTTATGTGATTTTCTCTCATTAACCTCATTTTCATATAATCATACAACAATCCATTTATGAAATAACCAACCAACATTTTTTCAATAAATTGTAAATCTCCCTGATATTCTTGGAATGCATCTTGACCCAAATCTAGCAATCTTTCTGCATAACTTTGTACATTTTCATTTGTTTTTTGCAAAATTGTACCCAGTAACATTTACGAATGATGAGAATCTATTACCTCAGCGTATTGCCTTGTAAGTTCATTTTTCAAGTTGTACTGAGATTGTTAATTATCCATCTTTGAATGAAATCGCTTACTACCCCCTTACTGGCTTGTAATGCTATTAGTTTGATTTGACTTTCATCTGTTTTTGTAAAAATTGCATATTTTTCAATATTTTTGACCCAAGTTTTAAATTGTTTCGAATCTCCAACAAAATGTTTTATGAATTTTCTAATTCCCTGAGCTCCAACATGATTATTTAATTGTGCTAATTGATCTGCTAAGTTTTTAAATACAGAAGCAACATTTTGGTCTGTCATTTTCGTAATTGTAAGAAAATAAATCACATAAACACACTCACCGGTTCTTTCTTCATCTCCATGTCGTATACGTGGTCTATACTCAGCGTTGTGTTAATCCAATCCAGTCCTGAAATAGCGGCACCATTTAATATACCCATGTCGCATAATCGACTCAACAACTCTTGTATATCATAAGTAAATTTTATTTACATAATTATAAAGTTCTCATAAGTTCAAAGTCACAAGCTAACATTTTTAAACTCGCTACTGCTCGTTTAAACTAAACCTAGTCTAACATCTTACTCTGACCGTGGCTCAAACTCAACTGACTGTCCACTCTATGCTAAAACCAGTCCCTGCATGAATAAACAGCTATTCTCTCATTGGACAATTAATTCCTATATTACTATTGGTCAGTTAACCAATTACCGATCTTAAAGTCCAACCCACAATTAACTTGACAGCAATACATCAAGATAACCCTAGGCTACCATTTATCTCTCATTAAACTGTCATCCTATCTCATTAAACTGTCATAGATTCAAGATTCAAGACTTCCTCACTTATACGTATTATGTTTCTCAATACATACATATATCAATATATTTATTTATGTCAAATGAAGTATCTTCAATTCTAACATCTCACTAGCATCCCATAATGTTACACACGGCCATGTAAAGTGTCCTTGAACAAGTCATTTTATCGGCATATGCTTAGTTTTACCCAGGAGTACTTCGGGCGTGATTGGCATATGTTGCATCAGAACATGTTTCACAATGGAAGTAGCATAAATAAGTATAAACTAAATTCTAGTTACTAAAATTGATACTGAATCCTCTCTTTTCTTTGTAAAAAACATAGTTTATTTCATTTGTTCCATAAATACCGCACATTTGCACACTAACAAGAACAAACGCAATATTAAATCTTACAAACGGTGACAACATGTACTTACTCATACATAGGATAAAAACATTCCATGATACAAAAGTAAGAATATATTTCAAAATTGATATTCGTTTAAAACGCTTATAGTTTCAAAATAGTTTTCAAACTTTGTAAGGTGCGCAAATGCAAAAAAAAAAATATTCTTATCAAACTATTACTGCAGTGCTTCTTATAAACCATTATTTAATGTTTATATGGAAATAGTAAGGCCTGGCAGATATTTAACGTTCGCTCAAAAGCATAACTTGTCCGATTATTATCAATTTTTCATACACGTTTCTTTATTACTGCAACTAATATAGGATTAAATTCAGCTTCGAAAGTCGTATTTTACATGAGTTATGGCCACTTTTTATACTTATATTTTATTCGACATCCGTTCAATAACCAAAATAAATACTTGTAACTTCTGATTCTGGGACTATTGAAAATGCACAGTTGATAGAGTATTCCGGTTTATAGAGTGTCCCGTTTACAGAAGTGTCATTTTATCGCCATATGATGATTTAACGTATAACAAATATTTACATTTAGATAAAAATACATTTCTTTCATCACTATATTCAAGCAGTCTCTCTTCCAGATTTAAACCCGAGTTTCATATCCTACAAAAAGTGTTGCTGTGTTTGCCAGTTACGCCACAGTAGCACTATATTTTGTTCTAAGATAATTGACTTTAAAATATTAAACAAATCAAAAAAGGTAAATTAAATAAATTAATTTTAAAAACGAGCCTCGTAAGGACAATTTGGATGAACTAGCTGAAACCGTTTTTAACTATAACAAACTTCCAAGTGTTTTTATCACTTCTTGTATTGATTTAAATTATTTTGGGAATAAAGCGAAGGCCACCTAACCATTGGCGATAACATTCATAATCCTAAGTACTGCTCGACATGAAAATAATTATATCAATGGGTTGACATCTTTATAAGGTAAGAAATTTAAAATGTTTTTAAAATAGGTAACTCAGGTTACATTTAAAGGCTTCATGGAAAATTAATTACATTCGAATTACTGACATTAACTTTTATTATCATATTAACCTCTATATACAATACCATTTGATTCAACCGTTTGCAACCAGTATGATTCAATCCAGTATCTGGCAACTTGTTTTGACAGGATGCTAAATTTGAATTCTCTAATATAGGTCGTCTGCTGCCAAGTGCCTTTTGGTGGTATCATTTATAGATCCCACACCTGTCATAGTTACGATTAATGGTTCACGTCGAGCTATAGCTTACTAAACGTTGATGTCATTCAAACTTTCAGTTGAAGCAACTGACCAAACAACGTGCTAAAATGTGACTTTTCAAACCATTGCTATTTAACGGACCCGATAGGCAGAGCTGGGTCCGTTATACCGACTAACTATAAATGTATTGTTCAATGGCAAAATAAAAAAAAAAGATTTGTTGTTTTTTTCTAAAAAAAAGTTATCGTTTCATTTAGTAGAATAAGTTAATTAGTTCTTCTACAAAACTGCAAAATTTTTTAGTTACATTAATTTATTTTAAGGACTATTGCTTTAGTTTTAGTTCCATGTGCACCAACTCCTCGCACAAAGGGAAGCAATTTTGTCGAGACCTGCCAGAGTCACTATATACCGCTATACTACAACTGACCCTTTTTATTATTGTGTTCATTATAAGAAATATGCATACTGGTATAAAATAACTGTTTATAGCAATTTAACCTAAATATGAAATATAATAGAAATCTTAATATTTATACAGATATGCTCAGCTGGTATAAAAAAGTTTGCAACTGCATTTTATTTAACGGCGGCATACTTTAAAAGCTATTTTTTCTCAAATTACGCGGTAACGTGTAATTTTTATTTCGATTGTCTTTGGAATAGGTTTCAGGGGTTATTTTGTGAGGTTTTAAGCAAAGTTTATCCATACACTATATCAAAATATTAAAAGCAAAAGCTATATTCTTATTACAAAATTGAAAGTCAATTGACACTCTGTCGAAATGATTTTGTTTTTAAAATCCCTAAACAGTTAAATTCAAGCTCACATTTTAATTAAATACTAGATGTAAACAATTTTAAACATCTTTTTCGCATTGCTTTTAAATCTACATTATTTTGCCAACTTACAAGGGCGGGTATGATTATGATGAGACAATACCAAAAAATCAGTACGGTTAAATGTGTTTTTCTATAGAGCGTTATTAATTCATAGTATGGTTATCATTAAAGAATTTTCATTATTTATATTTCTTCGAATATGGAGTCATTACTATATTATTATATAAAGCTCTATATCTATTTTGGAAATTAGTCCAGATGTTTCGTTCAGTAGTGGTAATGAGAGATTGGTGAACCGTGGATTATGTGCTTCCCACGTGTGTATGAACGAAAGTGAAGTTCAGAAAAATATGATACCTCAAATGCAATATTTCTATTTGTCTTAGTTGTAGTTTTTCAAATATGTGTTACTTTTTTATTACTTTTTCAAAACAAAGTAATGTCAGTCACGAAAATTAGGCCTCACTGTTAAATTTTGAATTTCCAGGGTGAAAAAAATATTGATGGAAGGGCATGCCATCATGTTATTCGCAAACGTACAATTCGCGCGTTTTTATGTAACATTTCCGCAATCATGTTTTCAGCTGTTCATGGTTTTGGGCGCTGTATTTTGGATATATTTCTTTATTTCGGTTGCATTATATTACGAAGAAGATGACATTCAATTATTTGGTGTGACATCCCAAAGAATCAGAGAAAAACTGATTATCGAAGGAGAAAAATTGATATTCAACAAGTCAATCCAAATATGTCAGTCATTTGAATATGCACAGGAACAACTGCTAGAAATGCAGGCGCAAGCTTCAGCATACACTATCAACACCTTGACAGGTCTTACCAGAAGGGGGTCAGAAAAAAATATTCATAATACCTCAGGCCAGCCTGGTCATAATACCACAGATCAGGGGAAGAGGAAAGGATCAACTTGGCGGCGAGGGAACACCAAACAAGAAAATGCCAGACAACAGTGCAAATTTGTGACAAACAACATTATAAAACCTGAATAATGCCATACAACGTCCTCATTACCCATTGAGAACACTTGATGATATTTAAGGTGCACATATTTTACTAAGCTTAATGCCAGCTCTGGATATTTGGCCTTGAAACTCGATCACGAGTCTTCATTCATTATATGCTTCAATACCATATTTGGGCGTTACAGATATTTGCGTGTTCCGTTTGGTTTGAAACTCAGTGGTGATCTGTGTGTACAAAAAATTGATGAATGCTATGAAGGTATTTCTGGTGTTGTCGCCATCGTCGATCCTTGTATTTGGTAAAATCAGAGAAGAACATGACAAAACTCTTCGGGCTATGTTATAAAGGTCAAAAGAGCAGGGTGTTCGCTTAAATGAAGACAAACTGGCAGTTTGCGTCTCTAAAGTAGAGTATTGTGGACATTTACTTACTTCAGAAGGATTAAAACCTAACCCTGCCAAGGACACGGCTATTGAGAAAAATGCAACCCCTTACAAATAAGGCAGAACTTGAGACCATTTTAGGTATAGTAAATTACCTAGCACGATTTGCACCAAATCTCTCAGAAGTTACAGCTGCAATGAGACAATTATTAGCAAAGAATATCGAGTTTAGTTGGGAAAAGCCACAAAGTGATGCATTTGCCATGATGAAGCAAATACTCACAAAACCTGGTCAGGTATTAATATACTATGATCAAGCAAACCCATTAACTTTGCAAGTTGATGCTTTCAAATTTGGCATAGAGCCTCCCTCCATGGTTAACTACGCACAAATTGAAAAAGAAATATATGCTATTCTATTTGGGTGTTTTCCACCATTTTGTATATGGTCGGAAAGTTTATGTGCAAAGTGATTTATTGGCATTGATTTCGATTTTCAAAAAAACAATCAACTTTGCCCCTGTTCGTTTGCAAAGAATGCTTTTAAAATTACAAAGGTATGACCTTGAGATTAAACACTATCCATAACAGGTCCCTGTTGCAGACACTTTAAGCAGAAACTTTGTCAGTGACACATTTCCCGAACTGTCAGTGGGAATAGACATACAGGTACATTTAGTGATGTCAAATTTACCTGTGCAAGAAACCTAGTCTCTTACTGACAAAGATGAAACATTAGTTTTACTAAGAGAGACTATTATCAATGGTTGGCCCAATACCATACACCATTGTCCGTCCCAGATTTTACCCTACTGGAATTATAGGGATGAATTGACCATTGCCAATGGGTTAATAATGAAGGGCAATAAAATAATCATTTAACATTCCTTGAGATCACAAATGCTTGAATTAGTGCATTCAGGTCATGTTGGTGTAGAAAAGTGCTTAAGAAGAGCACGAGATGTCATATTTTGGCCTGGAATTTCCAGTGAAATTAATGACATGCTACGCAGCTGCAACATATGTTTAGGACATAGATCATTAAATCCCAAAGAACCCTTAATTTCTACAGAGATTCCCGATTATCCGTGGCAGATAATTGGTAATGATATGTTCACATGGGATAATAAAAATTACTTGCTAGTAGTAGACCACTATAGTAGGAATGGCCAGATGGGGGATTAGTGCGAAGGTCATATCCGATGGTGGGCCTTGCTACAGTTCACAGGAATTTGCTCACTTTGCCAAAGAATGGGATCACCAAATGATTAGTTATCAAAATCAGGCAAATGGGTTATCTGAGAAATATATCTCCATTTGCAAGAAAATACTCATGAAGACCAAAGAAAGTAAAAGAGACCCCATTATTGGTATTTTAGAATACCGAACCACCTCGCTGGAGTCAGGATATACCCCTGCACAACTGTCAATGGGAAGACAGTTTCGCTCAATCCTTCCAACATCAATAGAAAATCTGAAACCCAAAACACTATCTCCAAATACAGTAAAGGAGAATATTAAAGCAAATTAGAAAAGGGAAAAAAGATCCTATGATAGGCAAGCAAAACAGTTAGATCCCTTAGAAATAGGTCAGTCTGCACGAATACAGCAGCAGGACAAAACTTGGAAACCTGCCATTGTAATTGACAAACGCAATGAAAGGTCGTACACTGTACCGTGCCCTGATGGGTCAAGGTATACCAGAAACAGAAGGAATTTGTTAAAATCGAAGGAACCAAATCAGAAAGCTTCTGTCTTAGATCCTGAAATACCATCTTTACAAAACAATAACCAGACAAATTCTGATTCTGAGATCAAACAATTTTTCTCTTCACAACAGCCTGCAAATACCTCCCAGGAGCTGGATTCTAATGTGTATATTACGAGATCAGGAAGAGTCGTAAAACCAAATGTGACTGAATCTGTATAACCGTATATCAACTATTAGTCATGGACTATTCCCATAGAAGTGGTAATAGTTTACTTTCAATCATTGGCCGAGTCCATAAAAGTGACAACAAGGATATCCGGCATAAACCTTTTATTAGGAATAGTACCACCATTGGGAAATGGGAGTGCTTCCGTGGGGTAGTCGCATAATGGCGGTTATATATAATCCTCGTTTCTTCTTCTTTAAAAATGCATTTTCCTTATGTTAATGCTCTTTTTTTATTTAAATGGCATTATTGATGTATTTTTAATATTTTATTAGCATTGTCATGTTTGAATTGTGAATTTAGAAAAAAATTGATGCTTGGAAATTTGGGTTATGAATACAAGATTTCGGAAGTCGACTTTCACTTTGTCAACAGTGTACACACTGAGCAGAAAAAAATCTCTTATATGACACCTGGCCCCTACTTTTCTCATCATATTTTGATAGTACAGAGGTTGACAAACAGTAAAATGTAGGTTTCACTTCTTTCATTTGGGATTCTCTATGAATGACAACCCTTCAAACTTTTATTATTTACTATAGACTAAAGAACAAAAATCAATAGTTGGTTTACACCATTAATGATTTTAGAACAGGAAACTATCTCTGTGATGACCGACCACTTACTCAATCATGTGATTGATAATGACACTGTAAGATGGTCAGCATCTTCAGGAGTGAACATTTGTTTATGCAACAAGAAGGGAGGTGTAACATGATACCTCAGTATCTGAAACACTCAGAGTTGTTTCCCTTCTACTATATATTACCTGTAGATGCTTTATCTCTGACAGTCTAGTCTATATCATTCATCTAGTAATCACATTTAGTTCTTAGGCAATAATAATTAGTAAGAATACAATATATTGTCATTCTGTATTATTCTCAGCAATAAGAACAATAATATAACAGAAGTTTTTATTACTGATTAGTTAAGTTGTGTAACTTGGCCATATATTTATATTCGTGTCCATATTTGTCTATTCGTTATACCCGACCATATCCTCTACTTCCGGTAACGTCAGTTTTGAATACAGTGTAGACTAGAACATCGGATGAGTCGGTTCGAATCAGTAGCAATCCTAGTAGCACCATAGGTTTGTAGAACTTAGATATTATAGATAGATACTTGAATACATAATGTATCTTGTAGTTAAATAATTTAGTAACGATGTCACGTAATTAAGTGTATTTATTGACTTCAAACCGTGACCTGCTTTGACGTTCGCAGTTAATAATTCGCGAGCTGTCAATTTGTCAATCTATTCGTTTCACGTTTCATAACAATGTAATTAACTTTTACAGCACAGTTAATATCACGCCAAACCAGAGAGAAAGTTGGAAGTGAAAGAGTATAGATAACCATATTATCTTTTTAAAGTAAATTGTATTGTGAGCCGTCTTTGTAATTTGGACTACTTTCGTTTTCATTATTTTAATAGAAGAACCAATTAGTATAGATTTGTTAATGAACCACAGCACACGGGAACAGATATAATATTTATATTGAGATTTATAATATATACATATTAAGACTATTCAAAAGAACGTACATATATATATATGGAGATAATTTTTATGAATAGCCAAGACATAAATGTACAGACCAGACTACGGCGAGTGCGCCTAGCTACAATGCAAACAATAGATACAATATCAAGGCCTCTGCCAAACCAATAAATTTGGTGTCAACCATGACTTATATACTATGGAATTACATGCAACACATCTGGACAGGGTGGACAAATTTACATACATGAATTGATAGCTTTATATGAGTAGGATCCAGTTAAGGATTCATGACTACGCACATGCTATATAAAAGACAGATTTATAAACCCGTTGAATCATATAGATACAGTGAATTCATAGATATTTAATTTCATAAAGGGAGATAATTAAATTCACAACAACGGAATTTACGATTTTTGGGATCTTTGCAGATGCTCATTTACAATGCATGATATATATATGGAGATAATTTTTTGTGAATAGCCAAGACATAAATGTACAGACCAGACTACGGCGAGTGCGCCTAGCTATAATGCAAACCATAGATACAATATCAAGGCCTCTGCCAAACCAATAAATTTGGTGTCAACCATGACTTATATACTATGGAATTACATGCAACACATCTGGACAGGGTGGACAAATTTACATACTTGAATTGATAGCTTTATATGAGTAGGATCCAGTTAAGGATTCATGACTACGCACATGCTATATAAAGGACAGATTTATAAAACCGATGGATCATATAGATACAGTGAATTCATTGATATTTAATTTCATAAAGGGAGCTAATTAAATTCACAACAACGGAATTTACGATTTTAGGGATCTTTGCAGATGCTCATTCACAATGCATGATATATATATATGGAGATATTTTTTTGTGAATAACCAAGACATAAATGTACACACCAGACTACGGCGAGTGCGCCTAGCTACAATGCAAACCATAGATACAATATCAAGGCCTCAATATCATTGCCATTATATAAATTGTCTATGTTTTAAATGGTAAAGTAATTATTGAATAGTATTGTTCATATGTCCTTCATTGTATTTTGCAGGACGGATTATTTCACAGAGTTATGCCAACAGACATGCTTTAAGAATATGTATATATATTAATAAAGACTGTAACATTTAAATAACCGTACGTAGTTATTTTCAATGGTTTATTGGACTACTGTCATATAAAGTAACCAGTCCAAAACCCGAAACTTACAATGGAGCCTGCAGTGAGGATATATCGTATGTTACATGCGAATATGGGATATTTTACGTGACAAAACAAAACAAACTAAGATAGGTGAAATGAACTTTAAGTAATGCTACTTGAAAAAGGTCAGATGTTGTATTACTGCACTTAGAGTTATTTTAAGTGCTGTGCAGTATCGTGTTGATTTCGCACCGAGGAGAAATATCACTATAGGAAGTACAACATAAACGTTTCGAGATCCAGGAGGAATTTTATACGATCTAACATATTTAGGAAAGGACTATGGGATATAGAGAACATTGATGGTGATTGACACAAACACTTTTGTATAATACTTTTATCAGTGGAATAGTATGCTTTACATAAAATAAACAATTGACATTAAGTGTGTGCTCAGTGGTTTCAAGTTAAATTGATATATCGTCGAATGGTGAGTGTTTTGAATAATTGTATTTTTCTGTAAGAAGAATTCTTAATAGGCTTCTTACCATGAAAGTCAATCGTAATATTTTTTATTATTCTACTAAATTTCATTATAAAGTGTTTTTTGCATAACCTATAATTACAGAAGTGTCTATTGAGAACTATTTATTGTATAAAATTGTATTTTCAGGATGAATGCAATTTTTGTTTTCAGTGTAACATTGTAAAGAGTAAACAGGCCAGTCCCATATCACCAGCAAACAATTTTACCCATATATAAACATGATCTTCTTGGTGAAGGTTCTTGTCACGTATGCATGAAGTTTGATTTATCACAAATCTCTTTAAACTCAATTTTAATTCACAAAACAAATTGACAGCAACAATTTCAGAGACACCATAGAGCTGACAGATTAAAACTGATTTATGACTTGCACAGGCATTATACAGTTGGTTAATAGAAACTGCATGTAGTTCTGTAAAATAAGTAGAAGTCCTAATAGAGCAGACACTTTAGGAATGAATAAGGTCCTGTTTCCTATATATTTCCATACTACAATGGTTATATACATCCTTCCCGCAACCACGTTGATTCTATAGTACATTGACATCAATATATTGTTAACATTTTTTTCATAGGCTGAATCAGAGTACCTGTAAGAGAAGTGGCATTTTGATTATTTGACCTCTTTCAATTTACATATTGACCTCATATGACAACGTGACATTGTTTACATTTGAAGAAAGGTCATATTACTGTCCAAGTTTACTATTATTGTTGTGAACATTTAGATAGACAAAATTGTCCATAAATGATCTATATTATTATTATTTTAATAAATTATGTTGGTGATTATTATGACATGAGTACTTTGAAAGATATACATTTATTTTGAAATATCCGCTAATTTTTTTTAACGAAGTGAACTCACAACTTTCTGTTTCTTGCGGTTTGTTTCAGCATTACCATAATGTTAGCAGGTATTATTTTCAATTTTGGTTTTACTATCAGACCGCTAATTTATAGTGATTTTAGACGAATGGCCACATGAAAAATGATCAATCTGTCCTTATGTTAACATCGTTGAGTACAAAGCACCACCAAATGATTAAACAAACTCACAGATACCCTAAAAATAGGCCGACAAACATGATTCACGTCTATCTGAGTTTGTTGTTGGTCACCCTATCTCATGATATTGAAATAAACCCTGGGCCAAGACCCTCTAAGTATCCATATGGACACTGTGGGAGAGCAGTAAAATGGCATGTTGGGGATGGCATTCAGTGTGACGGATGTGACACATGGTACCACAAGGTGTGTTCAGGTATGCCCTAAAATGTATACAATATACATACCCAACATGACAGCTATTCATGGCTGTGCTTGGGATGTGGCATACCAAACTTTAGTTCTAGTTATTTAAACTCGTTTTCATCTTCTTCCACATGTTGCAATAGATTTAGTGTGCTGGATAACACTGAACCAGTGCTTACATCAACTCCAATCAAATCGTGCAACCGAAACCAAAACCAAAATAAAAATCACCCACGTAAAATTAAAGTCATAAATGTAAATTTTAGATCGGTTGTTAATAAAATAGGTGAATTTAAGACCTTAGTGCACACAGAAAATCCTGACATATTCATAAGTACTGAGACCTGGCTGGCCCCAGAAGTTCAAAGTAGTGTATTTATACTAGGCGGTTAAACTATCGGCAGGGACGACAGGTCCCATACAGGTAAAATAAGTGGTGGTGTTTTTATCCATGTTAGTAACAAACTCATCTGTTCTCACCAACCACAATTCACAACCAACAGAGATTATATGGTTAAAACTGGAGATAGTGGGGTCCAAGCCACTTTATTTAGGCGCTTACTATAGAGCCCATGAACATGATGAAAAAAGTTTGGAGGAGCTGATGAAATCACTAGAATTAGTAAGGAAGAAAAAACGTGAACAATGGCTAATTGGAGACATGAACTTCCCAAAATTACTATGGAAAATTATTTACATTCAATATTGTCAAATTGTCAACATCATCGGGTATATGATCTTCTTTATCCATTATATGTGATTTCAACCTCTTTCAAATGGTAAACAAACCCACCAGGTTGAATAAAATCCCTGACCTTTTTCTTACCACAAATGATACAAATGATGTTTCTACAATCCCTTGTGTAAGTGACCATTCAATTAAGGCCAAAATTACTTAAGACTAATCCCCGCAACATATATATATATATATATATACTGGAAAGCTAACTGTGCGCTATTCAAAAGTAGATTGGAATGTTTCAAAGAATATTTCCTCAAACATTACAAAGGCAAATCAGTCCAAGATCTATGGGATGAATTTACCTCAAATCTGGAGCAACACATGGCAAGTTGTGTGTTCCATCCTAAACCATAAAAGGTAGGTCCTTTGGATATCACAGAATATCAAACGCTCTATTATAAAGAGAAACGAACTCTACCGCCAAAATAAAACAGGTCTACATACTGACAGACAGACAAAAAATACATCAAGGTAAGGTACATAGTACGCCAACAAATAAAAAAGCATATGAGGCCTAACTTAAAGACATTATTGGGACAGATGGTGATAATGAGAATGGGAAGGTAAATACAAACAAAATTGTTCTCATTGCTAAAACACTCGAGACAAGATGACCAACTTTCAATACTGGACAAGTACCTATGGTCTGGACTTCTGCCAACGTGGCACCACTATACAAGAAAGGTGATAAATCCCTTGCGGCAAACTACCGCCCAATATCCTTGACTTGTATAGTGTGTAAGGTAATGAAACATGTTATAGCATCAAACCTGGTGAGGCACTTGGACACCAACGACTTGATGTACAACCTCCAACAAGGCTTTAGCGAACAAAGGTCATGTGAGACACGGCTTGTTATGTTGGTGGAGGATCTCACCAGGAACGTCAGCAAAGGTAAGCAGACAGATCTTGTTCCTCTGGACTTCAGTTAGTCTTTCGACATGGTAAACCATGAAAGTTGCTCCTGAAATTACTAAAAGTATGGCGTCAGAGGTCACACCTTGTCCCGGATACGAGCATTTCTTAATGGTAGGACATAGCCAGTAGTACTGGAGGGTGAGAGCTCTTGACACACTACCAGTTACATCAGGTGTACCTCAAGGGTCTGTTCTTGGTCCAATCCTGTTCCTGGTATACATTAACGACCTACCCGAAATCATTACCTCTCAAGTAAGGCTGTTTGCTGACGATACAGCAGTGTACCTAACAATAAACGACACACAAACAGACAATAATACACTCCAGACAGACCTCAATAAACTTCAAGACTGGTCACTTAAATGGGACATTAGCTGCAATCCTTCCAAGTACCAAGTAATACAAGCCACATAGGTAAAAAAACCCATTTCCAGCTACATGGACAAAACTAGAGACAGTAAGCAGTGCTCGGTATCTAGGTGTAGATCTGACAGGCAACTTGTCATTGAATACTCAAGTCAACAGAGTAGCCACAAATGCGGGTCGAACATTGGGCTTCCTGAAAAGGAACATCAGGACCAACACACCTAAGGTAAGAGATCGGCACACCAAAAACAATGTAGAAAAATTAGAAATGGTTCAACGCCGTGCGGCCCGGTGGTCTTTGAATGATTAATCTAGATACTCCAATGTGACTGAAATGACCACTAAGCTAGGCCAGAGATCCCTTGAACAACGTCGTTCAGATGCACGCTTGTGTCTGTTTAACAAAATAATATACAACCTAGTAGCCATTCCAATGCCAGACTACCACCAAAATAATAATAGAATCTCAAAACACTATCATTCAATAGCCTATAAACAAATTCAATTTCATACTGGAACTGACTACTACAAATATTCCTTTTTTCCCTAGGCCATTGAGAAGTGGAATGCTCTATCAAAAGATGTTGCATTGATGCCAGACTTCGATCAGTTGTAACTCGCAGTTGGTACCATCATGATTCCCCGACAACAACCCGTAAGCCTTGAAGTGTTGTTTTTAACCTGATTTTACCTACTTCACACTCAATTTTAATATTCCTCGCCTATTCTTTACAACTATTCCTACTTTTTGTCTTTAAATTTTTTCTACAAACAGACACAGGCGCGCAACTGCTCAAAGTTACCCGAGATGGTGAGCAGCAGAATTGAGAGACAGATAGATAGCAATCTAAAAAAAATACTTACAGAAAATTACACAGCGTAATCAGGTCCGAGTATACACTTTTGTAGTTTAAACAATTGTATGTGAAATTAAAATTAATATTTAATTCAATATATTTTTTATCCTGGTATATTTATGATTCACAAACACTGTACTTTGTGATATTGATTGATTTGGGAAATTGATCAGTATCAAATACTTACGATTTCAAACTAAGATTGTGATTTGGTCAGGTTCAATAAATCTGTCTTTATTACAATTAAAAGTGTTTCAACATCATACCTCATTAACTCATAAAGCAGGGTTTTCTATATATATTTATTTGTAACATTGTTACAACTGTCATTTAAAACTTTAATAAATTCTATTAACACATGTGCAGTTTCTAAAATATAGTTTAAAACACGTCCCCATTTTTGTATCAGTTCCTACTTAAACACCAACCATTATCTCAAGTAAACTCTTCCTCAACTGTCCAACTTGTCCTATTTAAAGGCCTCGCTAGAATCCTATACAGTCACACCTGGACCATTAAAAATACATTAGCCAGGGCTGCATCTCTTAATGCGTACATTTGGTTAATTATCAACATGTAAATGTCTTCGGGATTGATCACCCTGTCACTCGTTAATTGTATACACCCAGCCAAAAGGAGAACCATATACTTTTAACATGACGTTTGTTTCAAGTGAATACACTTTATCTCGCTTAACAAGTATTCGCCGTCAATCATCTGGACATCTCAAACATGTGTGTCTATTTTAGCTTTCTTGTTAAAGTTATATATATCCGATCATGGTTCCAGTATTAAACCTATTAAACTATTAAATTAATTTGATAAAAATATGATAATTACTGAGTGACTGACTAACGCAAAAGTTAACTAGTACTATATCCAATTATAAAATGGTCATTTTGAAATTGTTGTTTTGATGTGTACATTGTGATGAGAAATCAAAGATGACATCTAATCGGTAATATCATTTGAACTTGGGTGCCGAGTTCAAAACTATGTTGGGTGTAATAGCATTTAAGTTGACATTTAACTTAAGTTTAATTATAAGTTCAATTGATAATTTTTGCGTTGGAAGAGATTGATGTTCAACAGTTTTTTTTATGAAACATCAGTATGGATTTGGTGATTTAATATTCGCAGTGATTGATGAGTTGATTTATTTTGATAAGTGGAGTTTGTGATTGATGAATTGATAAGTGATCGATAAATTTAGTAGATGATGGACTTATGAATGAGTGCTTGATCAGTGATCGACAAGTAGTAGTAAAGTAAAGTACTTTCATAATTTATAGTGAAAGGACTTATGATTGATGTATTGATAAGTGATCGACAAGTGTTATATTAATTTAACAATTTATAGTAAAAATACTTATGATTGATTGATCGATAATTGATTGATAAGTGATCGATAACTTTTGAACTTTTTTATTATTTTTTTATTGTATTGATTAACTGATAACTTAAAAATATTCTTTTTAGTGTGATATTTGGTTTGGGTTTAGTGTTATAAGTTGATTTGGAATCAAGATGGCAATTGAAATATCTGAAGCAGATAAAGAGTTGTTGAATGCTGTTAAGGCTATTAAACTGGAATAAAAGGGTGAGTTTACAACTTTTATGAAAAAGTATAAAGACGATAAAGATGAATTGGATAAGAAGACGAAGACGCCTAGTGTTGGACAGAGTGAAATAAAGGCAAAGGAGAAGTAACCTATCAGACATGGAGATATGAAGTTTATTTTCTTTTTGCTGCAAAGATATATACGCAAGAGCAAATTCTATTAGGAATAAGACGCACATGCAAAGGAGAAGCAGCCAACATTTTACTCAGAATTTGAGTAAAGGCTCATATAACACAGACATACTCGATAAGTTTAAACGTACTTACAGAGATGTTGAAACACCAGAAGCACTTCGGAAAAAGTTTTACGCATGCCAGCAAGAAATAAATGTGAGCGCATGGAAGACATTTTTTCATTGGCAACAGAAATAGGAGCAGTTGTATCGGGAAAAGCAGGAGAGCATATTTTAAAAAGTGTTTTTTTTATCAAGGATTGAACCGACCTTTGAAACAAATGCGTGCATTCAAGTTTGAGACAGTAAAAGACTTTGATTGTTTTAGATAGAAAATAGGAAGATTGAATGCGATACTATAGAAAATAAACCAGAGGTTAAGTCTACAAAAATGTCAACAAGATAGAAGAGATGTGAAGACATCAACAGAAATGCCATATTGGAGTAAATGAATGATAGGATAGGTCAGCTGGAAAAGAATCAAGAACCACAACAAGATCAACAGCAGTTCATAGGACAACAACAGATGTACAACCCAGCCAGAGGACCAAGGCACATGAGAGGAATTCAAGGCAGAAAACAGAGTAGAGGTACAAGAAGACCCGGTAAAGATCATTTCCAATCACATAGACCATTAGCGGGGAATATGTTCCAGCCAAAATATAATGCACAATCTGTACAGTGTTAAAATTGTAGCGAATAAGGTCATGTTACAAGAGATTGCCCGCAATCGCATTATACATGCTTCAACTGTTTAGAGCAAGGACATATTGCAAAATATTGCCCTCATTTAAACTTGTAAGTGCAGGTATAGTGGGTTGTGATGCTGGCACTATTAGTGACCTAAAATTAGTCAGAGATCCAACAGAAGTGAAGATATTTGTAAATGGGAAAGATTTTATAGTTTATGCGACACAGGGTCATGTGTGTCGACCTGTTCAGAACGTTTTTATCAGGAACAGTGTACATCTACACAGTAAATTTTAATCAACAATAAAAATTGAGTGCGCATATGGAAGAAACTTCACATACAGTGGATACATTGAAGTTACAATAAAGGCTACAGTTATTCCTAAAGCGAAAGAACAACGATGTTTACTTTAAGTAGTGCCAGACCCAGAGTACAATGCAAGAACACCAATACTGCTTGGTACAAATATTTTATCATAATGGATGACTGCAAACAATAGTTTGGAATTAATTTTTTACATTGCACAAGTTTACACCATCCTTGGTATACAGCATTTAATTGTTTAGTTATACGAGAAACGACGTTAAAAATATATTGTATAAATTGGGTTAGTTAGTTTAGTTGAATGACCTTGACCCACTGACCCACTGACCTAATTCCTTGTTTATCAACAATCAGACTAACTAACTAATGGCTTTTAGTGAAGGTCCATCAGTTTCCACTTCAGGTCGACTAACTAACTAACTCGTTCGTAAAATAGAATGAATATCCCGACCCCCACAACATAAGACACACCCCCACAGGGACCCACAAAAAAGACTTTAAACATACAGGCGCGGATTCAACACTCATGGCTCCGCTAACGCTCCGCCTTGACCCATAACGCCTGGCAGTTAAAGCTTTGCCTTTATAACAAGCAGCGCAGAGCGGAGAAGGCATTCTGAATGTGACAATTCTATAGGAAGAATCAAGGATACATTGAGCCGGAAACTGTGAGTTCATTTACATATTTATTTCTCTTTTCATGTTTGAACGGCCAGACAGGCCTACTCGAAGAGTATTTCAAACATTACAAGTTTAATTGCATATTCATTGTTGACATACACTAACCAGACAGGTAGATAGAGATGCCAGGGAATGATGATACCGCAGGTACATCTGGGGCAGGGGCTATGGATACTGATAATCAGAATGCCCCGGACCCTCCTGGAGAGTATGGAACAAACATTGGGGGAGCAGCTTATACGGCCACGCCTATAAGAATGCTAGCAGGCCAACCTGACACGGCGACCTACACTGTTACACATAGTAGAACATTAACACATTACATAAGTAACAATCTAGACCAAGAGAGGCTTGAACCTTCACATGCTAGCATATAGAAAAACTGTTATTATTATATGACCCCTGTTTGATAACAACAAACAAACAATTTAAACTAACTAACTAATGGTTTGATTCATTGAATGAATATTATCAGCATCAGCTCAGATGCAGATTCCACAATGCTCACACTCCCAGACTTAACCCAGAATGTTTCCACTCCTATCAATCCCAAGAGAAACCATAACTCACCTACATCCCTGTCTCCACCTCTCATGAAGAAGAGGCGCTTATACAACAAGTATAACAGGGATCCTAAGGCACCGGTCCATCGTCTATTCTGTGAGTCTGCAAATACAGACTTTCCAGATGATATCTCTGATATCTTAGACGGAATGTAATATGTAAAAGTTAGTTAGTTAGTTGACATGAAGTGGAAACTGATAGACCTTCACATGCTAGCGTATAGAAAAACTGTTATTATTATCTGACCCCATGTTTGATAATAAACAATAACATGACCCCATGTTTGTCAACAATAGATGAACCCATGTTTGTAAACAATCACACTAACTAACTAACTAACTAACAAGAGTCTCTCTCTCTATTGAATTACATGTGCGCACATTTATTCAATAGAGAGAGAGACTCTTATTAGTTAGTTAGTGTGATTGTTTACAAACATGGGTTCATCTATTGTTGACAAACAAAAAAATATCATGTAAACTAATGAAACTTTGGATAAAAGACATTTTTTTGTCGAGGGAAAGTGAAAGTAAAATGGCTATAATATTTTAAACCTCCTCATCTTTCTTGAAAGAAACTATAGATGTATCTGAAGTAAATAATTTGTGCTTGTTGGAGGATAGATTTAGTGAAGATATTTTTTAAAATATGAAAATTGCGGGGGGTTGGGGGTGAAGATATAATGGCTATCATATTTTCACCCGCCATTCTATTCTTACAAAATAAATTTGGTTACTATTTCAATTAGATTGCTTTTGTTTGTTCGTTCCAGTATTGTTTGTAATTAAAGTGAAGATAATCAAGCTATCATTTAAAATAATAAATCAAATTTTAACTAGGTTTTTCTAAGTTGAAAACCTGGTTATTAAATTGGTGAAGTCGGTCGGCGGGCGGTCGGTCGAATCGGCGGCGTCAAGTTTTTTGTTTCCGTTCAATAACTAGATTTTTTTCATCGGAACTGAACAAAACTTACACAAAGTGTGTACCTGCATAAAATCAAGGCATTTTCTTCAGAGTTATGGTCTTTTAATTAATCAAAAATGCTAAAATTGCCCAATTTCGCTCAATAACTAAAGTATTCTTTATCAGAACTAAAGCAAACTTACACAAAGTGTAAATCTCTATAAAATTTAGGCCAAGTTCAAAAACCAGCCAATTCAGACTATTATCTTTAGAGTTATGGCCCTTTAATTAGTCAAAAATGCTAAAATTTACCGTTTCCGCTCAATAACTAGATTTTTTTATCAAAACTAAAGCAAACTTACACAAAGTGTGCATCTCTATAAAATCTAGGCCAAGTTCGATAACCAGCCAATACTGACCATTATCTTTAGAGTAATGGCCCTTTTATTAGTCAAAATTGCTAAAATTACCCGTTTCTGCTCAATAACTAGAGTATTCTTAATCAGAACTGTAGCAAACTTACACAAAGTATGCATCTCTATATAATCTAGGCCAGGTTCGATAGCCAGCCAAAACTGACCAGTATCGTCAGAGATATGACCCTTTAATTAGTCAAAAATGCTAAAATTGCCAGTTTCCGCTCAATAACTAGGATATTCTTTATTAAAACTGAAGCAAACTTACACAAAGTGTGAATCTCTATGTAATCTAGGCCAAGTTCGATAACCAGCCAATTCAGACAATTATCTTTAGAGTTATGGCCCTTTAATTAGTCAAAAATGCTAAAGTTTAACGTTTCTGCTCAATAACTAGAATAGTCTTTATCTGAACTGAAGCCAACTTTCACAAACTGTGAATCTCTATAAAATCTGAGCCAAGATCGATAATCAGCCAATTCTGACACATATCTTTAGAGTTATGGCCCTCTAACTAGTCAAAAATGCTAAAATTTACCGTTTCCGCTCAATAACTAGAGTAGTCTTTATCTGAACTGAAGCCAACTTTCACAAACTGTGAATCTCTATAAAATCTGAACCAAGATCGATAACCAGCCAATTCTGACCATTATCTTTAGAGTTATGGCCCTTTCATTAGTCAAAAATGCTAAAATGTATTATTTCCGCAACCAAACTTTTATACAATTTTTCTGGCGGTAAAGTAAAAATAATCTTCTTCTTTTGTTATTTTGATGAAGATCCTAAAAACGTTTGGATTGATGTATTGATATATATATATATATATAATGAAACTCCATTAACATGCACATTTTCATCTTGAAAATGGTTTGTGGTGCCCTTGCTCAGTTGAAAGCAATGAGGTAAAAAATATTATAAAAAATACAAATGATTTATTAGAGAAATTTACAGGTCTGTTTAAACTTTTTACAACACAGCTGAATTTCTCATAATGTTTGAAGCATTTTTTAATATATTTAAAGAATCAAACATTGTGTTAAAGAAAATGTTGCTATCAGTTGAACATGTGTGACTTCCCTCCTATTGGTTGGCACTGGATACAATACCACTACTTAAGCATCAATGCAAAATGTGAATATATTATTTTATGAATATGCATGTTTGTTTCGAGTATTATCACATTACATCTTTCATAATGTGAATTACCAAAGTAATATTTTAGCTAAACAATCAGTGAATAGCACAGAAACAAGAGAAAAACTTTATTTCATGCTTTTTTAACAAATAAAATTTGAATTGTATGCTTTTAGTGTTTTCTGCTTTGATGTACATAAAATTCTGGCATGAAATAGAGTTATGATGTACAGTCAAATTTGTGTTAAAGACCACCTCTGAATAAAGGCCTCACTTATAATACCTGTTTATAAGGACCACAATTTCCTCTTCTGGTTCAACCATAAATAGTGTAAATATTCCTGTGTATTTCCAAAGGGTGGTCATTACAGACAGATTTGACTGTTTATATTTTATTATTTTGCATTTGGTCAGCTACCACCATTGAGACGAGCTCTCTGATTGGCTGAAAAAAGTATAGAGATGTTCAGGGCATATATTTTTATAGTAAGCTTAATTCTGGTTGGATGAAAATGTTAAACTGGCAAATTATCACAATTAAATATAAGTTTATTATGTTTTTGTCAATAAAAATTTAGAATTATGTTTCTATGAATGACTAAATTCATTTTATCAATGAAACTGCATGGAATGTAAAATTGGTGAAATTTACTTTTTTATGCTGAAAGTGGGGGTACCCAACTTCAGGGGGCAAAAAATGGTATAAAAGTGGTACATTTTGGGGACATTTTAATTTAAGTCTAGGACAGTACTTTTATATGATATAGGACTTTTTGGTCCGCGGATGATAGAAATAGTGAAAATTAGGTGAAACGTTATAATGTAAATCTATGGAAAACGCAATAGGCATTTGTTTTTGTATTGCAAAATCCAATTACCCATATATTCACATTTTATAAATCATACATTTTATTAATCATACATTTTATTAATCATACATTTTATTAATCATACTAAGCCTCACAAAACACCGAATTCTCTTAAATAGTGCTTTTTATGTCTCGAATAGTTTCTATAATATAGATTCAAGATTCAAATTCTTTATTCAGTAATTTAAACATATAATGTTTCTCATTACATACAAATTCAGATAATAAATGTAACACATAACACACAGATAATAGATCAATATTATGTTAGATTCTTTTAAATTAGAAAATTACGTTATTTAAATACATACATTTTAATAGTTTTTGAGGTTGGACAAATATAAATTAAACACTTAAATACTTTGTCAAATAAATACTTGAGTAGATCAACACAAAAAGATAGATGTATATATTATGTATTTTGATTGTACAAGGAATTGCGAGTACTAAAAGCTTGAAGAATAAACTTACACAAATTTAACACGACTGAATACTTCTTACTTTGCATTTACTCAATGAATTTTATCATATTTGGCCGTTTATAATAATATGATTTAATAAAGCTTTTACGGATATCCTGATAACTAGGACATATTAACACAAAACGGTATTCATCTTCTATGTCGTTAAAGTTACGTAGAGTACAATAACGCAAGTTACGTTCAATTCTTATCTGTTCATAACGACCGGTTTCAACTTTCAACTGATGTGAAGATAATCTTAATCTTGACATAGGAATTCTTAATTTTCTTGGAAGCATATCTAAATAATTTTCCAATTCTAAAGTAGTTTTTAACATTTTATAAGTACATAGTGAACGACTGTTTTCGATTTCATTAAACCATTTTTGTTATTTAAATTATCATTCCATTTGATACCTGTAAAAACATAATCACGCTTTTCTTCACAAAATGGTTGAATATGGAAATCATCAGTACATATAAACTCATGTTTATGTAATAATAAATAATCAATTACACTTGATCCCATATAATTAGCATATGTATAGGAACCAATTAAATGGTCGTCACCAAGTCTACCATTAGCAATACGTAAAGCATTTGCTTTACACAAATCTAATAGTTTCAACCCATGTGAGTCACAGGTATTTTCCATAGACGCACGATTACACGGTGTATCTGGGTAGTAGCCATCGTCATCTAGAAAATCAATTGTACGATCACACACGATATAGTCCCTCCTTGTACCGTTACCAACTCTCGCGTTCCAGTCACCGCAGAGAAGAAATCGACTGCGAAGCTCATAAGTGTTTATATCATTTTGCAATAATAGAAATAAATCTTCATTTATAACATTATACGCAGGTGAGTTTTCGACCCATATATAAACACCTGCAAGAAAAATATCACTATCAAAGTTAAAAAATTGCTTATTTTATTTCAACCATATCAATGTATCAAAATGATTTTGTATTACTTCGATACACTGCTTTATAGAGTCTTTTATATAAACAACAATATCCCTACTACGGCGTCTAGCTCTTTTATTTTGAAATTTACGAAAATAATTAAAATGTGTATATCCATCAACTTTAAGATCAGAATCACTGTGAGCCCAAGTTTCATACAAGAAAATAATGTCAAAGTTCGATATCTTTTTAATGAAATCCGGATCTTCAAGTTTGTATCTCGTCAGCCCATTAACGTTCCATGATGTAACGCTCAGTCCAGCCTCAACGTACGTAATATATATAATTGCTATAATATTTTCACCCGCCCCATTTTTCTTACAAAATACCTTTCATTACTATCTCAATATGATTACTTTTGTTTGTTCAGGTAAAATCATTTTAGTGTAGATAATCAACTTAAAAGAGTATTTTTAAGAGGGGGCTGGGGAGGTGGGGTGAAGATATTAAAGCAAAATTCTATAATATTTTCATCAGCCTCTCATTTCCTCAAAATGCATTTTAACATTCAAGTTTGATGCTTTGTGCATCATAATAAGTAGTGGTGATCAATTTTGAAAAAAAATACAATTTGCGGGGATGGGGGAGAGGGGGGATATATTAAAATTCTATAATACCCGTAGGTGACTTTTTAGATGGGTAGAAATATAATATGACACCGGTCTAAAAGTCGGATCCTAAAAAAATCGGTGCATCTGTTATAGCCGTTCCGTTTATTAGGGATGTTTAAGACTGAACTATTATTGTGGAATCCTTTTATAAAATTTATATTTATTTTGAAATATACTGACACCTAATAAAAATTACAGAAAGATTGAAAATGCAAACTTCTCAATTGTATTTACTTTGAAATATGACAAGTTGTCCATTTATAAACACTGCTTAATATATTTTTATGGTAATAATATTCTAATATAGGATAGAAACATATATTTGTAATGCACATTACTGAATAGTTGGATACCTTAAGTTTCTCAGCATCTTATTTCAACAAATAAAATCCCCACTTAAAACGGTTTAAATTTTTAACATAGATTAAAGCGTTTACATTCATTGGAAATAGCCGGAGGTGGTGCAATCAAAATTTGGTTACTGTGATCCCGTTTATGCAGGATATTTAGAGGATAGGTAAAAAAAAAATTAACAATAATCTTGTTGTGTTTACTTTTATAAAAATTGGTATTCATTTGGAAATACACAAATACTATAATTATAAAAAAAAATATAATTTGCTTCTATATTGAATCAGACATTAAAACATAAAATTGTACTTTCAAATATGACTAGTCATCAAGGACTTGTATAGAATAGGATAAAAAACTTGTATTGTATAGGAAACTTGCATCTCGAGATTAAATGTTGATGAACTAGCACACAAAGGATAAATTATTTGGCTAGATATTGAAGCTTGAAGGAAAAATGTATCATAATTAACTTGTCGTTATTTTAGCTGCAGTAGAGATATTATGTAATCAAGTGTTTAAGCAATTTTAAACACAAATTGCAAGGAATGGTATCGTTTTGATGAGAATAGCTCTCTGCCATGCAAGAATTATGAATTTTTGAATTTGAATTTTAAAAGGAAATTTGACAATTAAAAACGAGATTTTGTGTAAATACACTAGCATTCCCAAAATCTCAATCAGTTGCCTTTCCTTCTCTATATAATTCCTTGTTTGTCACCCATTAAAAAAACTTTTAAATTTCTTTGTATTCATTTTATTGCAGCAATATTGTAGATAGAAACACATACTTAAAATGCACCATTCATGAATGTCAAACTTAAAAAAATCAACACAGGAGAGGACACCCCTCCAGTACCCACCCCTCCCATTTTAAGTAACTTGCCTTCAAATAGTCCTGGGTGGGGGGACATGCTTGCTGATGTAAAGATAATTTATATTGAGTTTGTAAAAGTTTGACAGAAAGGTTAGTATGAGGAAGATAATTGAAATTTCACAATTTTAACCTTTTTCCTGTCCTTTAGGCCCATTTAGAAATTCCATTCTGGTTGAACCAAACCCAATTTGCCAAGACTAGACAATGCTTCAGATATAAATTAGAATTTATCAAATGGCTAATAAAATGGGAATATTTCATTTTCCCAGTGTATTTGTGTATAATACTCAATGTTCCCTTTCAATGCCCCTGTATACCTTGCCCCTTGACTCGCAATAGTTTCAAACCCCATAGGAAATAATTGTATAAATTAAGAACATGAAACGAAAAAAAAACATTTATAAAAATTGCAAATTTTAACAATATTGCCCCACCCCCGGCCCCTTATGGAAATTAAGTCGTCGTTGTTGAATAAAATCAAATTTACTGTTACTAATGCTTTGGATCTCAGATTGTGCAATATATAAAGTTGATCTGATTTTAATATTGATTGTTTCTGTTCGATAATATTTTACAGATTTGGTGTTACCGAAGTGTTACAATTGCGCATACCAGCATGGTCGAGTTCTACACAGACAGTTTTAATAACAACTATACTCATACATTTGCATTTCGTTGCAGAAAATGTAAGTTTACATTTGTTTAGCTGGTGTTTGCTCATCCACATATTGCAAATGGTGTTTAATGTGAATGTCTCATTTGCATGTACAGTTTTTAAGGTCATCTGTGGCGTTGTCTCAAGAGACCTTTTGCAATTACTTTTTATCCGTCGTCGTGCGTCTAAATGATTTACATTTTCAACGACTTGCACTGATATATACCCAGTTTTAGGTTGTTTGTATATAGCATAAAGATGAAATGTTGAAATCGTGAAACTTTCAAAAAAATTTGTTTACAATGTACGGACGACCTACTCTAGGCCTATCTGAAATACTTTTTATTTTGTTTTCTTTAAGGTATCAAGATGCGCATGTGCAACATTTAAATACCAGTATAAACATCGGACGGTCCAAGTTTTACAGCGGTATTCCCTGCGGCGTTTATGTTTCTTTAACGGACGTTTAAAAGGTTATGGAGATAAGAAAATAAACTTTTAGAAAATTATATTCATTTTGAAAAATGATTATGTAATTTCTGAAATTTAATTAATTTTTGTTTAGTTACCATTATAATGTTTTTATATTAAGGTAACATTACTTTAAAATTAGTATTATCTATGAGCCAGAAATTAATGTTTTTTTTTGAAAAAAAAAAAAAAAAAAATTTTTTTCAGAAGAGTATAATGCTTAGAAACGCTAAACATGTAGCTCAGCTGAAATATAAATATTGAAATAATTTTTAAATATTTGAAAAGTTCATGGCCCTGCAATCTCAGTGCTTTAATTAATGCTGAAATGCATTTTCGGCCTGGAGGAACGCTCCCCTGGAACCCCCTACATGTGACCTGCCCCTTGACCTAGGCGGCCCCCATACCTCCCGCCCGATGGCCCATTGAATTACTTACAATCTGGGGGTCATCAGTTGACTTGTTTTAAGCTTAACCAACTTGAATAAATGGAGTTAAAAAAATACATATTTTACTAAAACAGTTTTACTTCCTGTTTCACACAAATTTCTCCATCAAAACTGCAACTCAAATTAACAACTTCAAAACAATTTAACTTCAAACGAATGTTTCACTTCTGGCAACAAGTGACAACAACTAGAAATTAGTTGTTTTTGTGGTCATGGCCACAGGGCCATGTACTTTTCAAACGCCATGGTCACAGCTGTATTTTGAAAATGCGAGTTGAAATTACTTTAGCTGGCATTTTGTTGCGAGTGGATTTCAAGTTGAGAAAATTACTTATTGTATTCATTTTATTCATTTTTGAAAATAAACAAGTGTAATCCAGGTAAAAATAACGAGTTCTTGTCAATTTTACCTAGTTTCTTTAGCTTCTCGTGCCAAATACCCCCCCCCCCCCCCCCCCCCACTAGCAGCACGATTGTCAATGACATGTATTAAATATTTAAATGAGAACACTGCTTCCAATTGTTTTTGATCTCGAGTTCATTCTGCAAATAGGAAATAAAGTTAAATCCCGTTAACAACATAATGAATAGACTGCGTCTAGTTTGATCGATCGCGCACTCACTCTATAAAATAAAAGTAAAGTTGAAACTCGTCAAATTTATTGTTTACATATTTTGTCAGCTGTTAAAATGGCTGATGAAATAACTTCTTTTTTTCCATTGAACCGACGAATGAAAGCGAGTCCCAACAAGAAAAAAGAAAAATATTCCTTCCGTTAATACTGTAATGAAATGGGAGCGAGAACTCAATATGACACTGGGATATAAAGTTGACAATGACAAAATGGTGTGTCAGTTGTAGAAACCACGCGATCGACAGATCATTCATAATTATCAAACTATATTACTATGATATCACAACATTTACACATGTTAAACAATCGTCCTTGGTTAGATCTAGATCTTATTTTAAAAGGAACGGCCATTGGCTATATTAATTCTATAAATAGAATAGCAAGTTGGTTTCAAATTTAGCCAGTTGAAATATTAGGCACTGGCCATAATTGCCAGTGTACAAAAAAGTTAAATTCTAGCCCTGACCTGTGTTAAGTAGCCAGTCAAGGGAAGGAGCAAAAGTGACCATATGAGGTTGTTGCTTAATACAGGTTAATTAACTCTCAAACATAAAACGTGAAATAGAAAATATGAATGCTTATGACATGTGGCTGCTTAATAAAGGTGGTCGCCTACACAGGTTTGACTGTATTTGGATACGCCATCTGCTAATTTGGGAATTTAAATAAATGGAATGGTACATGAGTGCAGTCATGCTTTTATGGTGACAATGTTATAGTATTCCTTTGTACATGGGTGATAGAGGTCCAAATTACTGACATGTCCAAATACATAGAGAAAAATACATTTAATAACATTAAAGACACAAAAACTCTACTTATGCTTGAATACAGCATGAATGGCTGATGTTTAGAATTATACAAATTGGTCATGGGTGGCAGAGTTGTCCAAGGTGGTGTTGACAATTGACCACTTACTTTTCACCCCTTAAATTGTTGGTTACATCCCTGCTCCGGTGCACCATTTTGTGGAAAATTAGGAGGTTACTTGCAGAAGGACGGTGGCTCTACTGAGATTCATTACTAGGTATTCTAAGTTTGTTTGAAATTGGCGTTAAACCCCTTTAAAATACATACTGGTTATCGACACAAGAAAAATATGCAGCCAGTATGTGACTCGAACCCAGAAGCTTTTGCTTACACTTGGCAAATGCTCTACCGACTGAGCTAACCAGACCGCTGTCATATAATATTTGTCTCCTAACAGGTTAGGTACACACTGTTACATTTAAATTATGAAAAAACAAATCAATAACAGGGAAAAAAAACATGTCCGGAGGTCCTGAACACATTTTGTGACCAGCACCTATTTATGATAATATAAATGTTTCTTTATGTTTATATTATATGACTGTGTAGGTGTATTTTTCAATAAAAAACGTGTTTTCATAACATTAGAGGGTATCATTTTAAGCACTACTGACAAAAGGCCTTACGCGATGGCGCGTTGTTCCTCGTCTGTCGTCCTTTAGCAGCACATTTTCTGAAACAACTAGGCCAATTAAAATTGAACTTCACATAGGTGTTTCTATTGCATAGGAGATTTTTATTTCTCAATCTGAAACTCAAAATAGCCATCATGACTAAAAGTTGTCAGAAACTTAAAAAAAATCTTCCGATGAATTGCTCAACATATTTTGGAAGTATATATGTAAACTAGTAATGATACTCAACTATAGTTATAATAAACATCAATACTTTTTTTTAAAGAATGCGTTTGCCTATACATACATGTATTTCCATCAGTTGGGGTTTCATGTTTGTACAAAAAAAGAGTTAAAATAGACAGTTTCCAAAAGTTTTCTTCTAAACAACAGGTCAGCCAAATTTGTTCATATTTTATTTAGTTGTCCGTATGAGTAGCGGTTTAAATTTGGACAAATTAAGGGATTTGTGTGTATAGAAGTCCTGTAAGGGGCTTTGACTTTTACATAGGAATACCATGGGAAACGAAAAAAATTTCCATCCATTTATGATTTTTTTTTATTCAATTTGAGTTTTGAAGCATCATCTAGTTGTTACAATATTCCTCTCTTCCTCTCAATAACCCTTCTGTCAAACTTGTTCATATATGATACAAGTGGTCCTAGCATCAGCAAGTGATTGGAGATTCTGCAAATCAAGGGGCTGGGATATATTGGGACCCTGTATAAGGTGACTTCTACATAGGAATATTATTGTGGAAACTGATTTTTGAGGCGCCAGACTTTCTAGCATCTTTTTAGTATCATAGGTTGATCATCTGCTGATCATTTCATATCCACAAACATCTGCTTTCTCATGGTTTCAAACGTAGTTTCTCATTATTTATGTATCTGTCGGATGAAAGTAACTTTTTAAAAAAATTAAACAATGACGTTTAATCAATTTCTCTTGAAATTGTGTGTCTCATTCTGCACAACATTGCTATTTAATGGAGCTTTGTATGTAATAAAGTCGTGGAAGATCGCCTCTTTCATCGAACTAGTTTTAATCGTAGTGTATTATCGAGGGCATTTATTTTGTCGCTCGTTTTTCATAGTCTATTTAAATAGGCTATGATTTTTCTTGTTATTTCTGATATTGCATGAACATACATTAAAATTAAATAGCGGGAAGTTATCCGTAGCAAAAATGTGACAAAAACTATAGCAATCATCTTTAACTGGATTTCGAAGTAAGTTTTGTGCTTAATAAGGGCGGTAGTGTAGGGAAATACAGTGTTGTCCGTTACACCAGAGATTGCGGGTTCAACCCTTAGTTTAACCCGATGTGTTTCAAAATGAAAACAATACTTAGTTTTGATTATATCCAGGAAGCGGGCTCAAGATCGGTTCATATAAGCTTTAAACTTTCTTCGCAATCGGGATAAATTCAATTAGTATAAACTAAGCTCTGAGCATGTATAAATATCCGTTTTATATATTTTAAATATTTGTTTTCTGAAAAGAACCAGTTTCTTGTTTTATTTTTAAGAAGCCACTGGGTCTAGTCTTGTACCAAACCCGCGACTCCAAACATGGTAAGCCAACGATATATACACACTGCACTTCCACCTTGCCTTTAACCTCTTTTATAAAACAATACAGCCACTATTGGTTGTGTAACAAAGCAAAGTCACAAGGGTCGGTAAATGAATTTTAAGCAGAGAAAATAATAGGAAAGCATTCCAATTATGTTTGAATTTATTACTGAATAATATAAACATAAAGAGCGAGAATATAAATATATATATTTATATCTTGGTCCAATGAAAGATGTTTAAAAGTTGTCATGTCTCCTTTACAGTTGTAATGTCCTTAATTTAGATATGCATTGTTTCTGTATGCTATTGCTGTTGGCATCACTTTTGCATGTTGGGTTTCGTTTTGGATACATTTTTAATATTCTTGCTAACAATAATTTCAAAATAATTTCCCGTATGTAAAGTATGCAAAAAAAATGCGTACATACGTATATGTACGCACATACGCACGCATACACACACACATGTATATGTCATCTGTTTTCAATGTTATGGTTATTGGTGGACTAGTTTCTGTCAATGAATTACTTCATTTAGCTGATAGTCTTTAGACGGTAACATAAGATATAGTATCAACTGAAACGGTTGATCGACGTGTTTGGTTGGAACCTCCCAGTATACAGTTTGAGTATGTGTTTATATGTTATATTCTAATAAGCTTATTATGTTGGAAACGTTATGGGAACTTGGCATCCTGCTATTTTGATTAGGACTGCTCACCGAAGTTCACTTATAATATTAGATTATTCATCACCATTTCGTTTTGCTCCTGTTCAATCTTTTCTAAGGCCTCTAGATTTTTCATTTTTTGTACCAGCGTGATCGCGCTGTCCAGGGCCAGTATGACCTTTGCAATAAGAGCCGCTCCCCCAGTTGCGAAGGCAGCAACTATCATGGTTGCAATCATAGCTATGCTTTTAGCACGAGACCACCAAGACATCTCGGCCACAATTGATTTCATCACTTTCCAAAAGATTCCAGCAGACATACTGTCTTTTAAGAATATAAAAATAGCCTTAGCCCTCCCCGCTTTGCTTCCTTTTGCCCAGGCCGTTTTAAATGCATCCATTGCACGACGAAATGCTGAAGTTTTAAGCAAAGCCGCTGTTTTTTCGCATACTTTGGCCAATTCGCGTTGGTTTATAGCAATCTTGATACCAATGGCACTCAGTGCAAGCATAAATACTTCAACAACTATGCTAGCCCATTGCAACAATGTTGCTTCCAGTATTTTACTTGATGAATCCAGTGTTATATCTGGAAAGATCTCTTCCCCCTCCCGTAAAAACTTGACAAAAGATTTGGGACCCGGTTTGCTACATGTGTAAACCTCAACTTGATAAGTATCAAACAGAAAAGTGTCTTTTATCAATTGGATCTCTTCTGCTGACAAGACGGTTGACATCGCGGCTTCTAGTTCTGCTGAGCTTGCTTCCTTGGCTACCAGTGGAGCCAGCTTGCGGTTAAGCTGAGCATCATTTTCAGCCTGTTTTCTAACTGCTTTCAGTATATCTGCAATTAGATCACGGAAATACGTAAGGTGTATCTATTATGACCAATTATACCTGAGGTAAGCATAGTATTACATTTAAAGAAAAAGGTTGTTGCGATGTAGGTACATATAATTCCACCTAAATAGACTCTTTACATAAATTAGTTTTAATGTGGCACTGAGTTAAAAAAAAGTCAGAAGCAGAGATAAGTAATCATAGTTTAAACGTGTGAACAATCAAGTTGCATACATGACGTGTACTATGCATAGCATATGACCAGTATTGCATTCAATATCTTTTTTATACCGTGCCGTTAGCCTGCAATGTATTATAACGTATACAGCACTGATGAACACAATATGGAGTTTATGTATGCTGCACTGTTGACATAATACGATCTATTTACAAGGATGAAATATAATAAGTAAAAATTTACCTGAATCTTCATCAAACAAGATGTCATAGTCGTCTTCAGCCGAGATCCTCTTAAATTCCCTGATCCCCTTGCTAATGACATCCTCCACGCTCACTTAAAGTATAAAATAATAAGCTAAGCTGAAATTGTTAAAAAATTTGGTAACATTATGTTTTCATAAACTACAGTGTAAAGAACGAAGTATAATATCAACAGACACTGTCATCTCGATAATATAAACGCTATGCATATACAATGATCACATAAATAACGGTGGAAGAGTAGAAACAACACAGTGCATATTTTTATATTAACTTAGTGTAATACCACTTGAGAATCCTCACTCGGCATTTTCCGTGTATAACTCGGCTCTTATACGTAAATTACCGAAGTACTTTCCATCTTACTCAAATAAATAAAGTCGATTTGTCTTGATAAAATTGTGTTATTTTGAGATGTTACGAGATACGACGACAGACGGAAATTAACATGGCCTATTTAATCTTGTTCCCTACAGAGGTGATCTGTTAAATAAATGGTTAACGTTATTTTTTCTCCTAAGTTACGTGATAAATCTTACATTCGTGCACATTTATAATTGCATTTATTAAACTCGGAAAAATTGATAAAATGCTTGATAGAGCCTTACATAATATATGTTTGATAACTCGTTTAATAAATTCATTAATAAAGTAGCACACATAAATATCCTCTATATCTCGTACGTCTATATCTTGAAAGGAACAATACAGCTATACAGGTGACGTTATAACGGTGGTGACTGCCTTGAAACACTTTGTAATAAAACCGCAACTTGGGTTTAACGAGTGCACAAAACCTCGCTATCCCCGCATCATCATATTATAAAAGGAAACCGTCTACCCTCTTACAAATGCGACAACGTGCACGTGCTGTAACACTCAACTATGTTCAAACGGAAATATGTTCTATGTAAGGCTGTTGGTAAGCATTTTGGGATATATATATTTACAGTGTGATATATTTACATTTATACTTTCTCATGCAGATAAAGAGTGAAACATGGACAACAACGGAATACATAATGATAAACCTAACAGGCGCGTAGCGTGGCATACTCAGTTACTCACATACACACTCCCCACACCAGAGTAACATAACAAAATTAGAATGATGGTTATTTAAAGGATTTCAGCAGAGTTGCTAGTCGTACCGCAACCACTAGGGCTGGAGATTGTATAAAATGCCACAAATACCTAAATATATAAATCTGATATTTATAGTTAATCTGTTAACACGTCTTCTGTCCCCGAGTTCGTAATTTATTTGAGTAATATTAATGTATTTAGTCTCAGAAATGATTTAACGGTACTTTACTTTCTTCAATTGTAAACGGAGTTTCACTTTCCATCTTTCTGTAGTTTCTAACTGCTAGATTTGCCTGGTTGTCAAATGTACCTAAAACAAAAGATTTGAATATAAAATACAGTAATTTATTTTATTACTCATAACTTATCCAATACGATCAGGTTTTTGTTTTAGAAAAACAAAAACTGTGCGAGATATTGCGGTTATAAAACTAAAGCAATCTGATAATATCTGACGACTAGTTCTCTATTCTATATGGTTTCATAGTCATTTGTTGTCTGTCAATGCTTGTTGTCTGTAAGCGCCTGTGTTAAAACAAGTTTAAAAACGCAAATGCATTTATAGATGAGTTTAAAAACAGTTCAAATAAAAAATTGATAATTTTGATTTCTATAAATGTGTAAATGATGAAAACGAAATTACTGTTGCTAAATAAATGCAATTCATATCCACGACTTTTGTGCTCGCAAATGCATCATTTAGCAACGATTAGGTCAATAAAACGTCCAGCTCAGTAGATAAATATGTAGGATACTATCAGTAAGGCTAGATGAACCCTTGCTCTGCTGAAATGTTTAATTCTATAATGTGTTATGCTCTAATTATTTAGCGTATGGCTCTCTGTCTAAATGACGTGGGCCCGTGGTATAGAACTTGTTTCATGTTCGGTCTAAATTCTTACTCTTGACACAGTTTTTAGAAAAAAATCGCAAATTAAAAGCTCAAACGCTTGATTAGCCTAAAAATACGGGTAATCACATTATTCTTTAGTTGAGCATGGAACAAACATGCATAGACTCGAACGCAGTTAATTGACAGAAAATGTTTTGCTATCAAATATATATTTTAGAAAATAGTGTTGTATGCTGTAAAATTTTAATTTATATTCATGAACAACTAATGTCAGTGATGACTTCGCGAAAGAATACAGTTAACAGCTAAATAATAATTAAGTTAAAACTTGGATATTTTTGTTTGGTTGATTACAGTAAACTTTCAATAAAGTATGAAGCAATATGTTATTGAAACAACTTAAAAACATGTGTTGCATATCCGTCCCCGTTTATTTAAAATTTGGGAGGGAATTAATCCACATGCCCCATCACACAGAATTTTTGTATATTTTGGTTCCTAAATACATCAATTAGTTATTTTATTGATGAACACATTATTAGTATGTAGCATAAACTTTTTCAGGCAACACGAAAAAGTATAAAAATAATAAGTGTACACTTATGTCAGTTATATCCATATTAAGAGAATAAGCACTTTTCAAATAGTTAATGGGTTGAAACTAAAACAAAGCTTTCCCTTTGTGTTATTGCTGTATTTTTATGTATTGCAGAAATACTTATGAAAATGAAAAATCAGCATAGAAGCATTATGTTGCAATTGTGTCCGCTTTAACTTATAATAATAACATATTTATTCAATAAAGAAGGTGGGTGGGTTAATGTCACATTCTCAAAAGGCACATTGACACGACATTAAGGTCATAAATGTTCTAAAATATATGTTATTTGTGTAAAAGAAACTTATCATTACAACATATTACAAGCAAAACAGTGAACGTTTCACAACTATGGTCGGTGATGACCTTTTTATAGCTTAACATGTTTTCAGTTAGGTAGTATGTATGAACTAATAAAAAAAATATATTTCCTATTTTTTTATTGGGGCAAACATTTACTACGTTTTCCTGCAATATATATAAATACAAAAAAAAACATTTTAAAAACACTATGTTGCAATATATTTAAGTTGACCTAAACTAGTTTGACCCGTTAAAATAGGTGGGTTTTGGTAATTTCACATGCTCAAACGGCACATTTGTAATACACTGAGGCTTCCAATAATCTAAAATATGTTATTTTTGTGATAAGAACCTTATTGTTACAACATATGCATCATAACAAATAGCAGTATTAATTGTGAAACAGTGAACTAAATACAGCTAGTGTCCTAGATGACCTTTTTTTCAAAGCTTAACATTTTTCACGAGCGCACGGATGAAGCGGCATTGATAAAAAAAAACGGTGACTTATATAGCATTGGTCAAGTGTTTACAGACGTCACTATTGTTTGGTAAAAACAAGGATGTTGAAATTCAGGTCAACAATTAAAAATGTTAAAACTGACCTTTCCCATCGTCCGATTGTGGTAAACTTTTGATATGTTTTGCAGCAATATATATATAAACAAAAACAGTTTAGAAACATTCTAATGCAATTTTGTCCAGGTTGGTCTAAAATAACCGTAGATGACTTTAAATATAATACATAATATTAAGTAATATGTTATAAAAATATGTGTATTCACTTACCTTGATATGACCGGTGCTTTCTTGCTTGCGCCAACTGGCATAAAACGGTGACTTATATAGCATTGTTCAAGTGTTTACAGACGTCACGTATGCTTGTTGAAAACAAGGATGCGGATATTTAGGTCAACAATGAGCATGTCTGTTTCCGTTTGATAAGTAAATCCTGAATTCGCACTTTATTAATTAATAGCTAAACGAACATATAGTCGCCGCTTCATCCGTGCGTGCGTCAGTCCCCAAGTTCTTGTCCGGGTTTCTCTTCAACCCCATGTTGGAATTTTATGAAACTTGCTAGGATGCATCATTACAAAGTGGAGATGCGCATATCGTTTTTGTGTTCTGGTCCGATGATTTTTTCATGGAGTTATGGCCTCTTTGATTTAGTCTGTGACCACATTTTTGTCCGTGCTATTTCTCTACAACCTCAGGTTGGAATTTTATGAAACTTGCTAAGATGCATCATTTCCAGGTGCAGATAGGAATATTGTCTTTGTGTTCCGGTTTGATGATTTTTCACAGAGTTATGGCCCTTTTTTTGAGTGTGTGACTAAATTCTTGTCCGCGGTATTTCTCTCATGGTATTCCCATGTTGGAATGTTATGAAACTTGTTAGGATGCATCACTACCAAGTGGAGATGCGCATATCACCTTTGTGTTCCGGTTCGATGATTTTTTCATGGAGTTATGGCCCTTTGATTTAGTCTGTGACACATTCTTATCCGTGCTATTTCTCTACAACCTCAGTTTGAATTTTATGAAACTTGCTAAGATGCATCATTATCAGGTGCAAATAAGAATATTGTCTTTGTGTTCCGGTTTGATGATTTTTCACAGAGTTATGGCCCTTTATTTGAGTCTGTGACCAAATTCTTGTCCGCGCTATTTCTCTTCAACCCCATGTTGGAATTTTATGAAACTTGCTAGGATGCATCATTACTAAGTGGAGATGCGCATTTTGTCATTATGTTCTGGTTCATTGATTTTTCACGGAGTTATAGCCCTTTGATTCTGTCTGTGACCAAATTCTTGTCTGCGCTATTTCTCTTCAACCCCATGTTGGAATTTTATGAAACTTGCTAGAATGCATCATTACCAAGTGGAGATGCGCATATCTTTTTGTGTTCTGGTTGATTGATTTTTTACGGAGTTATGGCCCTTTGATTCTGTCTGTGACCAAATTCTTGTCTGCGCTATTTCTCTTCAACCCCATGTTGGAATTTTATGAAACTTGCTAGGATGCATCACTACTAATTGCAGATGCTCATATTGACTTTGTGTTCTGGTTCGATGATTTTTCACGGAGTTATGGCCCTTTGATTCTGTCTGTGACCAAATGTTTGTCCAGGCTATTTCTCTTCAACCCCATGTTGGAATTTTATGAAACTTGCTAGGATGCATCATTACTAAGTAGAGATGCGCATATTGTCATTGTGTTCTGGTTCATTGATTTTTCACGGAGTTATGGCCCTTTGAGTCTGTCTGTGACCAAATTATTGTCCGCGCTATTTCTCTTCAACCCCATGTTGGAATTTTATGAAACTTGCTAGAATGCATCATTACCAAGTGGAGATGCACATATCTTTTTGTGTTCTGGTTGATTGATTTTTTACGGAGTTATGGCCCTTTGATTTTGTCTGTGACCAATTCTTGTCTGCGCTATTTCTCTACAACCCCATGTTGGAATTTTATGAAACTTGCTAGGATGCATCATTACCAATTGCAGATGCTCATATTCACTTTGTGTTCTGGTTCGATGATTTTTCATGGAGTTATGGCCCTTTGATTCTGTCTGTGACCAAATGTTTGTCCAGGCTATTTATCTTCAACCCCTTGTTGGAATTTTATGAAACATGCTAGGATGCATCACTACTAAGTGGAGATGCGCATATTGTCTTTGTGTTCTAGTTCGATGATTTTTCGCGGAGTTATGGCCCTTTGATTCTGTCTGACCAAATTATTGTCCGTGCTATTTCTCTACAACCCCATGTTGGAATTTGATGAAACTGATCATTATTACATTATTATGCATCATAATGACCTATTTCAAAGTATGTTGCACAATGTTATATCACGAAATAAAAAATAATATATTGACTTCTCTTTAGAACTCTCACATTACTTCCCCCGTTCAATATCATAACCATATGGAACAGAGTCAAACACTCACCTTGGGGAGCATCCATCTGTTCCACCGATATTTTCTTGTTTAATTGTTTATAAATGAGAGGATTCTGTGTGAAAGTTCATGAGGTGAGACCGAGGGTTCAGTCCAAAACTACTTCAACCCTGAATATATACACTTGGGGTATTTGGGTTATAAAAAGAAAAGTGTATTTTTAATACGGATATGTTTTATTTATCGTAATAAACAATAATTCTTAATAAACTAAATAAACATGCGAAAAGAGAATGAAAGTACATACATTAGTTCATTAGTATTCTTGCGTACGTGTATACAGGGGTCATCAGTCAAAATAGCTAAAATACAGGTGAATACACTAATTGACAATTCAATAACACCAAGGTGGATACACATATTAATGACAGAAATACTGTATTTTGACAATTTCTGACTGGTTACCACTGTCTATTTAGAAAATGGATCACCTGAAGTATGCAAAACTTGTAGATTTAGAATACACATACATGTGGAAAATTCACAAAATAAATATGGACGACGTCTCTGTAAAGAGATGAATCATCTTTGCTGTCAGGTGGTCATGAAAATCTCCATTTTTTGGCAAAAAGTGCAACGGCATAATGTGCTCAGTTGAAACAATTATGGTAGGAATGCGCCATTGAACTTTTGTAAAAAATACGAGTTTTGCATGGCCTCTTGGTAGTACCGATTGTTCATCTCCACACGGAGATGGTGTTCATCTTTATTTCGAGATTTTTTTTTAATATAAAGAAGGTTATCTGCAAAGATGTTACTAGAAGTGAACACTTTTTACCTCTGATTTTTGCACCACTCCATGGCCAAAATGCTCTGGTACATGTTCTTGATTTTACATATGGTAAACTGTATTGATTTAACTAAAATATGATCGAATAAAAAGAGGAGATTTTAACGCTAGTTTTTTCATGAATTATTTTAAGTTTAAACACTTAAGAAAATCCGACGTTTGCTTGTGAATCTGGACAACGTCAAGAAAACGCCATAATTATAATAGGGGTCGAAACCGTTTACGAACCCGTTACGGTATCACTCGAGCGACGTCTAGAACTCAGTGAGAAGTTGTGCATTTAAAAAAAAAACGACGACCTTTGACCCATACGTTGCCTCGTGACTATTATTCCAAATAAAATATAGCTAAACAATATTTTGTTTCAAAACAATATTTTGTTATACTTATATTAAAGTAAGTAATCATTTTTGACAAATGAAATTCTTGGGTTTTTGTTGATAATTAAAATGCCCAACCAGACGACACAATCTTTGCTATGCAGTAAATATGTATCGGTCAAATGAAAGGTATTCCAATTGCTGTTTACATTTTGCAAGTTTTCAAAAGTTGTCAAAGGTATATATGTGTGTGTGTGTGTGTGTTTGTGTGTGTGTGTGTGTGTGTGTGTGTGTGTGTATAATTGTTATGTAGTATTGTATCATTCTTGTTCTATCAACAGCCTGCAGAATACCCATGCCCCTCTTGCGAGAGCAGAAAATAAATTAACAATGGTTTGATGATTGTAATGTTTGATGCCGTAATCCCAGCTGTTTTCGATCATGACCTGAATTCGATTACTTCCGCGAATTTTTCAGTTTACATAAAACCTCGACAAATTCTAAGTTGTGATGATGATGGGATTGTTTCTACCATTGTTGAAGTTAACTATTAATGGTGACTCTAGTCACACTGACGTATTCAAACACTTTATATGTGGGCCAGTTAGTTTATAATATTTGGTGTCAGTGTGTAGAAAAGGTGGTCATCGTCTGTAGACACCCAGATTAAACTTTTGCATTTAAGTCTCAGATATCTATGCAACCGCTCATTGGATGTGAATGAAACTTCGCATGTGTGTTCACCATCATCAATGGGACACTAACCATAACTCTGGATTGCATTTTGGCACAGTTATGGCACTGTTTGGACTTAGACACCCAGGGGCGAGATTTGTTATCTTCTGACAACTCTTGTTCATACTCTTCATATGACCAGAGCACTGTATTTTGAAGGTATAATCAATGTACGCTGGTGGACCAGAATTACAGTGGTTTCATCAACCTACCTGTTCGTTTGCTTTAATTTATATTGTGAACCATAAGTGGTTTCGTCTACCTTATTGTATATAATGGAGGATAGGTTGTTTCGTCTACATCATTATAGTTGTCATCATACCTGGTTAATCAAAACAATATATTAACTAATTAGCAGTTAATTTGTGTACGTGTTGACTTTTCAAAAAGTTTGACAATAAAATCGTAACAATCATGATATAATTGTTTATGTGTATCAATTAGGATTTTGAATTTGCACTTGATGTGGTTTTAAACTTTATTAAAGGCCGATTGTTTGAATCGGCAATATAGACGATAATGATGATATTAATGTTTGTTCAACATACCATTACTGGTTCTCACCGTTCCCCAATTGTCAATCTTCTTACTGATTACTGGATTATTATTACACCTGGTTAATTGGAATGCCACAAAAACTTTACTAAATTAAGATTTTTGAAACCACTAACTGTTTTGAACACAAAGATATGGTAGACAATACCACTGTCACCGGTGGGCCATAAAGTTATGGTAGACAATACCACTGTCACCGGTGGGCCATAAAGTTATGGTAGACAATACCACCGTCACCGGTGGGCCACAACGTGTGAAATTGAAGCTGCGTCCAACATTCTAGACTATACACGAAGCATCGTGTCGACCGGGGGATCGAACCCGCAACCTGGCATGAGCGGCAAACACTCTCTCCATTAGCTCCGACTTTACTTTTAATGTTTGGTTGAGCGGAAATGATAGGCGTCAGACCCAAATTCGCAGTGTGTGGAGCGAACATAAACCTCAACAATTTTTTGTATACTGCAGCTGAAATAACTCAAATTACTCGAAATGTTCCTTTAAACCCCAATTGAATATCTTATTCAAGATCATATTTTTTGTGTGATCAAAATATGTTTAATCATCTCAGATTACCTACAACTTACAGTTTATATACAAGAAATCAATTGCCTGTGAATTATGAATGATTAATTTGCCAAATTAGTAAACTTTTGTGTGCTATTTAATGTACATTTAATATATGTAGTTGACATGGTGTGTGTTTACCTTTCTTACATTTACAGTCTGACATAAACATCCCGTATTGGCGATAATCCAAGAAGAGTGTTAATCTTTTTAGGTTTTAGGGGGATAGTGCAGGATACAAACTGAAACCCTTTGTATGTTTCTTGTCGTTCTTTAGCATGCTTAGTGTATAGCACCGTCACACGGATCCTCGATTTAAAGTGACTGTTAATTATTGATATAATGTAAATTATTACCTTGTTTGACTAAGAAATTCTGGTAAAAGTTTTGCCTGCAAGTACTATCAAGTACATATCTCACCAACCATTCAATGTATTTGATTGAAACTTCATACAAGTTATTGCAGTTGTAAGACCTACTCAATTTAGTAAGTTAGATAACTCTTCTTTGTTTGGATTTCTAATCGGTCTCAATCAAACGTGTACTCTTGTGACATAAACAGCCTGGCGCCCTGTCTTACTGGCAGCTCTTGTTCTATTTATGTTTGTATGTTTTATGGAGTTTTTTTAACAGTATATCAGTTATTTAATGTCGGTTTGTACACCTAATCATCATACTAGGGTTCGCTGGTAAACAGTTCTAAACGCACTTTGGGGGAGGCTTATGGATGTTCAAAGTACAAGACTTATCATCACAGAGGCTATTGCTTGATGACAATTGGAACTCAACCCTTGAATTGACAGCCAGACGCATAACTGACTTCATTTATAACCCGAATAAACTTTCAAGGTGTAATTCATTTTACAAAGGAGGGCATTTACTTTGAACAGAGAAATCAAAATTTTACCATTTTATAAAGTACATGTATTTATGTGATTGATTGATAACTTGAATATTTAGCGTCATTTTTTATGCCATCGAGGGCTAACAGACGATGTAATTATGTTATAATTATATTATAAAAAATACCATAAAACATATAGCTGATGCTTTAAATGTTTCAACCTGACTTGAAATCAATGTGTTTATTTTGATTAAAGACTAGCTTCCAGATTGTTTAAAGCATTTTTCTCCCATTAAAAAAGGAGTCAATCTAATTTTTAATTTCGCAAAATTAGATGTTATACTATATACATGTAGTATTAGAAAACATGTAGTGCTGTGAGTGTATGTTACAAGAGTGTATTTTATAAATAGAAAATTTGGCTATTTTTAATATTAATTTACATAAATTAATTTGATAAATATTTAAGACCATTATTTAAGTACATGATATGCTTCTGTGGTGTAACTGGCAAACACATCTACACGTTTGTAGAAATTCTGGGTTCGAATCTCAGCAGTTGCAAACAACATAAAAAAGATGGCTTAAATATGGTGAAAAAGAAATCTCTGATTTTTAGTGAAACAATCTCTTAAAAATGTTTTTTTTTTAAATTGCTGCTTTGATGAAATGCTAGTGCAATATTTTGTTTTAGAAATTTTAGCAGGGCTGCTCATATTTGCAATTTCACTTTTAATATTTTAAATTTTATGAGGCATCAGGGTCTTTTATGCTTACTCTTTCTGACTGCCTTACATTTGAAAAATATATTTTATATACATTAGCAGAGTTGTCCAAGGTGTTGTCAAATCACCACTTACTTCTCAAAGTTGTTGGTCATTCCTCGCTGCAGCAGTCCAAAAACATTTTGTGAGAAAACAAGTTGGTAACTTGCAGAAGGACGGTGGCTGTACTGAGATATCTTCTAGGTTTGTTTGAAATTGGCGTTAAACCGTAGTAAAAATACATTCTGGCTATCGGCACAGTGTAAATCATAGTATAGATATGTATTATGGTTATGTAACAGGACAAGAAATAAATGCAGCCATTGTGGGACTCGAACCCGGGCTTTTCACTTACAGGACAAGTGCTCTACCGACTGACCTAACCAGATCGTTGACATATGCTTCTCTCCTAACAGGTCAGGTACACACTGTGACATTTAAATTGTGCAAGAAACATTAATAACAGAAGAAAAACCAACTTCAAGAGGTCCTGAAAACTTTTGTGACCAATATCTTCACGTGCTCATTCTATCCTGCTTAGACGTTGGAACATTTTATGAAGTGACGTGTTAAAATGTATGGTGTGTTATATCTAAATTGACGTCCTTAAAGTCAACGTGGTAAAATATAATTTAAAGTGAATAATATATTCAATGTGTTTGATATTCAAGAAACAGTGCTGTTCACCGCCAAAATGCGCAACAGGGGCTACTTTTCATTCATCGAACTTTATTTGTTCATGTATTCAAGCAGTAACAAAACAATCTATAAAAACATATTGCAGACATTGTATTGTTTCATTTTTTAAGAAAATATGTTGCATAATAAACCCAAACGCTGCGATAATGTCAATCAATTTAAGAAGGCATATGAATATTTGTTTGATGTTGTAATAATCAATAATATTAACTTAAGTGATATGTTGGGAGCGCAGAAAAACAAAATAATAACTATACCAGATTTGTCTACCTACGTGATATTATTCACATATCCTTGTCTTGTTTACTTCAATAAATGATTAGATCTCAAGACTAACCCTTCAAACTGATAAATACCAATTAAACTTATATCTGATACAAATACAAATACAAATACATGACATTTATATAGCGCAAAATTTATGAAATATTCTATTGCGCTTCACAATTACACATCACACATTTAAAACATATACATTCAATATATTAACAGGATTCTATAACTTTGATTTAGACATGTATATATCAATACTGTTTTATATTGCTACAGGTATTTTGTATTTAACCAGTGCACACTCATTGTTCATGAAACTGACTATACAAATGTGTTTTCAGTTTTTATCTAAAACTGCCTTCAGATTGAATGTCTTTCAGATAACTCGGTAGATTATTCGACCATTTGGGACTAGCAACAGTCATAGATCTGTCTGCTAGTTTTACTCGCCGTCTAGGTATGTTAGAGTTTATGTCACCTTGTGATCGTAGACTGTACCGTAGTCGAGTAGGTACAAACATTTCCCTCAGGTATACTGGAGCTGTACAATTGATGACACGGAAAACCATAACTAAGACTTTGAACATGACTCTAGCTTTAACCCGAATCCAGTGTAATTATTTTAGTAGTTCCGCACTTAGTTGATCATAGGATACATTCATGACAACAATTTGGACTCGCTGTAATTTGTTGATTTCAGTAAATAAACCGTTGCAGAAGTCAATGTGGGAATGAACCAATCCATGCACTAATGATTCAGTTGACTTTTGTGTGAGATTTACGTATAGCTCAAAGATTTCGTAACTGCACATGAGCTATCTGACACTTTTTTTGGATGTGATGGTTAAAGTTGAGTGTATTGGTTATGATTACACCCAGTTCTCTGACATGATCGACACATTTTACGTCACACCCACCAACGTTTATACTTGTGATGTTCAATTTCGCAAACTGTTGTCTGGATCCATATATAATTATTTCAGTTTTAGACTGATTTATTTTCAGTTTGAAGGTTGTCAGCCATTGTATGATTTCATTGAGGCAACTGTTTAGTTGTTGAAGAACAGTTGTTTCATTTTGAACATTTCCCGATTTAATTTTTAAAGCAATCTTGTGATCATCCGCATATCCATAGAGATGGACTGGATACTTCTGCACAACTCGATTGAGAGCCGACATATACAGGGTGAAGATCACCGGTCCGGCACAAGAACCCTGCGGAACACCGAACCTCACTAGTTCAGTGTCAGATGCTGACTGTTCGGCTAGGACTTTCACAGTTCTGTTCGTGAGATAAGATTCGATCCCTTTCAATGGAGTGCTATGAATACCAAATTCATCTTGAAGGATTCGAGTCAGTATTGGGATAACGATGGTATCGAACGCTGTACTCAAGTCGATCATGACCACGTAACTTGATTGAAGTATCGTCGGAAGTCATTTGCCAAAGATACGACACTTGTGTGTAATGGGAGCGGATTGTCCTTCGACCTTAACCAATAAATCTGATGTTACAGCATATACCTTCTTGATATTTCCTTCTGCTTCTCCAATCTTGGTCTGATAGTACTCATCCTTGGCCCTAGAAAGTTCAGCACTATATATGATTCTTACACCACTATACACTTTCTTTGACAAGTCAGATTTGTCATTCATAAATGTTCTCTCTATTGATCGTTTGTACTGTCTCAGCTGTTTTATGTACCCCGAGTACCATGGAACGGTTGGTCAACAGAGAACAGTTCTTTCCTTCAGAGGTGCATGTTTCTGGACAATGTTATCATCACCAATTTTATTTCAATCCGGTTAATTGATCTTCACTTTTATATTATTATATTTATATATTTAAATCAACCTGGATCCACAGAGCACCCAGTGAATGTGAACTTTTTGTTTTTATAGAAAGAGTTTCAACTCACTGACTCAAATAAGTAAATCTTAAACGAGTCCTCCGTGACCGACCGGCCTATGGCGTCATGGCGTCGTTTGAAGATCAGTAACCACTCGCTTCTGCAGTTCGAGCCAATTTCGATCCGAAACCTTTAAGTAAGCCAGATCATTGCCGAAGAACAGTGTTCTTTCTCCGCCATTTAAACTAAATATGTCTTATACAACTTGGAATGTGTTGAAAAATGACGTTAAACCTCATTCATGTGGAGTTCTGGCCTTTCAAAGCACACATTATACAAAATATGCTGGCGTGTTTTTTCTCCTCTTGTGCTGCATAGATATATCAAACGTATCCAAGATTGATCATTCGATATAGCAAAATAATCAAGATTTTTGGCAATTTTAAGAAATCTGAAGTTTATAATGGCTGTTACATAACATTCACCATAAATCATTATACTGGCTATAGAAGAAAACCTTATAAAACATTACCACCTGAACATGTCAGGTTATATATAGCATTTCCAGTTTTATTGTGGTCGCATTCAGCATTATCTCTTATGAACATACTCAATAAAACCGAGTCTGCTATTCTAATTTCTTGTATATGTTCTTAAGCCCCAAAGTTTCTTATATCAGATTTATTTACGACATTGTAATTGATAAACTTGAGCTCATGTACTGCTATTGGTTTGAAATCGTTTTCTTTACTGAAGAGTTTAAGTAAAAGAGGGTCATAACTCATTATACAACAACAAACGACATATCAATTAAAAACGTAGACCACTTTAAAAGTTTTTAATCTTAAATAAGTTTTTTACCTCGGACGGAAGAAACACGGACGAACGGAGGTACAGGAATAATTTTTTTTCTTTATTATTCAATGCAAACGTTTAAAATGGTAGGAAAAAGCCGAGATATATAGAGCTGCATCGACCTTTATCAAAGTCATGTAATAAAATTGTGTATTTGCGAGAAGCGATATAGTATATATCGTGACCGTGATTGGCAATCTTAGGCGCTTCCATTAGTTAATGCTGCCTAATAACACTGATGGTTATCTGTTCGTAGTGTATTGATGATCGCGGTAAATTATATCACTGTGCGCAAAGCATAATGTTATTGTCTAATGTCGCGGATAAACGTCAATTTATACTAAATATATGTTTAACTATTTATTTGCTAAGTTAACTCTTGTTAAAATCTTCATATATTGATATAATTCATAAAAGCCACGGAACTACTTTTTGTAGAGTGTGGGTGGGTAGGGTTTATATTCAGGAAACGCGATTGTTCAAATATGATATTAGAAAACCCATGCTAGGTCTGAGTGCGGCTGCTAAAACTCTGACGTCCCTACCAAAACAAACTATCCAAGAATCAGAAACAGCTGTATGCTGATAACACACATGTAAGATAAGAAATCCTGGACCTTCAGTCATGGACAATGAGATAAAATATTGCTTTGCTTTAACAATGGTGAATTTTCCATTTAGGATGAAATAAATATTCAAGTGTGCAATGACAAAATATTGTGTTCAATCGTTTAATATTACCAATTTTCACTGAAAATTAATCGAGAACATAGGAAAATAGGTTAATTCATCAATAGAATAAAACAAATTCATATTTTGTTCAAGACAATGAGACGGGTAAACAAAATGGCAACGACAGCTTAATACGTCTCAGTTTCGAATGAGTGACACATTCCCTTGACCTGCCCGTTTACCTACTTTTTGTCTACCTTTTGTCTTCTGGGGAACTTATTAAGCTCTTATATATAGCTTATCATCCCCTTCAACTTCTTCTCATTTATATTCGCCGATCCGGTCTGTGTATTATTCCTTAATTTATATAATAGTTTTAATGATAGTCTCTAAACTGTAAATCAGTAAACTTCTGATAAATATATCTTTTCTGCTTCCATAGCCTGTATAGTCCCGTTAAAAATATTATTACATTCTTTGCATTAACCAAATCCTGTGGTATGTTATTCCTCTGGTCAACAGTACGATGAGCAAAAGACCGTAGCCTTACAGATTTCTTAGCTCTAGGTTTGCATAGTTTATAATTGTGTCCCCTTAAATGATTATTATCTTAGTAAGTGAAGAATTTTTCCATACTAATATTATCTATTTTATGCACAATTTTAAAAACTTGTATCAAAACGTTTTCTACGATATTCAAAAGATGGTTGATTAAGTTCAGCAAGTCCTTTCTGATATGTCAGTCCTTAAAGTTCACTTAGTAATCGTGTTTGCTCTCCTTTGTGCATTTTCCTCAAAGTTCCATTCCTAGGTCCCTTTCTGATTATTCCTCTGCTAATTTCTGTCTATTTTTATCTGCATCTGTCATGTAATAATAGAAATGAAAGTGTTTATTGCCAAAACTCACAATCTTACACTTTTTTACATTAAAACTCAATAGCCAATCTTTGCTCCATTTACATAGTTTCAAATCTTGCAACTCCTCCTGGTTAGATTTTGATGACATATTTGTATATAATTTACAATCATTTGCAAACAATAGACATGTATTCTCAAGTACTTCCGGTAGATTGTTTATAAAAAATAATAAACATAACTGGTCCTAGAGTAAAACCCTGAGGGATACCTGATATTACTTTATTCCATTCTGACGAGTTACCATTTACTACGACTCTTTACTGCCTAACACTAAGGAAACTGTTCAACTATTTTAATAAATTACCAGTAATGCCATATCCCTCAAGCTTGTGGATAAGCCTGCGGTGAGGTACTAAATGAATAAATACTGTAAGAACCATAACTAATTTAATAAAATAACTAACAATGATAAATTAAAGCCAATATTTTTACACTCAACTAACGAATAGTTAGACCACTTCTTATTATACTAAAGGTCACTAATAAACAGTTTACTTAATATATATTTAAGGAGTAACATTCTCAGTTTGACAGTTGTCCGCTTTAAATGTTGTTGTTGTTGTTGTTGTTGTTGTTGTTGTTGTTGTTGTTGTTGTTGTTGTTGTTGTTGTTGTTGTTGTTGTTGTTGTTGTTGTCGTTGTTGTTGTTGTTGATAAAAGTATCGATAACTTGGTTACTGGGTTAGACTTTCCATGTAATCAAAGACGGTAACCAGCCGGTTGCTTTTAACAAAAACTCTGGTCACCTTGAGTTTTTAAATATCCAGGGTAATATATTAATTCATTTACATATCTAAGAGATCTTGCAGGTAGATCATTATTATAACATAAAAGTAAATTTAGGTAGCCCGTGTCCACCTGACAGATAGCAAAATATAATATAACAAATAATTATTAGATCTCTTAGTGCGATAAATAAATCGTGTTGTTGAAAAATCTAAAGCGGCGTTGTTAGCTTTTTAATTCCTGTTTAAGGTCGGTGGTACCTTACAATACTAAATCCATATCCAGTTTATATTATTGATTGATTAACAAATTGCATGCAGGCGTTTTGGAAAACGCTATGTGCATAAATAGTACATTTTATCATTCATAATACTTAGCAAATGTCTAAACAATAGCCTTACACATAACATAGGCCTATATCAAATCAAAACATTACACTTCAATGTCAAAATATGCTGTTGTACATCGGTTCAGCACTATGATTATAATAATAAACATCCCGAATTATCTGGTAAACTTGAATCTTAAAAGTTTAATCAGATAATATTAATCTAGTACTTCTGTGTACGTGTAATGTCCACCGTTGAATGAATATACTTTCAGCGTGTTCGCCAAACTGACCGCTGGTCACATGACCATAAAGTCGAGATTGACTGATCAAATAACCTAAACAAGAACCAGATGAATTTAGTAAAATATATCCGGGTTTTTGTCAAGGACATAGATGAATAAACGCGGGCTTTTCTATTGTATGATAAACTGTACACGGATATGGTTTTAATTGCTACTTGTTGTTTTTATTTTGGAATATGCAACATCAGCATTTAACCGTAGTTGAATAGAAATTGCCAAATGTGGTACATCTCTTTACTTACTTGATTAACTTGATCGGTTTTGATTATGCACAGAAAGGCACGACAACGCTCATGATTTTATATATAAATGCTAGATATATTGCACTTGCCGAAAGAAGACATGGACTTCATATAAGCTTATCACTATTTATTTTTCAGGGCCTTAAAAACGAATAGAATATAAAGACGTAAAAGAAAAGGAAACAGGTCGGTGTGCTTAACAGTAACGCACCGATATAACACTATTAAATTGGAAGAGCTGCCATACATTGTTGAAGATACTTTTGCGATGTTTAGCGTTATTGTAACTTTGGGCGATGCTCTATATACAACTTAATTGTTACAAATAATGCGCTCCAAAATAAAAAGAGAAAATCCAAAAGTGTGTTTTACCCCTTCAAATGAGCTGAATTGGACTTAAAGTACGAATGAGACCAATAAAATGACATATTTTTAAGAAATACGCTGTTGTTATGAAATATTCTACAAGAGAAATTTTTCTTCTAGAAATTATATCCAAATGCACGCGTTTGAAAGAATGAATCTTTCAAAACAGTCAAGTAGAAAACGAAACGTCTTTTTAGTATAATATGTAAAAGCGAAATCCTCCCAGAAGAGAAAATTTCTCTTCTAGGATTGTATCGTTGTGATCGGAGAAGTATGCAGAACAAGAGAAATATCTCGTAAACATACTGAAAGACGAAATGTCTCGCTAGCAACAGGCGAGATGTCATTTTTTTATCGATAATATTTTAAAAGAGAAATTTTCTCTTCTAGAAAAAGTGTTCAAATGCAGACATTTGAATGAATGGATATTTCAAATCTGTTAAGCACAGAAAAGAAACTTCTCTTCAGTATTGTCTGTAAAAGCGAGATCCTTCCAGAAGAGAAAATTTCTCTTCTAGGAGTGTCTCGTTGTAATCGTAGAAGTATGCAGGACAAGATAAATATCACGTAAATATACTTAAACAGAAATCTTTCGCTAGTAACATAAGAGATGTTTCTTTCTGCCGATATTTCACAAGAGAAATTGTCTAACCATCTTTTGAAGCTACACAGACGATGCTTTAATGATTTACTACGGTGGCGAGTCTACGTGACCTTATGTAAAAGTCAATGGAAATGTCCCTGTTTCTGGTAACATTATTTTGCAGATTACTTTCTTAAAATTAACATCTCATGAAAAGATACAAAACAATGACGAACGCTGTCTCTTTAAAAAGATGAACCTTCAGTGCTATTGCATATATAACGGGCCATGCAAAACTCATATATATTTGCAAAATGTGAAATGGCGTATGTTTTTTTTTTGTAAATTTCAACACCCCATCTTTTCAACTGATCAAAATACGACGTTACACTTTTTGCAGTTAATACGACTTTTCCATGCCAACTAAAGTCAGTTGAGTTTAAACGTTTTACTTCGACTGTGAAACAAGTCACGCTCAAAATTTCATTAGGCAGAACCAGTTATATGCGTGTGCTCACATAACCATGACGGTGGATCGAATCTACGACCCTCCGATCATGGATCTGATGCTCTGCTACTGGACCACGCGCTCCATTTAATAGCACCGATATGTTCAACTCCATGCAGAGACAGCGTTCGTCTTTGTTTTGTGAATTTCATGAAATATTATGAAAGCGATTAGCAAAATGTTACCTGAAGCGGACACTTTCTTCCGATTTTCACACCAGTCCATAATATCAGATCACGTGGATTCACTGCAACATGCAACTACAAAATAATCGTGGTTGCCGCATTAAACTACACCAATATCGCAATCCTTCAAATTCACATTCATCTTCAATGATAAACACGCCCCCTTAATTCATTTAATCCAATGAAAACTCACGAGGAGCACGCGAAGTATTTATTTTGAAACAAACTGTCAATCAATGTTTGTGTCTATCAAGGGCTTAATTCTATCAATACAAATTATGCAATAAGACGATGACTGGTAACCAGGAACGAGAAAATAGAACAACAGCTAAGCTGGTTAGAAGTTACATGGAATTTGCTTCTGTCGTAGAAAATATAATAAAACTTCTAACCTATACATTGGTAGTTGTAACTGCAATAAAACGTTAACAAAAAGCTAAGTCAACGCGGGACGAATTCTACAGTTCTCACTCTTTTAAAACAAAATCCCACTAAAACGATTGAATAAGAAGGCAGGGGGAGTTAAGTTGAAAATAAGTAAATGAGGTTGATCTTTTTCTTTTATTGTGTTTAACTAAATGATAATTAAATATAACGTTGCTAACTCACCAAATGTATTTCCCCTTCCAGTATATCTCACTCAGTTAATACAATTTGTCAAAATTAAATAAGCACAATGTAACAGTTCATTTTTATAAGTCGCAATGTATCAAAACGTATTTAAAATGTATCTTCTATTAAATATACAGTTAATGTATTTTTATAGCACAAAGTTCTCAGAAGATGAACAGTGAATAAACACATCGTTGTCCAAACTATGCAAACGATTGCGAATTGACCTCTAACGAAAGAGTTCGTAAACGTGTGTTTACATTAGTAACTGCATCTGGGCTACACATAGCCTGCATATAAACGGGTAGGTTTTTCCGTAAAGAAAAGTGAGGGGCCCCATTTCGAACAGTGGTTGTTTATTGCAGCAATACTGATTTTGAAAGTTGTTCTCTGTAAATGATAATAATGAGTTGTTATTACCTTAAAGACGTATGCCTTTCACAAATATTATTGCGCCTTGAAATCAACTTATAATTGTGACTCTCAGGCGTATGTCATCCTAATCTATATAGCGGAAATTTTCACGGCACATTTATTATTTTAAAGGATTCAGATTTCCGTGTTCACAGATGTTATATATTAAATTGAAGTTTCATTTCTTTAAGCGACCGGTACAGTGAAACTTTAATAAACACCTTCCATTGGACAAGGTGCTTGTGTCGTCATAGGCAAATTATCGTTACGGTCTGGTTTAAAAGTAAATCATCAATAATCCAGCATTTGCAAATGAAATGGAACTGTATCTTATTTACGATATGTAGTTCTGTCATGATATACATGTAAAGGTACAAATATACAATGTTCACATTCAAATAAAAAACTGATGGAGGGTTTCATTTATTAGTTCCATATTAATATGTTTGATCAAACATCGTAATAACGGAAGTTTACAATGTTCAGAAATAATCGCCTGTAGGATATCTTTAAAAAACAATTATGTCGGTTATCAAAACGAGGCAGGTATTCTCCATGTTATTTTAGCACAACATTAATATAACTGTTTGATATGTCAGTGCCGACTTTGGTATCAGACCGAAACATTACACTAATTATCAACCAGCGAGCCAGTAGAAAAACGATCAATGTTAAATCCCTGCTTTATGTGTCGTTATACTCCGGTTTGAAAAACACACTATTGACCAAAGAGGTGCAGAAATATTGCTGTTTTATACGTTAAGCATGTTCTGTTATACAGGGGCCTTGTATATATAGTATATATATAGTAACAAGTTTGCTGGTTTTGCAAATTTACCCACTAGTAAGGTCTTTTAAATGAGGTTTAGTACGAAATAATCTTGTTAAATGGTGTAAAATGAAGTATTTCAGTGAATGCTGAAAAGATAAAAACATCCGTATTAAATACACAGGTGATTTTGAACCGTGTGTGTATAAGTTTTTATTTATCTTCGCGCTTTGAACAAGTCATTTTGGCGAGCAGAAAAAGAGTGTGTCAGAAGTGGGATTCGAACCCACGCCCACATTCGTGGACCAGAACTTGAGTCTGGTTTTGTACCAAAAGGTTCAAGCTGACCATGTCAAATTCGACTGCAGGAATAACAAAAATGTGTTGCGTTTAATAGTAAATAATTGTATGGTGTTTAAATGCACAAATCTCAATCATTATACATATCCGTTTGCATATTCAGTACGAAAATATCTGGAAAAATGTCTTGGAACTTACTTTAATATATATTTTCAAACTGATTTACCTTAAAATTATTTTCAATTAACTTGTTCTTAATTAATTGTCCGGCCTGTAACTGTCATGCATACATGGATTTTATATAAACTTGCTAAATATGATCAGCATACTATGGCGACATGTCGCGCGTAAGACCCATACTTCCACTTCACAGTTCAAGGTCACAATTTAACTTTGTTTTGCAACACGTTCAGTCTGTTTGAGATTTCATGTCCGTCCTGTAACTTTGTCACCTATTGATAAATTTCAAAAATTTCAACAATTTGGGTCTGTTTTATGTCCAGTTTGTAACTTTATCATACATGGATGGATTTTATAAACACTTGACTCAATTCATCAATTGATCAACATGACATGGCGAAGTGTCACATTAAAACCCAAAATCTTACCTCAGAGGTCAAGGTAAAACTTTCAGTTTGTTTGATATTTCATCTCTGGTCTGTAACTTTGTTATACATGGAAAAAACTAGCTTGACACAAGTGATCAACATGCCATGATTACGTGTCACCTGCATTTATCTGTAGAAATACCCAGACCTTTACATTAGATGTCATGGTCCAAGTTATACAAAGGTCAAGGTCACACTTTAATGTAGCAAAAAGAAAGAAATTGGTTGTTTAGTCTGAAACATCAGTCCATTTTCACATTCCACTTTGGGGGTGGGGGTGGGAGTGGGGGTGAAGCGACACTTACCAGTGACATTATTTTTCATTATTTTTATTTGATATACAAATAGCAATCCATAATGATTAGAATTAGTGCTAAAACTGCCATAATCATTATATCATGCACCGATTTAAGCCACAAACTTTAACATACACATTATATACGTTCTTTTCTATAAGCATCCTTTTCTTACCTAGAGAAAAGGAGAGTGAGGGTGTTGGTGTAAGTTTGATAAAAAATAAATATTAAAAAGTGGGTCCAGTGCGTATAGCCAATGATTTTTTTTCTAGAAGTTTAATACATGTATGTCTGATAAAGACTAAAATCTCAGTGTAGTTTTTACAAAGTTAATATAGAGTATACCAATTGTTATAATGATGTTCATTTTTGTAATTTCATACATACGTATGTAAAATTGATATCTTTATGACCTCATATTTATCAAAATTAACAAAAAATACACTTGACGAAAGTTTCATCATAAAATTAAACAGCACTAATTCAAGCACCTGGAAAGTAAACGAGCTAACTTGGCCATTAATCGTGATTCGGCCTCTTATCAAGATCAGGTCATTAACTTGTCAGTTTTAGTACATTTCGATTATTATCTTTAGATTACGTTCTCCAGCCACACACTACACTGACCATATGGTCAACCAGATAGGAGTTCCACATTTAATCCAAGTATCTGAAAACCTGAACAAAATTTGTGTCCGAAGATTGAAAGAAAATATCACTTTGATAAGAAAAAAATATTAAAAGATTAAAGATGAATTAGAGGATGGATATAGCAAAGATATATACAATCCATTTGATTATTTTAAAATAATATAATTCTATGTAATTGGTTATTAAAGCAGTGCGGAAGTGCAGTGCAAATAGTGTTGACCGCTCATACATAGACTGCTGGGTTCGATCCCTAACTCGGGCCTGATTGTCTTTCAAACATACCACTCAATATTGGTTATACACAGGAAACAGACTCGACAGCGATTTGTATAAGGTCTGCAACTGCTTTGCAATTATCAAAAATTATTTAATTAGAATAAACTAATTCATTCCAATGGTATTGGATTGTTTGTCATCGATTCAATACGCAATAACGTGTGTTGTTACAGTGTCCGTTCATGAATTATACTTATCGACAACGACTCATGTCCAAGGCGGCATTTAATGCTTCATGTTATTTAACTGAAATGGATTTTAAAATATTGGTAATATATTCAACTATGAAACTAACACCATATTCGTTTTATAATGGATTGATTTATGTAATAACCTTAGATACACTTTAGATAACATTATCAATACTATAGTTTTCAAGTAGTTACTTTAATTTATATATAGATATGTATTACCAGAACTTAAGATTTGCTCCTTTAAACTATGAATAGTCTCTGTTTATACTGTATATTTTCCAAGTTTTCAATGCATGTGTATCCAGTATCATGTATATGTCACAAGCGATAAATTAGGTTACAAAAGCACGTTCCAGTGGAGGGGAATGAGCGATTCACCATCGCAGGCAAGGGAAGACATGTGTTTTGGAACAGATACGTATATTATACCTAACACGAAAGAAAAAACATACATGGAGTACAAATGGAAACATATAGTTTTTAAAACATCGACATGGATTATAGTAATCTATTATATCTGATTGTACATGTACTACATTTTCAGTTTTAAATTCAATTCTACTTAATTGTACAATAACATATAATGATAGAAGTATGCTGGATTTTTTGCAACTTGCATTAAGAAACAACTCATCCGCTGTTAAGATGGAATACAAACACTTTTGTCTTCTTTTTTAACTTAATACATTACCCAAATGTATTCATTCAACCCTCAAAATTAATGTGTGCGTGCGTGCGTGCGTGCGTGCGTGCGTGCGTGCGTGCGTGCGTGCGTGCGTGCGTGCGTGCGTGCGTGCGTGCGTGCGTGTGTGTGTATCATCCAATACAAGCATTCACCCAAGCCATGTAATTGACCAATCGGAACAATTTTGTCCGATGCTGTAATGTTATTGCTGCCTTATAGGATAATAAGCTCAGAACTGCTGTACATGTCGATCACTCTAACAACATTCTACATGACTACCAAGATTTAACCAGTGTTCGAACATATTCATATTCATTTCTGCAGAATGTAATCATTTTCCTGCTTGAATCAGCAGTGGTAGTTGAATGATATTGAGACGCAATGCCATATATCAATCATCACGAAGACTGGTCGGGAAGGGATTCGAACTCACGACGACCCCTGTATTTGTATTCAGACGTGCTACCGCCTGATACTACATGGCCTGGTTAAATAATAAATCATCGCCATTTTCATTTTTTCTCTTTCCAAATATATTATGTATTAATCTTTCACGTTCATTCCAAGTACCATTTACACCTAAGTTGTCTCTCTGACCATGACTAGGGGTGTGTTATATGCTAACTCGGTATAGAGCTTAACATTGGATGTATTCTGTTAGCAATTACATTAATTGTGCATGCAGTTAAGATGGCCATTCAGAGACTGTACAATTTACTTGCAACAGGAAAGGTTTTCAGTACTGGTAGTCAGCAGATCATAATAATACTACACTGTAGCGTCGGACTGCTGAATATAAGCCACACCCACAATGCAATGTATAGCTTCTACCAGCGATTGTTCTTAAACATTAATCATATAAAATATACAGATTTTAACTAAAATGATTTGTTCTTCAATTTGGAATGAATAACTGATGTTATTTAAATTGCTATTAAATGTTTAAGTTAAGCAAACATAAATATAGCGTATTTCCGTCGACTCGAGGTGATTCAAGTAAATATATCAAAACGAATAGGAATACCTTCTCTTTTACTTTTTTTCTGAAGTCATTAAAGCAATCTCAGTAGACATCAACATAGAATATGTAGCTGTTAATAACATTTGAGGCAGGAGCCCGAAATATCGGAGAACAGAGTTGTTTTTCTTTAATAATATAAACGCTAAATTTTAAAACTTCCGGTAAATGTTAAAACTTATCCCCCACAAATATTAAAATCATAAACGTTAAATATTAAAATGTTTTCGCAAAACGGCAAAAGTGTAATATCAAATGTTTAATAGTAAAACTAAAGAATGTATAGTACATGCACACTTTATGTAATTACAGCTCATATTATATGAGTCACATAGTGTGTTACTGTTGAAACGAATGAAATAATAAAAAAAGTGGCAACACTAAACATCTGTCACCCAAGATAATTGCGAGGGCCTTACTTTGATTTAACGATTGAAACCACCTTTTTTAAACATTTTTTTATATCATTATGTTTGTAATGTGCACTGACCACTGTAATATATTTACCACACTGTATATATAGTCAATCTATTAATAAGAGGTCAGTAGAAGCTATATATTTCTGTTGTTAGACCAGCTGTGCTAGTATTTACATGAACTCTGCTATCTTATTTAATTTATTTTCGTTTCGAAAGGGTCTTATCACTCTCTCAATTCCGTAAGGTATCTCAGTTGTTTATATTTAACTGTTTGGATCTGAGATTCAATGTAATTTTGTGACTACATAATCGTGTGCTATCATATGTTTGCCTTTTTAGGGCTAATAATCGTATATGTTATTATAAAACGGTAGAATCTGACAGAATAATTTAGTTTAAACATATTTTGTTTTAATATCTTTATGTTACAATACAGTAACACACAGGTACACAGAAAATAGATTGGATTACATGCTTATGTAAATCCGATCCATGCTCAAATAAGATACAACGTTTAATACAATTGGTAAAGTTTCAGAACCTTATTGACGTTAACAAATTTTGTAGACAATTAGAAGAAAAGAAAGTTGTAGTTATTATATAAACTTGTAATAAAAGAGAGAGAGAGAGAGAGAGAGAGAGAGAGAGAGAGAGAGATTACAATTTCTTAAGGTTTGTCAAACAGTTTAACTGAGAGAGAGAGAGAGAGAGAGAGAGAGAGAGAGTCGGACTTTTACTGTTGATGTTAACAATATATTAGGATAAACAGCAGCAGCTGACAATATAATTTGAAGTTTTAATGTTATCAATATGGTAATACTATGATACACATCAGTGACTTGTAGAATAATTTTTAGTCGTTTATGTTACCAAACAATTAATAATGATAAACAGCAATGACTAATAGTTTAACTTTAATCAGTATTATTATGATGAAAAGCATTAGCTGACAAACTATTTTGAAATGTTTGTGTAAACAATATGATGAACAGCAGTATATTTTAAAATCTAAATGTTATTTTCTAAGTTTTAGTAGAATATGGTTGTTATTTACTCCAATAATGTCTGACTTTTAAACGTTCGAGATGTATTTAAAAAATAATCACGGGATTTTAAACACATTTCTTTGTGCAATCTAGGCCAACACATGGAAAAGAGTTAAGGAAGGAGTCTCCTGATGGTGGTGTTTCTCCTCAGGAAAATGTTGATATCTTAAAAACCTTATGTTATATTCTGGTAATTTTTAAGTGAAAAATTGTTATTTACTCCAATATTTTGTGATTTTAAACGTTTCGTTTTAGAAAGAATTATCAGATGTATTAAAAATGAACTTCCATTGGGTTTTAAACCAGGAACATCATATCAAGTACTGTATGAAACGTCATGGGGTAGAAGTCTTTGAGGGAATGTCCCTTCTTGTGGCGGTAGACCTCCGGAATATTTTAGATATAATAAAAAACAAATGTTGTATTCTAGTTAGTCTTAAGGCGGTTGGGTGTTTTTTGGGTTTTTTTTCAAATATTTTATTGTGTTTTTTTTTATATATAAAATTATACACACAAAAAGATATAAGAAAAAAACCTGTCAGATTCATTGAAAAAGCGCAAAGTTTGTAGGGCAAAGATGTACAATCTTAAGCCCTCCAGTTTACACATCTATGCATATTAAAACTATTATAATATCATATAAAAATTGGTAGCATCACAAAACGACAGTATCATCATTTAGAAAAAAAACATTGCAACAAATAGTTAATAAACAGCATCATGCATCATATAAGTAAAATTATATACAACATCACATATAACTGATGTACAGCATCATATACCAAAAGTACTGCATCATATAGAAAAACACCGCATCACGAACAACCTATATACAATATCACACTGAAAAATAACCGCATCTCATAGTTAATATACAGCATCATATAATACTGATGTACACCATGAATAACCGAAAAAACATAATCATATAGAAAAACCACTGCCACTCATAATAAATATGCAGCATCACGTACAACTTATGAACATCATTATAAACCGAAATAACTGCATCATACAGAAAAGCCACCGTATCTCATAGTAAATATACAACATCACGTACAACGTATATAAGCATCATATACCAAAAATATAACATCATATTGAACAGTTACAGCATCCCATAGTTAATATACGACATTCCATATAACTAATGTACAACATCATATACCGAAAAAACTGCATCATGTAGAAAGACCAACGCATCACATAATAACTGCACAGCATTTCGTACAACCCATGTAAGCATAATATACCAAAATACTGCATCATATAGAAAAACCACCGCATCTTATAGTAAATATAAAACATCATGTACAACCAATGTACTGCAGCATATAGAAAACCCACCGCATCACATAATAAATAAATAACATCACGTACAATCAATGTATGCATCATATACCAAAATTACTTCATCTTACAGAAAACCCCCGCATTTCATAATAAATGAACAGCATCACGTAAAACTAATCTACAGCATCATGTATCGAGAGTACGAAATCATATAGAAAAACTACCGTATCTCATAGTAAAATTACAGCATCATTTACGACTAATGTACAGCACTATGAACCGAAAGTACTGCATCATATTTCAGAAAAACATGCATCTCATAGTAAATTAACAGCATCACAAACGCATAATGTACAGCTTTTATACAGAGATATTACATCATATAGAAAAACTAACGCATTTCATAGTAAATCTAAGCATCACGTACAACTAGAGTACAGCATACTATACCGAAAGTACTGCATCATACAGTAAAAAACATCAAATCTCATAGTTGATATTCAGCATCACGTACAACTAATGTACAGCATCATATACCGAAAGTACGGCATCATACAGTAAAGCACGGCATCACATAGTAAAAATACAGCATCATGTTCAACTTATGTACAGCATCATATACGGAAAGTACAGCATCATATAGAAACCACCCGCATCCCAAAGTTAATATACAGCATCCGGTACAACTACTTTACAGCATCATATACCGAAAGTATTGCACTATAAAGTAAAACACCGCATCTCGTAGTTAATATACAGCATCCCGTACAACTATTTTACAGCATCATATATCGAAAGTATTCCATCATACAGTAAAACACCGCATCTCGTAGTTAATATACAGCATCATGTACAACGTATGTCTAGCAACACATACCGAAAGTTTTGCATCATACAGTAAAACACCGCATCTCGTAGTAAATATACAGCATCATGTACAACGTATGTCCAGCATCATATACCGAAAGTATTGCATTATACAGTAAAACACCGCATCTCGTAGTTAACATACAGCATCATGTACAACGTATGTCCAGCATCATATATCGAAAGTTTTGCATTATACAGTAAAACACCGCATCTCGTAGTTAACATACAGCATCATGTACAACGTATGTCCAGCATTATATACATGTACCGAAAGTATTGCATCATACAGTAAAACACCGCATCTCGTAGTTAATATACAGAATCATGTACAACGTATGTCCAGCATCATATACCGAAAGTATTGCATCATACAGTAAAACACCGCATCTCGTAGTTAATATATAGCATCATGTACAACATATGTCCAGCATCATATACCGAAAGTATTGCATCATACAGTAGAGCACCGCATCTCGTAGTTAATATACAGCATCATGTACAACGTATGTCCAGCATCATATATCGAAAGTATTGCATTTAACAGTAAAACACCGCATCTCCTAGTTAATATGCAGCATCATGTACAACGTATGTCCAGCATCATATACCGAAATTATTGCATCATACAGTAAAACACCGCATCTCATAGTTAATATACAGCATCATGTACAACGTATGTCCAGCATCATGTACCGAAAGTAATGCATCATACAGTAAAACACCGCATCTCATAGTTAATATAGAGCATCATGTGCAACGTATGTCTAGCATCATGTACCGAAAGTATTGCATTATATAGTAAAACACCGCATCTCATAGTTAATATACAGCATCATGTACAACGCATGTCCAGCATCTATACCGAAAGTATTGCATTATACAGTAAATCACCGCATCTAATAGTTAATATACAGCATCATGTACAATGCATGTCCAGCATATATACCGAAAGTATTGCATAATACAGTAAAACACCGCATCTCATAGTTTATATACAGTATCATGTACAACGCATGTCCAGCATCTATACCGAAAGTACAGCATCGTACAGACAAACAACTGCATCTCATAATAAATATACAGCATCACAAACAACTAATGTACCGTATCATATACCGTAAGTGCTTCATCATACAGTAAATTCACATTTTATAATAAATAAACACAATCACGTTTAACTTATGTACAGTATATTATACCAAAAGTACCGCATCATATAGAAAAACACCGCATCTCATAGTAGATATACAGCATCACGTATAACAAGTGTACAGCATCATATACCAAACGTACTGCATCATATAGAGTAAAAAAACGCCGCATCTCATAGTAAATATACGGCATCACGCACAACGTATTTACAGCATTATTTACCGAAAGTACTGCATCATTCAGAAACACAACCGCGTCTCATAGTGAAAAAATATCGCATCACATAACTAATCAACAGCATCAAATATAACTAATCAACAGCATCGTATACAGAACATACTGCATCGTACAGAAAAAGCACAGCATCTCATCGTTAATATACGCATGATGTTCAACTAATGTACAGTATTATTTACCGAAAGTATCGTATCATATAGAAAAACACCGCATCTCATAGTATATACAGCAATCATAACAAGTACAGCACAGTGATGAAAAGAAATGACAGCATTGATCACACCATTTACATATAATGAGAAGAAATGACAGCATTGGTACCAACAGTTACCATAACAACACAAACACAAAGGTATATACAACAATCATAACTAGTACACTACAGGTAATGATAAGAAATAACAGCATTGGTCCCATCAGCAACAACAACTGCACAAACACAATACTTTAAACAACTATCATATACGTACAGTACATGTAATGAGAAGAAATGGCAGCATTGGTCTCACCAGCTGCCATAACAGTACAAACATAGCAGTCAATTCAACAATCACAATTAGTACAGCACATGTAATTAGAAGAAATGACAGCATTGGTCACACAAGCTACCATAGCAACACAGACATCATAATATATAACACAATCATAACTGTTTCATATAGAAACTCCACGGCATCTCATAGTAAATACATGTATACAGTATCACGTACAACTATTGTACAGCATCATATACCGATATTACTGCATCATATAGAAACACCAGCGTATTTCATAGTAAATATACAACATCACGTATAACCTACGTACCCCATCATATACCAAAAGTACTGCATCATATTAAAACAACCTCATGTCAAAGTAAATATACAGCATCACGTACAACTAATGTACACCATCATATACCAAAAGTACTGCCCCATATAGAAAAAAAACAGCGCATTTTAAAGTAAATTTACAGCATCACGTACAACGTATGTACACAATCATATACCGACATGCTGTCCAGACACGTTTTCTGAACAGCTGGTCTCATTATTAAAATAGTGTTGAACAACAGTTATTTAAACTCTACAGGGTTTGAAACATTATACTGTAAATTGTTGATTGATATGATTGTCTGTATGATTCCTAAATATTAGAATCATATTATTATTTTTTTTGTTTGACGTTTACGAATCATGGGACGAGAAGCCTGAGGAAAATGTATATATATTATATAGTATGAACAAAATTATTTAACATAGTTTCAAGCTAGGCTGTTTTTACAGCTTAATCCATTAAAGACACAATCACCTTACAGAAGATTCCGTTTTAAGTTCAAGAAACTCACCCTTTAAACAACAATTTATTTTTGAGAGAAAGAATATTGAATTGGAAGTTGTTCTTAAAAATCTCAGCATGGATAGACACATCCCTTCCTTTCTACGGTAGTAGCAGAAGTAGTAGTAGTAGTAGTAGTAGTAGTAGTAGTAGTAGTAGTAGTAGTAGTAGCAGTAGTAGTAGTAATAGCAGCAGCAACAACAGCAGCAGTAGTAGCATGTTCACATTATTTTAAATGCAAAAATAAAATCACATTTTATACTCGATTCGAACAAAAATAATTTATTATTCAAAATGCAAACAAAAAAACTTACAATTTCTAAATATAGATCTAAACAGTCACGATTTTATTTGTATATACTGGCCAAACCTGATACTGCGAGTTTATAATAAACAGTAATAAGGTTAGCAGTGGCAGTAGAAGAGTAGCAATAGAAGTAGATTGTTATGGTAATCGCTGTCGTTATAGTTTTCGTTATCATTGTCATTGTTATAGTGTTATTATGTTACTATGTTATTGTAATTGCTATTACCTTTAACAGTAGCCTTAGTATAAGCTTTATATCAATTTGATATTAATGATTGATTGCTGGTATATAAATTTTCCTCAGGCTTCTTGCCTCATGATAAGTAAACTTCAAACAAAATAAAGATAATAAAATGATTGTAATATTTAGAAATCATACAAACAAATGATCATAGTTTACCAATCAACTATATACAGTATAATGTTTCAAACCCTGTATAGTTGAACTAACTGTTGTTCAACACTATATTAATAATGAGACCAGCTGTTCAGACGACGTGTCTGGACAGCATACGTTTGAGATTTGTTTCAAACTCAAACCAAAACTGTATGTCTAGAACACTGTTCATTTCCAGCATGAGAGTACACCTATAAGTTTGAAGACTGTTTCAAACCTTAGTCTTCAAACTAAACCAAAGCGCATGAAACAAATACAAGTTTCAGCACGAAACCTAAAGTTATTGTTTGAGTTTCAAACTAATAACAAAACTGTTTGCTTGGAACAAAGCTCAGTTCCAGCATGAATATACACTTATACGTTTGGAGACTGTTCTAAACCTAATTTTTCAAACTAAGATAAAAAAAATCCAGTTCCAGCACAAAAATAACCTGTTATGTTTGAGAACGGTTTCAAACTAAAAGCATCAGACTAAAACAAATGTGCATGAAACAATTAACAGTTCCAGCTCTGTAGTTATTCCTATGAGTTTCAAACACAAGCCTTCCCAAAGGCTATTTGTCGAAGTGCACACTTAAGCTCCTCAGAGGTTTAAAGTTCACTTTGACGCTGAACATCTCAAGCAGACTTCTTGTAACTTACATCGAAAGAAACTAACAATATATGGTATTGCTTTATTACGAAGCAGTAAATCTTTCATTGCTGAAGAATAAAATATCTTACTTTTATTTTCAGAAAAACAACTATTTTAAAATGGTGTCCAATTCACGATTAATATTTCAATCATTGATTATAATTATATCATTCATCTTTTTGTGATGAATTATCTTTTAAAACTTATATCTGGTATAATATTGTATAATAGTAGCGAAAAAATAGAGTTTATTACCTTAACTTATAATAATTGCTATATACAGACATTTATGCTATAAAACAACAACATTATTTTGACACGGTGTCAGTATATAAATCATCCCGTCAAAATGATCTCGTCATCATAAATCATAGGAAGTTTTGACATAATATAATGAAGAATGCACATAATATAATAAACTTTAGACAAGATATAATAAAGTTTCGACATAATGTTATAAAGTTTTTACATAATATAATAAACTTTTGACAAGATATAATAAAGTTTCGACATAATGTAATGAAGTATCTACAGAATATAATAAACTTTTGACAAGATATAATAAAGTTTCGACATAATGTTATGAAGTATCTACATAATATAATAAACTTTTGACAAGATATAATAAAGTTTCGACATAATGCAATGAAGTATCTACATAATATAATAAACTTTTGACAAGATATCATAAAGTTTCGACATAATGTAAATGAAGTTTTGATATAATATAATGAAGTATCTACATAATATAATAAACTTTCGACAGAATATAATAAAGTTTCGACATAATGTAATGAAGTATCTACACAATATAATGACGTACTTACATAATGTAATAAACAGTCTACATAATATAATAAAGTATCTACAAAATATAATGAAGTATCGATATAATGAAATAAAGTTTCTACATAATATAATAAACTTTCGACAAGATATAATAAAGTTTCGACATAATGTAATGAAGTATCTACATAATATAATAAACTTTCGACAGGATATAATAAAGTTTCGACATAATGTAATGAAGTATCTACACAATATTATGACGTATTTACATAATGTAATAAACAGTCTACATAATATAATAAAGTATCTACAAAATATAATGAAGTATCAACATAATGTAATAACGTTTCTAAATAATATAATAAACAATGCACATAATATGAATGCACATAATATAATAAGGAATGCACATAAAACATATAAAATGGACCACATAAGACAGCTATGGCGTTCCATAGCATCATATTAAAACAATCTTATGTCAAAGTAAATATACAGTATCACGTATAACGTATGTACACCATCATATACTGAAAGTACTGCACCATATAGAAAAAAACAGCGCATTTCAAATTAAAATTATAGCATCACTAACAACTAATCTTAAGATCATATACCAAAAGTATTGCATCTTACAGTAAATACCACCGGATCGCATAGTAGATATACACCATCAGATGCAACTAACGTACAGATCATATATCGAACTTACTGCATCATACAGTAAAACCCTACGGATTTCACAGTAAATACAACATCACGCTCATCTAATATACAACATTATATACCGAAAGTACTGCATCATATAGAAAAAAACACGACAGCTCATAGTTAATATACAGCTGTACAACTAATGTACCGCATCATATACCGAAAATAATCATAAAGAAAATCCACAGCATCTTATATTAAAAATCGTACAATAATTAACAACAGTGTAAACCGAAAGTATCGTTTATAGAAGAAAAAAAATCGCATACCATAGTAAATTTACAGCATTACCAGCAAATTTATGAACAACAACATATAGAAAAAACACCGAGTATCATAATTAATATACAGCATCATGTACAACATATGTACAGCATCATTTACCGAAAATACCGCATCATTTACCGAAAATACCGCATCATTTAGAAAAAACAAAGCATAATCACGTACAACTAATGTACACTATTATATATCGAAAGTATCGCATCATATAGAGAAAACACCGCATCAAATAGCATATAAACAGCATTACATTAAACTAATGCACAATATCATATAGAAAAACAACCGTATCTTATAGTAAATATGCAGTATCGCGTCGACTTATGTATATCATCATAAAGAAATCTGCTTCATCTCACAGTAAATAAATAGTATCCCGTACAACGTATGTACAGCATTATATACCGAAAGAACTGCATCTTACAGTAAAAACCACGGGAGCTCATCATACATATACAGCATCACATACAACCATTTTACAGCATCATATACCGAAAGAACTGCATCTTACAGTAAAAACCACCGGATCTAATAGTAAATATATAGCATCACGTACAACATATACATGTATGCATCTTCAAGTACAACTAATGTACTTCATCATATTCCGGAAGAAAAACAACCAAATATCGTAGTAAATTTACAGTAGCACGTACAACGCATGTACAGCAAAGTACTGAGTCAAATAAAACCAACTTTGTCTTATAGAAAAAAGCCTAGCGTCACGTACTACTTATGTACACCGTCATATACCAGTGTACTGCATCATATAGAAAAAAACAACCGCATCTCATAGAAAAAATCTAGCATCACGTACAACTTGTGTACCGCATCATATATCAAATGTACTGCATCATATAAAAAACTTAAATACCGCATAGCAAAACTACAACATCACATAACAAAATTACAGTATCAATATAATTGAACAGCATTATGGAGCAAGATTACAGCATATTAAAATAATTGAACAGCATACTATAACAAGAAATGTCACTGGTAAGAGTCGCATACCCCCCCCCCCCCCCCCCCACACACACACACACACACACACACACACAACCCCCAAATGGTCTATGAAAATAACAATATTTTTTATAATAGGTAGCGATGTTTCCATAAATATCAAGAGTCATGGACTAACGTTTCAGACTAAAATGCAATGTCATGTGTTATTTTTACATTTAAAGGTGGCTTGACCTCTGTGTAACCTTGACCAAGACATATATGTAAAGGTCTGGGTATTTCTTTAGAAAAATACAGATACACATTATCATAACATATTGATCACATGTATAAAGCTATTTTAAAATCCTTACAGGTAGAACAAAGTTACAGACCAGAAATGCAATATAAAAAAACTAAAAGTGTGACCTTGACCTCTGATAGGGTTCTGGGTCTTAACGCGACACTCCGTCATCTCTTTTTTGACATATGCAGTATTTTTTTAAATCCATCCATGTATGATAACGTTACAGACAGGACTTTCAATCTCAAACAAACTTAAAGTGTTGTTTAACAAACTCAAAGTGTGACATTGGCCTTTGAGGTACGGGTCTGGGTCATACGGTGCGACAAATTGTCATGTCATCTTGGTCAATTGAGCCATGTTAAAGACAAAGTTACAGACAAGACACAAAATATCAAACACATTGAAAGTGTGACCTTGACCTTTAAGGCAAGATTCAGGATCTTTTACGCGACACTTCATCATGTCATGTTTATCAACTCGCCAAGTGTTTTTGAAATTTATCCATAGGTGATAAAGTTACAGGCCGGATATGAAATCTCAAACGTACTGAAAGTGTTGTCAAACAAAGTTAAATTGTGACCTTGACCTTTGAAGGGGGGAGTCTGGGTGTTTTGCACGCTATGTCGCCATGTTATGTTGATCATTTGTAGCAAGTATTTATAAAAGTCATCTATGCATGACAGTGTTACAGACCGGACACGAATTCTCACATAGACTCGAAGTATTGTAAAACAAACTAAAAATGTGTCCTTGACTTTTTAGATACGGGTGTGGGTCTTACGCACGACACGTCATCATGTCATGATGGTAAATTGAGCCAAGTGTTTTTGAAATGTATCCATAGGTGACAAAGTTACAGACTAGATACGAAATCTCAAGGTGACTGATAGAGCCATTAAACAAAGTTAAATTGTGACCTTGACCTTTAAAGTGGGAGTCTGGGTGTTACGCGAGGCATGTCGTCATGTTATGTTGATCATTTGTAGCAAGTATTTATAAAATCCATCTATGCATGACGAAGTTACAGGCCGGACATGAAATCCCATACAGACTCAAAGTGTTGTCAAACAAACTTAAATTTGTGACCTTGACGGACGGACGTTTCCACGAATGGGTATTTAAGTGGTTTCTTTGTGCCCAGTTTATTACTTGAATGTGTGACTAAACTTTAGCTACACAAAAGAAAAAAGCCAAATATAAGTTGTTTTTATGTGTCAGGAAACAGCCACATATTTTTTCAACTGTTTTTCAACCTTCCTAACAAATTACTAACCCTTAACCCTAGTCATTTAACTACCCATTCGTGTGCACGGACAGACGGAATGACGGATGGATGGACGGACTCTGCGATTACTATATGCCCCCCTGCCCCACCAAAAAAAAAGAAAGAAAATAATTTTTTTTTTTTTTGGTGGATGGGGGGCATACAACTGCATCACAAAACACCCCATACTATATATCAAAACTACTATGTCACATAAAAAATACGACAAGAACAGCATCATATAACAATTGCATAGCATCGATATACATGTAACATAGGAAACCATACGGAATGGCGGATGGATGGACGGCATAAAAACTGCATCACAAAACACCTCATATTATATATCAAAACTACCATGTCACATAACAAAACTACAGCAACTACACAATATCACATAACAATTGCACAGCTTCATGCCACAAAAGCACTGCAACATAGAACTAAACTACAACACTGCCGCGTTATATAAAAAAGCACTGGATATAGAGAAATGGTTCCATGCCACCTCTCTATATCCGCCAGTGCATCTTTCATAACGAAGTAAAATAATAACTATGGCAACTGAATTAACAGGATAATATGACCCGTATTTTCATATGGATGTACCTTTAATTTATTGCTTTATTGTTGGTTTTTTTAAGTTTATTTAACTTTAATTATTTTATTTTTGCCGTTTTGTAAAACTATCTTCACATATAACGTTTAAGTATATGCGGGAGGTAAGTATTAACACTAAGCGGAAGTTTTAACATTTAGACTTAGTTTTTAACATTAATTGGAAGTTTAACAGTTAACAAAATTTAAACATTAAGCGTTGCTACAATACAGATACGGATTCCTATACATTTTGTCATTTGTCAATAATATTTCATAAATAGCTAACAAATGATCGTTAATGAAATCATTCTTTAACATTCTAAACTTCGCCCTTTCTCTATCCAGTGACCATATAATCTCACAATCTGACACACGGCACTTTCCTTTCGGTCAATTTGTTTTAGAGAGCATGTTTGCACAGTTGGTATTCGGCATTTAATTGGCACTTGCATCTCTTAAACACGTGATAAACAACATTAAAGTGTCGAAATCGTCGTTGCACACCATTTCCTTAATTCCCTTAATCGTTACAATTTGCTAAACAAAATTTGACCCTTGCGCTCTTACTGATCAATGTTCTTTGAATTAAACTTTATAGCCGCATACTGCGGTTATGTTATTGAAATAGCTGTACATTTCGTGTAAGCGCTTCCTAACGTAAAATGAAACGTTATAGGTTTATAATAGAAGCATATACTCCATTTAACACGAAATCAGTTCTTGGCCTAAAATATATGCAATCCTAAGATAGTATTGACTTCGTACGTTCTGTAGTGAGGAGGTAAGATGCGGTCCCGCATTTTGGCTCACTGTTAATATTTCTGATTCCTTTGAATCATGAAGCACTTTAAGTGTTTAGAACATAGAATAGCAATTAAGCCGGTGCTACGATGGTCCTCCGTGGCGAGTGGTCTAATGTGTTTTCGTCTTATGATCACTGACCTCTCACCGCTAATGTCGTATGTTCGATTCCCGCTTGGTCCAAAACTTGATGTGAGAAAGTTTGCCAGTTACTTGCATAAGGACAGTGGTTCGACTCATATTCATTATGACGTCTACTTTCACCTATAAAACAGGATACGCCATATATACATTCCTGAAATGTATTGAAAGTATTTTGGTTAAGGTCAGTGCTTCCAATAGATGCATTTATCAAAAAATATTGATAAAATACGTTCTAATATTTACTATTTATTCTATTTTTATTCCAATAGCCTTTCGGGATAAAAAAATAAATTCATTTTACTTTAGAAGCTTTGTGTTGAAGTGTACATGGCATTTATATATAAATAAGTTAATTCATTTAATTTTATTAAGAAAACACCAATATATACGAATTATTTAAGTTTATTTAATCTTAATCTTAACTTAATCTTTTTCAAAAAAAATATAATCGGAAATTGTTAAATTAAGCAATTTATTTCTGAAGCATTTGTAAAACAACGTTCCAAAATAAATTGACAAACAGACAAATGTGTTCATCCTCATAGAACCTCTTTTATGTAAAAGAAAATTTGAGTATATTATACAAACTAAAATCTTATTGATAGGAGTTTGAAATGTCGATAGTAAGAGCGAATACGTGTGGTGGGGCGCGAGCGTGTATGATTGTGTGTGTGTGTATGTAAAAACGTTTGCATATTATTTACTAAACTTGTTATGTGTTTATGTGTTTAATTATTTTCATGTTATAACAACAATGTACTTTGATGTAAAGCTATGTATAGTTTAAATCAATATTTTTTTCTTCTACTTCTTCTTCTTCTTCTTCTTCTTCTTCTTCATTATAATTAAAATTAAATGAAAGATGTTTATCCGGATTTTCACTCGATCCCAGTACCGTAACTGTCTATACCAAATATTGACAATTAAGCAATTGAATTGTAATGTTTTTATAGATAATATCTATAAATAAATAATTATGAAAATATGTTTACGAGTGAGATTTACTACAGGTAATGAAAAGGTGTATATTTCGCAGGATTATTTCTAATCCAACTGATTTTGTTTTCAAAATGTAAAACAGTTATTTGATAAGAAAACATCTGACCACTAGTTACAGTTATTAAAATGTTGTTATGATTAACTTTAATATATAATTTATTTAACGGGCGTTCTGCTTATCTACCCTTAAATTGCTTCTTATGAAAATAGTTTTTCGAATACATACCGGCAGTATTTTTTGACATATGAGTATTATCGATTCCAAAAGTTAATATTGGTATGATAATGCTTGTAATGGAAATTCGACAATAGTGAATATATTTTACAGTTATATTATCCGTCTCATTATTACTAAATATTTGGCACGTCCATCATACAATTGGCACGTTTTCTTGTGTTGTTGTATGATAGGCTCATCTATATATTGTGGATCGATTTATGGATACTAAATGAAGCATCAATAAACACCAAGATAAGCATTGCCCACATTAATTTTAGAATAATCGTGGTGTTACCGCTAACAAAATTTATGGCTAATTACTGCGACTGGTGTTCTGGCAAATTTGGCGCACAAAGCGTGTGTTGCAATGCATGTATGTAGTTAAAGGTAAAACGATGTCATTACGGTACGTCATTGATATCTTTAACGTTATCTATATTTTCCAAAATTTGATTGCACCATTACTGCGTCGCTATACGATTTTAGTTACATCAACCTGAGTGATTAAATGGAACGGCTTCCAAAGCAACGTAGTCATGATTAATATTAGGAATAATTAAAATATGTACAATACACCGAATAGTCAGTAGCCAAATACGACTTTAAACTCGTTCTTCCCTCTCTGGTCCCATCACAAAAATCGATAATGCAAATAAAAATAAATTATTTCATGTAAAGCTATGTTATTCGTGTAAAAAGTATAAAATATGAAAAAAAAATACTCTAATGTACATCACCAAATTAAATTTAACTTGCTCCGATAAGTATGGGATATAATAGTCTTATTCAGCCATAGAATAAAAGTTATACCATATTCACTATATGCCATCACCGTTTGTAACACAATCGATAAACTACGAAATAAACTTCAATTGTCGAATCAAGAATAAAAAAAACAAAAACATATTTTATGTATCACTTCAACAGAATAATAATGTGTTCTGTTTTGTTATAAAGTATAACTAATCTATATTTATACGCAGGTGGTTACTTATATTGGAGAACGGATACTCATGATTAAGCAATTGTTAAAATTCGCATATGAAATTCATCTTAATTATCGACATCGGCTTCTTGAATATTGTATAATAAAATTCGTGTATGTTAATGTTTCATAAAACGTTTGAGGTCATGATGTGATCATATATATAACCAGTTTTCCCAGTCTTTATAACCACTAAAATGATAAGGTCTGTATTGGTAAATCATGTCGAACTGCAATGCAACTTCCAAAACTGAAGCTATCTGAGACAAGATTCTCTAATTCTTGTTCTGTCTGACTAACAATTCAAGAATGAATGGTACCACAAACATCATGCTGTGCAAGTACTTTATTTGTAATCGAAATATGATACAACATATTATACATGGCTATCAGATTTATGTTAGAGGAAGCTCCTTGAGAAGGTCACGTGGAGTGCATGCCTTTGAAAGATATCTAATACTTTATAACACGATTCAAATAGCCAACTAGATAAAACATGGGAGGGGTTTAACTGCTACAGTCTGCGTTCTATTCGTAACGTCTTTATAAAGTGAGCATTCCATTTTGTCCCGCTGGACATTAATTCTATCACTAAAATAAATTGATTCCTTTGCAATGTTATCATAGGTGATAAAAGTCAAATTATAAGAAACATTTACGCGGGAAGTCAGTTTTACCATGTAAACGTAAGTTATAAATTTTGGTTGTTGAACGTTTTATAATAACTTTTTTATTGAATGTGCATGTACTACATATAGCTGAAATATTGAATTGGCAATGTACTAAAACCATACAGTTATAATAATGTCTAATATCTGACAAACTATGTATTATGTTTACCAATATTTTATGTATAAAAAACTAAAACATTCATTTAATATCAAGGTATTATTATGGTTAATGTTATGCACTCTTTTAAGATCAATACACTGCGTTTAAGATATAGATATGCATGTACTAAATAAGTTGTTGGTCTATATTAGTCTATTTATTCCGAGCACTAATCGATAAAGTCATTTATGCAAATAAGCATACAGATGCGCCTCTTCGTATTCAGCTTACTGTTATGTGAATAATATATGATGCAAATACATGTATGCATAAAACGATTTAGTCCTATTGGCCAAAGGCCAGAAGAGCTTATACGATGGTGCGTTGTCCTTCTTCCGTCGTCGTCCGTTAGCAACACTTTCTCTAAAACCACCAGGCCAGTTATATTCAAACTTCACATGGATATTTCTCATGTACGACATTACACATAATTAATTTTCGATTTAAAATTCAAGATGACCACCGAAATATAGCTTTAGATTGTTCTAATTAAATATAGAGCTGATTAGGTGATGTATTGTATTTTAATGTTGGTTAATACATTCGTGTGTCTTTCCCAAAAAATCCCTACAAGGGTTTGTAGTATGAAATATAAATATATACTCATATATAGGAAGGTAGAGCGTCCTCGTGTTTTTTTGGCTCTCTAACTGAGGAATGTATTCATTTGTACATGTTCATAATCCGATTTATAGAAGTATAAACATTAAACGTATTCGTATTTTAGTTAATAATTTTAATGTTTAAATAAAAAAAATAACTGAAATAACTATTATGAGAAGAAAGATTGAAAAAAATAATTTCGTTACCAAGAGATAAAAAATGAACATATGAATGCTTTTTCAAATCTATTTGTTACACTATGATATACAAACATGTATGCTTACAACTGTACGTAGTATGGTATTTTATTTGTATAGACAAAACAACAAGAAATCCAGGTCATACATTATACAAGTGGGAAAATACAAGAAACCAAGTTTACGACATCTGAACTGAATATCCAATACAACGCAGTTAAAAGTAAGATAAAGTCATTTTTTTATCTTATTTATTTCATGTTATTGTCGTGGTACCATTTATATATTGATTGATAAAATGTGTATTATACACATATACATATAAAACCAAAACGAACTATGGTGTGTGTTCGTATGGGCAAATTAGTTTTTCAGAAAAAATGTTGTAAATGCTCGTTAAACTTCCGAAACGTTCGCTTTTGGTTATAATTTAAGTAAGTTTAATTCTTCCAGATGATAGATTACTATTGAGAAAGGATGCAAACTAAAATGTAGATATAATGTACATCATTTTGAATAATTATGAACGGGTTTTGTTTTTGTCGTCTCTTTCCAAAAAAATCATCTTCGGCAGAAAACGGAGAGTCACAAAGCTAAATCGGAATCGCATCGTTCGGTAATTTATGCGCAAGTAATTTCAAGAAAAGAACACAGCATGGGGGTTATAGGGGATGTGTTTAGAAATTATCGAACCGCATACAGCTATACAGTTTTTAAACACATCTCTTTTAATCTCCTCAGTGTATTAGTGAACTCAAACCGACGAGCTTAGCTATTGAACAAAAGCGACGAATCATTAAAATAAAAATTTAAATATAACAATTGGAATATTTTTAATAACTGTACTTACACAAAACCCTTGATTGATAGTGAGAAAGTGATTTGTTACGTCATAGCGCGCGCGAGGATATCAAATACAAGTGTACCTGCGATGGTGGGTCCAGGCCAACATAAAACATGTCTAAAATGCACAAGATATCAAAATATCTCACAACCAGTTTCAAAATGATCAGGGGGAGAGTGTTTCCGGTCCAAATAATATTAAGCATTCGGTGCTTATTGTTTCTCAGTGTATGTACATAGTTATACATACTGAATACGCCCGTGAAGACGATTATCGCAGGCATAAATATTTATTTTTAAAATTGAAGAAAACTAAACAACGATGCACAAGACTGCTTCAAGCCACAACTTTTACTTTTTCCATCTTGTTATTGGACACCAGACATTATGGTCTAAATCAGCCTTCGACTATTCTAAAAAATAAAATGTAACGTCACATGAATGTGACACACTGCACTGCACACATATAAAGATTTTGTCTCAGCCGTGTAAAAACATATCATCAGTGAGTAAACTTTTTATAAAACGAGGTTTCTGTCAGTTTTCTATCTTCTCTTTTTCGTTTCAAACGTACAAATTAAACAACGCCTTTTAAGAGTTTTTGTATATTCATCACATAATCCCGAGAGTGTATCGAGATTCTCAGATTCGGCAAAAACGTACACATAAATGGGTTTATATGAAGGGTTTTAGCAGAATTACAAAAACGAATAATTTCAATAACTTTTGATAGTAAGAAAAATATGTTTTTCGGAAGTTTAATTGGCTTTCAACATATCTCGATACTTAAATACAGAATAACTGAAATGAATAAACACAAAAATACCAAGTAAAGATTCTTGTCGGTTTGTACGACCGAGCATGCCAAACTTATATGTGAAAGAGAATTTTACATACAAAATGCTTTTGTGGGGTTTGTGGTTACAACCATATTGCATGCCTCCGGGATTTTGACCTGAAAACATCGTTTTGTGGTTTAAACATGTCTGTTTTAAAACGATTTTTTTATGTTTTCATTTGTTTATTTACAAACTTTTTGATCGGTAGCATCCTGAAAACTGTCTCTTTTGTCTTAACTTTTGGAAAAACTGCTTTTACACTGCTAAATAAAAACTGGTTAGCGTTATCACCGACAGATTTCTTGCATTTTACTGCAATTTAACTGAAAACTGCTAAAAAACATAAATTACGCCAGTTGTCTTTGCAAAGGGTTGCTTGTAGTTGTATGAGCGGAACCTGGCGTTAGTGTGTATGTTTATACTCTAAGACAGTATCAAACAAAAGTCTGTAAACATTCAGGTTGTGTGCATGCCAGCACACGCAGTTGTCATTTAATATTTACATAACATGCATAGTTTATTAAACAAGTTAGATTGGCTTTATCAAATTTTTTTATCGCTTTTGAATTATCTTCCCCAGACTTAAACAGTTAGGTCATAACAATAACTTCTCGAGCACGGTTTTGATGTTGTCAAGTCGGATAATTAAAATCAAAAATACGGTGTCCCGTTGGGGGCCATCGCGGTATATTTATTAAATTAAGTAAAGTCGAATCAACGAAACTACGATGGTGAAAAGTCGAAACAACGGAACAACGATGGTGAAAAATCGAAACTACGATGGTGAAAACGCGAAACTACGATGGTGAAAAGTCGAACCAACGAAACAACGAAACTTCGAAAGTCGAAACTTTTCACCATCGTAGTTTCGACTTTTCACCATTGTTGTTTCGACTTTTCACCGTAGTAGTTTCGTTGTTTCGACTTTACTTAATTTGATAAATATGCTGCGATGGCCCCCAACGGGACACCGTATCAAAATGATGAACATATTGCTCGTGTTTGTACACTGGCACATTGATTTTTTATTCAATATTTACCAGACATACACAGTTTTTATGTGATAACAATCACACCGAATTAAGATATTGAACTGTCAAAATAAGATTATTATTGCTAGGATAATGACCCTTGAAACATAAAATGTTTTACCTTGTGACTTTGTTTGCGGTTAAATAGATTCTTTTTCATTTGGTCTTTATCAATTAAATAAAGTAGTTTTTATGACCAGAATGATTCGGGACAGTTCTTAAATTGAACGAATAAGAACACTTATAAAATTTATAGTTATTATTCAAATTGGTCAATATTTCCTTTATTTCACATTATATGCATTTAACTACTCCAATATACATAATTGTATCAACAGAATATGTACACTGTTGATACCATAATACTTTGAAATTGTTAAGAACAGGCCTAACTAGATAACATTTATGTGTTGCCCGTTGAGATGAAATTTCACTTTGACACGATATCGCAGCAATCCGTGAAAAATTTGAGGACATCGCAAAACGTGTGTAACATAAAGCTGACATTAAAATAATGTTTAATGATTTTATTATCTATATTGCAGGTTACACTCGGAGTTACTGTATGCAACAACAAAAGATATAGCTGGGAGTACTTGAAAATAAGGATGATCTTTGCTTCAATGCTCGGTGGAAAACTAAATAGCACAGAATTTAAATTCACAGATGGTTCAACTACACAATATGTTAACAACACTATGGAATCGATGACTACTATTAATAATAAAGTTTCGGGGTATAAAAACACGCAACTAACTGATAATCTCAGACACTCAATATAAATTAATTATAAAAGCTGTAAACACATATGTAAAGAAGAATTTGAAGTAATATTAATCAGTATGCATTGTTTGATTTGATTAGTTTTTCATTTTGATGTTTTATGTCTTGATAATTATGTATGATACAGTAATATTTCATTCTAGTAAGAAATTTAGGATACTCAATGCAACATTACCGCTTCAATTTTATTTGTGTAAAGTTAACCCTTACAGAGTACATTTAAAATTATTAAAACTTACAGTTTATTTACAAAAGAAATCATACAACATACAAAGTATTAATCAACTCCAACTGTGGGCACGCTTTTTATGCATTGTTACTTTAGTATTTGTCATTGTAAAAACTTCATTATAGCAGACCAAATCCTGAATATTCATTGTAAGTAAACATTTTATAACATTAATTTCTCGGATGAAATGTTACAGTGATGAATCATGTTTATATGTGTGTGTACATTGTATTACCTTATAGCTTTGCCATTATATGAAAATATTGTTGTGATGTTAACTATTTAAAAGTGTGTTTTATTTCTTGAAGTAGATTGTAGCTTAAAACTTAGTATGTACGTCCGGACGTCAACAATTTCTTGAAATATCTTCTCTGAAATCACAAACACAATGTACTTTGGATAGTGTTTAAGAATGTTTTATGTTTATTTATTTTTTTTGCAAATTTTCATTTTAAACGACATCTCTGCTGAAGCCATTTTGATTGTAACTTTACTGAATTATTACCAAATAATTATAGCTAAAATTCATCAGGTGGTCTTTCTAACCCAATATAAGCATCCAGTTGGTGTATTACTCCCGAATATAAATCAGGCATTAATTCAATATTCTAAACCTATGACAACATAACAGTTGCAATAATTTTGGATCTCAGACCCCAACTAGAGTTATACTAGATTAACGAAAAATGACAATTATAGATACTACTGATATTTGATCCTTTCTTTACTGTGGTATATAAATTAAAGAATCCTATGTTTTTAAACATATTATAGTCACTTTTTATTTGTATTTGTTAAATGTCTGTATCTTTTCGGCATAAGTAAGAGTTTAACACATTTTCAAACAAAGGATATTTTGACTTTTAAAGTTAAATAAGGTTTAAGTGCCATTTTAAGAAGCATGGATGTTATATTTACTTTTATCAATATTGCTCTATTTGAGATATAGCGTTATATGTTTCGAAGATGAAGCTCTGAAACATTTGGCATTGAATGAAGATAATTGTTACATAAAGGAAAATGAAACGAGAAATACATGTTTAATAACGTTTTAACCTCTTCAGTATGAACTTTCCGTTATTTGTAATTTGTGAATTTCAAGTCAAGAATATAAATAAACTACATACATTTTTATTTGAAAATAAAAACGATTGTTGTAAGCTCAACGTTTTAATTCAGTTTCATTTTCCCGAAATCTGAGTTCGCATTCAACAGCATCAAAATAATTGCCTACTTTTTTGCTAAAACAATAAATTTTAATAGCAGAAAATAGATTAAAAAGTATATATCTACACATTGCTAGACTGTCCTAATCCTTGGAACCGATCATAATTGTCTGCAATTTGTGTATAACATTGACCAAAAAATCTGAATAACAAAATATATTAAGAAGTTTTGAAATGTTTTTGTCTCTAATTTAGAATGTAGATAAACTCATGCATACACATTCAAGATAATTTCAATAAGAACGAGTGCTTACAAGAAGAGAAAAGTTATTTTCTAGTACATAAGCTTGAATGAGCGTACACCTTGAAGATAGTTTCTCTTCTGGTGTCTTTAATACGTTCTAATGACAATATCAGAAATAATAGTTTGTAAAAAAAAATCTCCTTATATATCATGTCTGTTTGTACGTATCAAACAGGTGCAAAAAAATGTCTCTTTTGTCGCTAGCCAGAAATTTCTTCTTTTCTTATGCAAACAAGACATTTCTCTTGTTCTGCATATCTTTTCTGATTGCAACGAGACTATCCCAGAATTTTCTCCTTTGGGAGAGCCTTTCTTTTACATTTTATACTGAAAAGACGTTTCTTCTCTACTTGACAATTTTGAAAGATTCATTCGTTCAAACGCGTGAATTTGAACTAAATTTCTAGAAGAGAAAATTTCTCTTGTAAAATATAATCGGCAGAAAAGAAATATCTCCTACGTTGCTAGCGAGAAATTTCTCCATTTCTTATCTTTACAAGGCATTTCTCTTGTTCAGCATACTTCTCCGATTACAACGAGATGATCACAGAAGAGAAATTTTCTCTTCTGGAATGGTTTCGCTTATGCAGACAATACTCTCAGAAGAGAAGTTTCTTTCCTACTTGACAGTTTTGAAATTACTATTCTTTCAAACGCGTGCATTTGAACACATTTTTCTAGAAGAGAAAATTTCTCTTGTAAAATATCCGCAGAAAAGAAACATCTGTTATGTTGCTCGCGAGAAATGTCTTCTTTTATTATGTTAACGAGATATTTTTCCTGTTCTGAACACTTATCCCATTACAACGAGACAATCCCAGAAGAGAAATTTTCTCTTCTGGGACAACCCTGCTTTTAAATATTATTCTGAAGAGAAGTTTCTTTTCTACTTGACAGTTTTGAAAGATTCATTCCTTCAAACGCGTGCATTTGAACCAAATTTCTAGAAGAGAAAATTTCTCTTGTAAAATATTGTATTACAACAGCATATATCTTAAAAATATGTCACTTTATTGGTCTCATTCGAACTTTAAGTCCAATTCAGCTCATTTGCAGGGGTAAAACACACTTTTGGATTTTCTCTTTTTTTTTTTGGATCGCATTAAATATATAAGATGCTGACTTTAAAATATAGTTCTGTTAGTGATATTCTTCCAGAACCTGAAACCCTAAACTCTATTACACGCACTATAGCTTTGTTGATATGTATTTTTTTATTCTCCATTTTCCAATTATAATCGAAAAGAAGTGACGGAGTTATTGATCAAAGTAAAATAAATTCTTAACCAGAATCGAGTTTCAACATTATCAACTTGCCTTAAAACCATAAATTATGAAGTAATATATACTGATTTACGTAAAAGGTAACACAGTCTCACAAAAATCTCATTTTCAACACATGAAGTTATTTGTAGTTTCAGGTTTACAGGTGGAAGAAGCTCTCAGAATGAATCTGAGCAGAACTGCCGTACTTCCGCATGCAACTGGCACACTTTCTCGCGTTAAATATTTGTGAACGATCTTGGTCCAAACCAATGGCTTCATCAGTGAAAAGTAACTGGTATTTGGACGGAAGACAGCGCTGCAGACCACTCAGTCACGGAGGATCCAACTTTGACTCTCTGTACTATCATCTCAACTTACAGGTGAATGCTTTTTAGGACTGTACATTGCAGTTAATTACAGACATATCATTTTAGAGATGTTAATGCAGATTGTCTTCCAGTACTGTGTCTTTAAGAATTGACTGCTGAAATTCGTATCGTGCGAGGTTTGTTTGCATATCGTTAATCTAATAAATAATATGTATCACACATTTTTAGAAAAAGGCTATGGCAATGCATGATTATTTTGTGTATAATTGCCAATCCTAGACAAATGAAATTCTGAGCCCTGGTGCATGCTGCTGAATTGGATGCTTCCCTTTGTTGTGGATGTTGACTTTGCAATGTTATATTATCCATATGTTCCGTACATTAAGTTATCATTCGACGTTTCTGTATTATATTAATAATATCATTATCAAGCTGTGTCCTTTTCCAAACATTCATGCTGGCATTAATGAAATAGTTACAACAACTAAATTTATACCATTATCAAACTTTGATTGTCATTTTGTCAAGCAGTCATGATAACATCAATGAAAAAAGTAGCAACAATACATTTATAGGTGCATAAATATTATTAAAAACAAAATCAAAACACTTTTCAATTAGATATTTAATCATATGTGAATAACAAGTCAATCACCCATGTTTTTTTACTATCACTAATACAACCATATTTTTTTTAAAATATCTAGTTAATATTGATATGTACTTATGCATGTGCCTACTGTATTTGAATATGTTATTTATGGTGAAAAGCTTTATAATGCTTAACTCTTTAGTCCATATGCATTTTAACTGGACTCTTCCAAACTCAAAAGCCACACATAGTCAATTTCCATTTTACCTATTTATTCGAATAGAGAAGAAAACAGAGCAGAACCTGTTCCGATTGCTTGTTCTTTTCCGTAGTGTGATCAAGTTGTCGTATCTCGACATCCATAGTTGAGTTAAGACTGAAAAAACTCATAGAATGGTTGATATAAACATGCAACATTCATGAACACACTTGTTTAGACAAACATCATTGCATTGCCAATGGGTGTGATAAACTTGCAAAACACTTATCCCCTGTATCGGAATATAACGATAAAAGAAGATCAAATAGTAATGTCTCTTTCTTTCCTTCCCTTCAACCAATACACGTTTTCATTTAAAATATTCTGAATAAACCATAATCCTTTCTTTTATCATTTTTGCATATTTTGCCAAATTGAAATTATTGCGCAACAATACGATAAAGTCTATATGAAATATAAAATAACTGTTATTGTAGCAGATTTATACAAGGTTCAAAAGCATTTGTTCTGTATCTTTACCAAATCATTTGTTAAATATATGATTTCATGCTGCATTGTTTACTGCTCATATGTACATTGTACCTGTATAAGTATTTTATATTAATATCAACAAAAAGCATATTTTTATATCAACAGTACTTTATTTCACTTTAGCTAGTGTTTAAAAGGAATTAACTAATTATTGCATTCAGTGTGTCATTTCAACGTTTCGAACAATACCAAAACAATACCAATCCCGCGTAAGAAATATTACACACAGTGATACACATAGACTTGTAAGAGTTACCTCTCTTTTTGTTAGTAAATTGTTAAACATACGTAATCAGTTAAAACGTATTTCGTTGTGAGGGAGTTAAATGCAAATCGTTCACTACCGACACGACAGGTTAACAGTTATAATGGGCCGCCTCAATATCACCTACAACTCCCGTTGGTGTCATACGTTCGCTACCGACACGACAGGTTAACAGTTATAATGGGCCGTCTCAATATCACCTACAACTCCCGCTGGGGTCATACGTTCGCTATCGACACGACAGGTTAACAGTTAAAATGGGCCACCTCAATACCACCTACAACTCTGCTGGGGGTCATACGTTCACTTCCGGCACGACAGGTTAACAGTTATAATGGGCCGCCTCAATACCACCTACAACTCTGCTGGGGGTCATACGTTCACTTCCGGCACGACAGGTTAAGAGTTAAAATGGGCCACCTCAATACCACCTACAACTCTGCTGGGGTCATACGTTCACTTCCGACACGACAGGTTAACAGTTATAATGGGCCGCCCTAATACCACCTACAACTCTGCTGGGGTCATACGTTCACTTCCGACACGACAGGTTAACAGTTAAAATGGGCCACTTCAATACCACTTACAACTCTGCTGGGGTCATACGTTCACTTCCGACACGACAGGTTAACAGTTAAAATGGGCCACCTCAATATCACCTACAACTCCCGCTGGGGTCATACGTTCACTATCGACACGACAGGTTAACAGTTATAATGGGCCGCCTGAATATCACCTACAACTCTGCTGGGGGTCATACGTTCACTACCGACACGACAGGTTAACAGTTAAAATATGCCACCTCAATACCACCTACAACTCCCCCTGGTGTTATACGTTCGATTCCCGTCCGGTCAAAACTATCACTACCGACACGACAGGTTAATAGTTATAACGGGCCGCCCCAATATCACCTACAACTCCCGCTGGGGTCATACGTTCACTATCGACACGACAGGTTAACAGTTATAATGGGCCGCCCCAATACCACCTACAACTCTGCTGGGGTCATACGTTCACTTCCGACACGACAGGTTAACAGTTAAAATATGCCGCCTCAATACCACCTACAACTCCCCCTGGTGTTATACGTTCGATTCCCGTCCGGTCAAAACTGTCACTACCGACACGACAGGTTAATAGTTATAACGGGCCGCCCCAATATCACCTACAACTCCCGCTGGGGTCATACGTTCACTATCGACACGACAGGTTAACAGTTATAATGGGCCGCCCCAATACCACCTACAACTCTGCTGGGGTCATACGTTCACTTCCGAGACGACAGGTTAACAGTTAAAATGGGCCGCCTCAATACCACCTACAACTCCCCCTGGTGTTATACGTTCGATTCCCGTCCGGTCAAAACTGTCACTACCGACACGACAGGTTAACAGTTATAATGGGCCGCTCAAAATATCACCTACAACTCCCGCTGGTGTCATACGTTCGATTCCCGTCCTGTCAAAAATGTCATTACCGACACGACAGGTTTCACATGGCATTTCTTCCCTATGTAACTGGCAAACTTCCTCACATATATATTTTAACCAAGCAGTGGCTTAAACCAACGATCTTCGGTCGTTAGGTAACAGTGCTTTTAATCATACGACCGCCACAGAAATTTTTAAATGTTTTCAAAAATGCTTCAAAGGTACTCTGCTAATTGAAACGATAACTTTTTGTAAAAAAAACACATTATTATTTTATTTCGCTATTGAAGGAAATTGAACAAATATTGTTAAACATTTATAGTTAGTGTATAAAACGGATCCAGATTTATTTATTGGATCCATCAAATAAAATGTTTGGAATGCCACATTTGAGAACGTTGATTGGTTAGTTGCTTTAACTGAAAGTGTGAATGACGTCACAGATAAGTAAGCGTCAATTTGCGATGAATTGTGGGACAGGAATATAATTCCCTACTTTTTTCCTGGGGATTAATAGACCTGATTCGGGAGATATCAAGGACAGGGATAGGCTGGACGCGATCCAATACTCTTAACTATGACAGTTGAGTGATACCACCCAAAGGCGCTTGACACCAGGCGACCTCTATCAGAGAATTCAACTCTAGCATCCTGATAAAACAAGTTGCCGGATACTGGATTGAATCTTGCTGCAGGCAAACAATTGTATCATAAGGTATTGTATATTTTGGTTAAGTTAATACCATGACATGATCAAAATGAATGCCAGTGTTTCGAATGCATTCAATATTCCACAAAGCCTTCAAATGTAATCTGAGTTGATATTTTAAAAACTTTTTTAATTTCTTAACTTTGCACTTATATAGTTGTCAACCCATTCATATGATCATTTTCATACGCGAGCAGTACTAAAGATTATGCATACTATTGCCTTATTTTCAATATAATTTGAAAACGGTTCCTACTTTTTCATTCAAATTGTCTCAACTTGGCTAGTTTTTTAAACTAATTTCGTTAATTGACCATATTTGGTTTGCTTAATAGTGTAAAGTCCAGAACATATAGATACTCTGTGGTGTAACTGGCAAACACTTTTTGTAGGATTAGAAACTCGGGTTTAATCGTGGAAAAGAAATTATATATAATTATGAAAGTTTTCTTTCTAAACGTAAATATTTGTTATATACTAAAACATATTAGCATATGGCGATAAAATGGCACGGTACCCATAGAAATTATTCAACCAAAATAACTTTTCCGATATGTCAAATATAATTACTGTGTAGGTTTGGTGAAGATCCAATGAAATATCGGGCGCTTAAAGTCAAAAGTTGATCATAGATCACTTGGTACGTTGCATGTTAATTTTAGTCTAAATGGTATACATTTATCACACATAAAAACGCCTTGATTTTGAGTGATACGGGACCATTAGACGACGTTTATTAGTTGGTTTTATACTAATGTATTAGTTGTTTATGACGTAATATATCATTAAAATTACATTTTAGCTTGTTTATATTTTATTACCAACTTTGTGTTGAATATCAGTAGGATGGACGAACATACATGTGTGCTTTAGAGACAAATAGAAGACAGACAGACGGGCGGGCGAGCGGTTGTGCGGACGTGCGGGTTTGCTGCGGTCGGACTTACGGACGGACAGTCGGACGGACTAATGTCATTTGTGGAATCTAAAAACGAGTTTCTATTAGCTGAGTTAAACTGTCTGTATGAAGGTCATTTATTTCACAACCTAGATTGTGTTTTATCATTATACCTCTGACGGCTTCCTAACCTACGCTGTGCTGTAAACGAAGTAAATATACTTTATGTGCATCTGTATCGTTGTACAATCACTGTTTTAAACCAAGAACAACGTATATTCAAGTTGATTTTTAATGCAGTTTGTATCACATTCCAAACCTATAGTAACACATACAATGTGTCATATAAACTGAACAATTCCACGTGTTCACTTGAAAAAAATGAAAAATAAATTGCATGTTGCAACCGGTTATCTTTATCCGTTTAAGTAGCAATACACGTCCAATAGGCTGAAGAAAAATGAAAGAAATTAATATTTGGACATTAAAAAACTGAAAAACTCAAATCAGTTTTTCTAGTTTTTATTACAGAATATAAAAAAAAGTGAGATTGTGTATTCCACATATCTACTCAGTTTCAATCAGACCGTACCAACAGTTCTCTGAACATGAACAATAATGCATTGTTTTCATCGATTAACCCTTTAAAGCATGACAGTCGACCGTAAAATTGTTGCAGTTAAATATCAAAATTAGTTGATGCTTGTATACATTTAGTTTTCTTAAGCTAAAACAACTCAACTTTGTGTGTTTACGGCAAACTCCTATATTTATTAACCCATATGATAATATCGTAGGCTATTTCCCCATTCCTATATGTCGCTACAAGTATTCAAACGATAAAACAAATATGCTTAATATGCAATAACTATATATAGGGTATGTTCTACAAGTACGGCTCGATACAATGTATGTTCAACAAGTACGATTCGATACCAGGTTTGTTCAACCAGTGCGACACGATACAAGGTATGTTCAACAGGAAAGACTCGATACATGGTATGTTCAACATGTACGAATATATACCAGGTATGTTCAACAAGTACGATTCGATACAAGGTATGTTCAACAAGTACGATTCAATACATGGTATGTTCAACAAGTATGAATATATACAAGTTATGTTCAACAAGTACGAATTTATACAAGGTATGTTCAACAAGTATGACTCAATACAAGGTATGTTTCGATAAAATGTATGTTGAACAAGTACGATTCGATACATGGCATGTTCAACAAGTACGAATATATACATGGTATGTTCAACAAGTACGAATATATACAAGGTATGGTCAACAAGTACGATTCGATACAAGTTATGTTCAACAAGTACGACTCGATACAAGTTATGTTCAACAAGTACGACTCGATACAAGGTATGTTAACAAGTACGACTTGATACATGGTATGTTCAATAAGTACGAATATATACAAGGTATGTTCAACAAGTACGACTCGATACAAGGTATGTTTAACAAGAACGACTCGATACATGGTATGTTCAACAAGTACAAATATATACAATGTATGTTCAACAAGTACGACTCGATACAAGGTATGTTTAACAAGAACGACTCGATACAAGGTATGTTCAACAAGTACGAATATATACAAGGTATGTTCAACAAGAACGACTCGATACAAGGTATGTTCAACAAGTACGAATATATACAAGGTATGTTCAACAAGCACGAATATATACTAGTATGTTCAACAAGTACGAATATATATAAGGTATGTTCAACAAGCACGAATATATTCAAGGTATGTTCAACAAGTACGACTCGATACAAGGTATGTTCAACAAGTACGACTCGATACATGGTATGTTCAACAAGCACGAATATATACAAGGTATGATCAACGAGTATGACTCGATACAAGGTATGTTCAACAAGTACGACTCGATACAAGTTATGTTCAACAAGTACGACTCGATACAAGGTATGTTAACAAGTACGACTTGATACATGGTATGTTCAATAAGTACGAATATATACAAGGTATGTTCAACAAGTACGACTCGATACAAGGTATGTTCAACAAGAACGACTCGATACATGGTATGTTCAACAAGTACAAATATATACAATGTATGTTCAACAAGTACGACTCGATACAAGGTATGTTTAACAAGAACGACTCGATACATGGTATGTTCAACAAGTACAAATATATACAATGTATGTTCAACAAGTACGACTCGATACAAGGTATGTTTAACAAGAACGACTCGATACAAGGTATGTTCAACAAGTACGAATATATACAAGGTATGTTCAACTAGAACGACTCGATACAAGGTATGTTCAACAAGTACGAATATATACAAGGTATGTTCAACAAGCACGAATATATACTAGTATGTTCAACAAGTACGAATATATATAAGGTATGTTCAACAAGCACGAATATATTCAAGGTATGTTCAACAAGTACGACTCGATACAAGGTATGTTCAACAAGTACGACTCGATACATGGTATGTTCAACAAGCACGAATATATACAAGGTATGATCAACGAGTATGACTCGATACAAGGTATGTTCAACAAGTACGAATATATACAAGGTATGATCAACAAGCACGATTCGATACAAGGTATGATCAACAAGTACGACTCGATACAAGGTATGTTCAACAAGTACGAATATACACAAGGTATGTTTTAACAAGTACGACTCGATACAAGGTATGTTCAACAAGTACGAATATATACAATGTATGTTCAAAAATCACGATTATATACAAGGTATGTTCAACAAGTACAAATATACACAAGGTATGTTCAACAAGTACGAATATATACAATGTATGTTCAAAAATCACGATTATATACAAGGTATGTTCAACAAGTACAAATATACACAAGGTATGTTTTAACAAGTACGACTCGATACAAGGTATGTTCAACAAGTACGACTCGATACAAGGTATGTTCAACAAGTACCAATATACACAAGGTATGTTTTAACAAGTACGACTCGATACAAGGTATGTTCAACAAGTACGACTCGATACAAGGTATGTTCAACAAGTACGATTATATACAAGGTATGTTCAACAAATGCGATTCGATACAAGGTATGTTCAACAAGTACGACTCGATACAAGGTATGTGCAACAAGTACGACTTGATACAAGGTATGTTCAATAAGTACAAATATATACAAGGTATGTTCAACAAGTACGACTCGATACAAGGTATGTTCAACAAGTACCACTCGATACATGGTATGTTCAACAAGTACCACTCGATACATGGTATGTTCAACAAGCACGGATATATACAAGGTATGTGTAACAAATGCGATTCGATACAAGGTATGTTCAACAAGTACGACTCGATACAAGGTATGTTTAACAAGTACCACTCGATACCAGCATTATTTCGAATTTTGGTGTCAATAATTATTTAGATTAATGTGCCTATCCATGATGTGTGGAAAGCCAAATATGAGCAGGTTGATTGGTAAGTTGCTTCAACTGAAAGTTTGAAAGACGTCACAGTTTAGTAAGCGTTCAATTGCTGTGAATTGCCTGACAGGCAAAGCATTCCCTGCTTTTTCATTTGGGGTTAATATACTTAAATAGGGAAATGTCAGGTTCTGGGATAGATTAAGTCAGGAGCAAGAACATTTCAAAATCCAAATACCAGACCTTCGAATTTGAAAATAATCAGTACTAGTTTGGGTTAATGAACGGATACCGAATAAAATATAAGTATAAAAATGGCCATAACGTATATGGTAAAATTCGACGTCTGAAGCTGAATGCAATGTCGTATTAGATGCAGTAATAAGGAGCCTTGTGTGAAAATTTGAAAATAATCGGACAAGTTATGTTTCTGGGCGGACGTTAAATATCCGTCCGTCCACACTATCTGCTTTGAAACATTAAAAAAAACTTATAAGTAGCACTGAAGTAATATTTTGATAATAATAAATTGTCATTTTTATTTGCGCACCATACACAGTTTTAAAGCCTTGTTGAAACTATAAGCTATTAAACGAAGATCAATTTTGAAGTATATTCTAACATTTTTTTATCATGGCATGTTTTATCCTATTTATCAAAAAATGACATATTGTCACAGTGTGTCAGATTTAATATTGCTCTTGTCACTGTGACTATGTTCGGTATTTAAGAAAATATGAAATAAACTATGTTTTATACAAACCATAGGGAAGATTCAGTATCAAGGTTAAAAAGTTGAACTTATTCATTTTAAGTTCTTACAACGTATGCAAATTACGCTGGAAGTCTTCCTGGGTAGAACCAGTACTAAGCATATACGGATGAAATTACTTGTTCAAGGACACTACACATGGCCGTGGTTGAGAATCAAACCCACGACCGCCTGATCCTGGCTCCGATGCTTTACCACTAGATCCCGTACTCCACAAAATTTGGAACTAATCAGCCCACAATATAAAAAGATTAATGGAAATATATGTGTATGATATAATAAGCTGTATAACACTGCAAAAATAGTATAACGAATACAAAACTAACAACTTTTAGTTGATTAATAGTCTAAACAAAGTCCACCTTTGTCAATTTAAAGGGTACCGCACGTCAGAATATAAATGGCTATTTATCGTTAAATAGACATGTAAATAACACAAAAATCAACAAATTTTAATTGTACGAAATTTATCAAATGAGAAAAATGACATTAAATATCATGATTTCAAGCGTTTCCTAAATGCTATGGGCGCCGCCATTTTGTAGCTCTTTTGTGATGGAGGTATTCGGTGACGTCATAACTGCACTTCCGTTCTAGTTATCGCGAAAATTGTATTGTGTCGTTAGTGACTGCTCTCTACTGAAACTCTTATGTATATACACTAATATACGTAATCAGTTTATATACAGATATACAGTGCATTAGTGAACATCGAAGGTAGACAATTAAACGCGAAAACGATTCTGAATTAAAGGACTTAACCCATTAAACATTGTTTTCTCCAGCGGAATAAGTGGGTGGAGTAATGCGATATGTTTTGTGGGCAGCGTTGTTTTTAGTTTTCCTAATATGTGATTTCACATTGCTTCAGTGTCAAGCTTCTGGTGACATCACGTGCAAAACGCCTTAATACTTTGGGGTAGGACTTAAGATTGCAGAATGAAGCGTACCAATGCCTTGGCGTACTATTACCCAAGCATACAATTTCTGATGATTTCAGTACGAAGATGACCATATGCGACATACATATAGACTTAGTGTATATTATCCAGTGGGAAGCTCTTTAAAATGTGCTAATAACATATAGCTCAGCTGATTTCTGAAATTTAATTTGTAATTTTATATTCTCTTCCAAAATATTGCGAAATTGATATCATATAGCAAACTTTCACAATCTTATAATTGCAGGCTGTTTAAACAGGTGTGATAATCCAATTAACAATAAAAACAAGAGGTAAATGCCAAAACATAAGGTGTGAAAACGACATGGTATCTAAAAGTTATTATTAAAAAACAAATTAAGGCCAATTAATTGTTACAGGCCCGATTAGCTCAGTCAGTTACGTGTCTAACTATCAATCCAGGTGTCTCGAGTTCGAACCCCCACCCGGCGACAGTCTCTGTGATGACTGACATACAACATTGTGTCTCAATATCATTTGTCTCTCACTGCTGATTCGAGTGGAAAAATTATCAGTTACTTGCGGTTGCTGGGTGTGCTCGAGTACTGGTTAACTTTTGCAGGAAACAGTGGTTAGGTTAACTGAACATCTGTACAGTAAACCCTCGATGGCAAAAAAATGATGCCAAATATTTAGTCAACCATTAATTGTTCATAAACTCATTTTATTAATTTTATAATTAAAAGGCAATTTAGTTTATTGATATATGGCTTTTTCACAGTCAACTAGGTCATTATTCTTCAATAGACATTTGAACTACCTCTACTTCGTAATGAAAAAAGATAAAGTAAAACCTTTATTTATGAAAAGTTTTTTTTACTGTTAAAATAGTGTTCTGGTATACAGTTTATGAAAAATATTCATAAAATCATATAACATAATTTTTTTACTTGTAAGTTTACATTGATATTGAAACCCTTATTAACTGAAAATGTTTAAATTAGTAATAAGGCATAATACTATGTGATATAACATCCTGTCATAAAGCCTGGGGTCATTAAACCTGGGGTGATTACGCTTATTAGGGTACAATATGCACACTGTGGCAGGGTATTTCTCATTACCACATGGTGTGAATTATGAAAGCTCAGCAGGGTGCCAGTAGCTGGACAGTAACATACACTTTGTGCAATATGCCTGTAGACATTATATTCCATATGACACTCCCTATAAGGAGACACATTCATATATGTTCAGAGAACTGGTAGAATAGATAATCATCATATATCAAATTGGGAAGTAACACCATTTGAATAACCAAAAGACAGTGCCAGTTATGTAAAACAACCCCCCCCCCCCCACCCCAACTCATTCATGCTTCATCTAAATTTACTAAAAAGGGTATAAAATCAAAATTTTATCAGCCATTTCTCAGTTCGCAACAATGGCCGCACCAGCTAAACACGATAAGAAATGAGATATAATATTATTTCTTATTCTCTCTTAGACAGGTAAACATATGTAACAAAACATTTTCCCTTAAATTCCATTCTTGGTCTAATTAGTGTTTTTTTTTTTGATAATGTATTGACTGAGTAGCAAACAGTATATACCCTGATAGTACAGCATGAATGTGCAGGCTCGCCTGGATCTACATCAAAACATCAATACTGACGGCAATAATTACTTTTTTTATCAAGCTAAGGGTAATTTTACTATTTTGAAAAATTCAATCATCAATGTCAGGCTACATGATAAGATGTCAGAGTCGTGATTGATGGGTTTCGGGTTTGATCTCTGGTTCATGATCGGTGTGACTGTTTAACAGTTATCATCTTTTTGGGTGAAAACTTCATAAGACATTGCTGTGACATATCTGTATAATTTCTGTGATACATTCTAAATCTTCTAAATTTCCAATAGTGTGGTCATTGCATCTGCAGCACGTATTTTCGTCAGACGAAAGCATCATACACAGTTTTCGCAGCTGCAAAAATCCTTCACATGTGTGAACAACTGTGCCGTCTCACTATTTCTCTCGTCTTCTAATTAATTTAACTCTGCTTCTGAAATTTCTGGTTCAAAGTTGTAGGCCACAAGTCGTTCCCCGTTACTAAAATCCATTTTATTATTCTTGCTAGTACTTTTGCCGGTGATTATAATTGCACGTTTCTATATCTGCTGTTGTGTATAAATCAATTATGTTTTAAACCGGAAGTGCAGTTATGACGTCACGCAGGTATCCAAAATGGCGACGTCCACCACAAAGTCGATGTGCGAAAATGACCGTTACAAAACGAGCTGATATATCTTTATGGACTCGAACTTATGCATAATAATACTATTAATAGAAAGCTGAACTCATAGCTATTCATATTATCCTGTTTTATACACAGGGTTGCGTTCCCCTTTAATATTTACCATTATATTTAACTAAACTTAAAACTTTACTGATTTGAATTCTATAACAGATAACAAGGGTTTAAAGGCAGGTTGTATTAATTCTTCTTTACTGTTGCAGCCGCTTCAATGGTGCATCCTCGGTCGTTTCCTTGAGGCCCTTCAATTTATAATGCATGGCAGGTAGTCCATCGAACGGCCCCTTGAAAACATATACGTCATAGTTTCTTGGTTCAGGAGTTTGAATTACCACCTGAATTTACATCCAGATTAAACTTTTGCGTTTAAGTTCCAGTTATCTATGCAACTACTCATTGGATGTGAATGAAACTTCACATGTGTGTTCACCATCATCAATGGAACACAGAGACACAAGAACCATAACTTTTTGGCACAGTTACGGCCCTTTTTGGACTTAGACACCCAGGTTAAACTTTGAGTTTAGTTGCGTTTAACTTTAAGATATCTATGCAACCACTCATTGGATTTGAATGAAACTTCACATGTGTGTTCACCATCATCAATGGAACACACACAGACAAGAACCATAACACTGGATTGCATTTTGGCACAGTTATGGCCCTTTTTAGACTTACACACCCAGAGGCGAGCTTTGTTGTCTTCTGACAGCTCTTGTTAAGTTATATAACAGCACATAATCTTCATTCCTGGGGTTCGCTAGGTGGTTAACCAGACTTATGATATGTGCAAGTCACTGCTTTCTTCCCCGCAAATTCAAAGGTGAAAGACAGGCGCGTAGCTAGGCTTACGCACGTGCGTAAAATAAATTTTGGCAAGTCAAAGAAATAAAATTAAAATCTGCAATAAAAATGTTGATCCTAAGGGGGTTAGTGGGTTAGGGTATAATTTGAAATTAACCAGATTCGGACAACGGACAAAATGTCATAAGCAATTTTCCTATTTAGAGTAGTTTTCCTTTTGCATGCCGATTACATGTATATTCGATACTAGTATTTTTTTTATTGTACATGGGAGGTAATGATGGGCTGCTTTTAACTTTTATTTTCTGACATTGCAAACATCTGTCACCTAGCATGGCATTAGGTAGTACGGGATCTTTCAAGTAACAATAAGGAAATTGGTCAACGCTGTCTCACTATCTGAAGAACCCAAGAGACGTCTTTATTGCTGAATTGATATTATGATGTTAAAAACTAACTGATATTTTTGAAAATTGTAATATATCTGTGTTCATTTCAAACAGAGTAGGACTCATTTAGTAAACAGATGCATTTGATATTTTTTTATTTTGATCACTCAAAGAATTGTATATTTTTGTTATCTTTGTTTATTCACCCCATAATTGGGTTATGATGGTGGCCATCCTCAATAAACCATACTGATGCAGATTATTAATGTATATATTATGCATTAGTCTTAAAGGCTTAGCTGCAGTCTCAACATATGTTTACTCTTTGACAGTGTAACTGTTTGTTTGTGTTTATATTAATTAAAGAGTGGTTTAAAAACATTTGTTCTGTAACTTCTCAGTGTGTATCAATAATAAATATGTTTTTTTTATATATACAAAAAAGAGGTAATATTTTTTAGCTTGACACAGGAAGTCTATCAGGTAAAAAGTCTTTGTAGTACAAGAAAGTACAAACTCCTTCTAGGAGTGAGATGTCAGTTCAAGTCTGACCTTTGACAAACTGATAGGCTTCCATTAATTTTTCATATAAAGGCTTTTAAGTGTGCAATGAAGTAGACTTTTGTTTTAAGTGTGGCTTATTTATACATATTTAACATTTAAGCAAATTTTAAGTTATGTTTCGAAAATCTTCAAAACCCGATATAATTTCCATTCAGTGAGATGTAGATTCAACAGAAATAAAGAATATATATATAAACTTGCATACAATCATTCAGTCTGTATGAACTATATAGAAACTGCACTTCATTTCTCTATGAAAATCAGTAACTGTTAGTTACATATTTTATTCACAAATAGTATACAATTACATTGAAAATATCACATATTAGTTAACACATGTGTATACAATTATGATTGATTCATTGATTGAATATTTAGCGTCATTTTTATGCCATCGAGGGCTAACAGACGATCAGTTAACCTAACCACTGTTTCCTGGGATTAACCAGCACTCGAGCACACCCCGTCTCCGTAAGTAACTGATAACGTTCCCACTTGAATCAGTGGTGAGAGACGAATGATAATTAGATACAATGTCGTATATCAATCATCACAGAATCTGTTGCTGGGCGGGGGATTCAAACTCATGACCCCTGGATTGATAGTCAGACATGTAACCGACTGAGCTAATCGGGCCCGGCATATACAGTTATGAAAGGGATTCAGAAGAAAGCGTACAGCTTTTGTGAATCTGTCTCCCAAAATCAATATATTAAATATGTGACAGTATTACAATTATATATATATGGGAGAGATAATAAATTGATAATTAAAAATTAATGTATACACCCAAACAATACTGAATTCTTTAAAATTATTTTTAAAAAAAACGAGCGCTTTTGGAATATATATTATTCCTTCTTCAGGGGATGAAAGTGAAAATATAAATGATGATAATGTTAAAATGTCAAACGATTATGATGATAAAAATGTGGAAGTGTGGAAATATCACAATAAAAATTAATAAAATTGTGAAAACATTCACAAATTATGATGTGCGCCTTAAGGCGCGCATATACTTCACAAAAATATAAAGCAAATTGTGAAATTTATAAGAAAAATACCCTTTTTTCAGTGAAATACGCCGGTAAAATTCAACTGTGCTGAGTAAAATGTGAAGCGCATAATTATAGTTGTTATTAAAGAAAACGTCACTCTGACGTAACGTCACACAACATTGTGTACTCTTTAGCGCTATGGCATCATAAGTATATCAAATGACAACATTCATTTTAAACGTCAAAAAAAAACAACTGGTATTATTAAAAAAAGATTGCGCCGAATCCACCAATAAGAGAAATGAAGTACATTTTTAATGAATATATAAAATTATATAGTCTTGAACTGTTACAAATAAGCTTGTATTGATTTCAATGGATAATAATTATGGGATCTCCAAACAAAAGTGTATTAACAGTAATGTTGGTTGTATGTTTAATTCTTGTAGTTTATGTAACATAATGCGTCTCTGCTCCGTATACAAAGAACAGATGAAGAGGTAATGACTTGTGTTTTCTATTAATCCACATGTACAAAGTGGACTGTTAATTAAGTAACTGTTGAAGTTGGGTAGTGCTAAAAAGTACCAGTTTGCATTTCATTGGCGCCATGATGTTGCTTTGCTTGTAGGTCATTATGTTTCATGCAATTAATGCTTACTGTAGCCTAGGTAGCCATGAAAATGTGCATGACTGTGCTTACTCAAAATGATTGTGGACAAAGTTGCTGTTCAAATAATGACATTAAATTGGAAGCTAGATACATGTATACTCCCGTTTTTTAATATAAAAAAAATATCATAAATATTCTTTCATCAGAAATAGTTTGAAAATATATTGTAAAGTAAACAAGAATGGAAAGTACAATTTTGAAAAACATTCCCTAGTCTAGTTCAAGTTTCAGACATTAAACTAGCCTGTTTTTCATCACCAGATCAAACTCAAAATTATGCTATCACTCCTGAAGTAAATAAACACAAACTTGCTTACAGATAAAAGTATTTTTCACTACCCCCATTTCATAATTCAAAATCAGCACAGAGATCAGTACTTCAAGTTTTAGAAATAAAGCGATGTCATTCATATATAAAAGAAAAAAGGAGTGGTCCTAAGATAGACCCTTGTGGTACGCCAGATTTTAACAGAAGCATATCTGATTTTAGATTTTTCACTCTAATTAATTGTTTTCTATTCGAGAGATATGATTTAAAAAGTTGAACAGCTAATTCGTATTTTGTAATCCAGAAGCATACCAGTATTGTCTATTGTATTTCAGTAGTACACCAATATCGCATATTGTATTTCAGTAGCATACCAGTATCGGATATTGTATTTCAGTAGTACACCAGTATCAGATATCGTATTTCTTTAGTACACCAGTATCATATATTGTATTTCAGTAGTACACCAGTATCGTCTATTGTATTTCAGTAACACACCAGTATTGTATATTTTATATCAGTAGTACACCAGTATCATATATTGTATTCCAGTAGCATACCAGTATCGGATACTGTATATCAGTAGTACACCAGTATCAGATATCGTATTACTTTGGTACACCAGTATTATATACTGTTTTTCAGTAGTACCGAGTATGTTATATTGTATTTCAGTAGTACACTAGTAATGTAAATTTTATTTCAATAGTACACCAGTATGCTCTATTGTATTTCAGTAGCACACCAGTATTGTATATTGTATTACAGTAGTACACCAGTATCGTGTATTGTATTTCAGTAGAACACCAGTATTGTATATTGTATACCAGTAGCATACCAGTATCGGATATTGTATTTCAATAGAACACCAGTATCGGATTTTGTATTTCAGTAGTACACCAGTATCGTATATTGTATAAAATAATATACCAGTAACGCATAGTGTACCATAATTATATAATCGTTGTATACCACTATCGGATTTCCAACTATACTTATACATTAACCGGTATCGGATATTGTGCTATAATTATATAGTATACCGGTATCGGATATTGTGCAATAATTATATTATATACCGTTATTGGATATTGTACTATAATTATATACCGGTATCGGATATTGTACTATAATCATATAGTATACCGGTATCGGATATTGTACCATAATTATTTTGAGTACCGGTATCAGATATTGTACCATTATTATATAGTATAATGTTATTGGATATTGTACTATAATTAAATTGTTTACCGGTATCAGATATTGTACTATGATTATATAGTATACCAGTATCAGATATTGTGCTATTAATATAATGTTTACCGGTATCAGATATTGTACTATGATGATAAAGTATACCTGTATCAGATATTGTACCATAATTATATAGTAAACCAGTATCGGATAATGTACCATGATTATATAGCATACCGGTATTGGATATTGTGCCATAATTATATAGTATACCGGTATTGGATATTGTACTATGATTATATTATATACCGGCATCGGATATTGTACCATAATTATATAGTATATCGTTATAAGATATTGTATTATAATTATATTGTATACCGTAATGGGATGTTGTACTATAATTGTATTGTATACCGTTATTGGATATTGTACCATAATTATATAGTATACCGGTATCGGATATTGTACTATGATTATATAGTTTACCGGTATCGGATATTGTATCACAATTATACATTAGCCGGTATCTGATATTGAACTGTGATTGTATAGTAAACCGGTATCGAATATTGTACTATAATTATATAGTATACCGGTATCGGATATTGTACTATAATTATATAGTATACCGGTATCGGATATTGTACCATAATTATATTGTATACCGGTTTCGTTTATTGTAACATAATTATATAGTATACCCTTATTGGATAGTGTACTATAATTATATAGTATACCGGTATCGGATATTGTACTATAATAATATTGTATACCGGTATCGGATATTGTAACATAATTATATAGTATACCCTTATTGGATATTGTACTATAATTATATAGTATACAGGTATTGGATATAGTACCAAAGCTATATAGTATACTGTAATCGGATATAATACTATAATTATATTGTTTACCGTTATTGGATATTGCACCATAATTATATAGTATACCGGTATCGGATATTGTACTATGATAATATAGTATACCAGTATCGGATATTGTACTATAATTATACATTAACCGATATCAGATATTGTACTTTGATTATACAGTATACCAGTATCGGATATTGTACTATAATTATATAGTATACTAGTATCGGATATTGTACTATAATTATATAGTATACCGTTATTGGATATTGTACCATAATTATATTTTATACTTGTATCGGATGATTGTACTTTAATCATAGTGTACAGCGGTAACAGATATTGTACTATTAATATATTGTTTACTGGTATCGGATATTGTACTATGATTATATAGTATAGCAGTATCGGATATTGTACTATTAAAATAATGTATACTGATATCATATATTGTACTATAATTATATAGTATACCAGTATCGGATATTGTACTATAGTTATATAGTATACTGGTAAAGGATATTGTAATATGATTATATAATATACCGGTATTTGATGTTGTACTATAATTATATTGTTAACCGGTATCGGATATTGTACTTTTATTATATAGCATACCGTTATCGGATATTGTACTATAATTATATAGTATAGCAATAACGGATAGTGTACTATATTACATAGGATACTTGTTTCGGATATTTAACTATAATTATATTGTATAACGGTATGGGATATTGTACCATAATTATATAGTATACCGGTATTGGATATTGTGCCAAAATTATATAGTATTCAAGTATTCGATATTGTACTATGATTATATGATATACCGGTATCGGATATTGTACCATAATTATATAGTATACCATTATTGGATATTGTACAATAATCATATAGTATACCGGTATTGGATATTGTACCATAATTATATAGTATACCGTGATTGGATATTGTATTATAATTATATTTTATACCGTTATTGGATATTCTACTTTAATTATGTTGTATACCAGTATCGGATATTTTACCATAATTATATAATATACCGTTATTGGATATTGTACTATAATTATATAACATACCGGTATCGGATATTGTACCATAAATATATTGTTCACCGTTATTGGATATTGTACTTTGATTATGTTGTATACCATTATCGGATATTGTACTAGAATTATATTGTATACCGTTAATGGATATTGTACTATAATTATACTGTATACCGTTATTGGATATTTCGACATAAGTATATAGTATATCGGTATTGGATATTGTATCATAATTTTATTGTATACATGTATATGATATTGTACTATAATTATACATTAACAGGTATCTGATATTGTACATGTACTATGATGATATAGTATACCGTTATTGAATATTGCACTATCATTACATATTGTATTATAATTATATGTATAGCGGTATCTAACATTGTACTATAATTATAAAGTAAACTGGTAACGGACATTGTACTATAATTATATAGTATACCGGTAACGGATATTTTACTATAATTATGTAGTATAGCGGTAACGGATATTGTACTATTGATATATTGTATACCGGTATCGGATATTGTTCTACAATTATATAGTATAGCGGTATCGGATATTGTACCATAATTATATAGTACATGGTATTGGATATTGTACTGTTAATATATTGTTCTGTCATAATTATATAATATACCTTTATTGGATATTGTACTATCATAATTAAAGATTGTACCGCTATTGGATAGTGTACCATAATAATAAAGTATACAGTCATTGGATATTGCACTATAATTATAAAGTATACAGTTTTTGGATATTGTACTATTATTATATAGTAAATCGATATCGGATATTATACTATAATTAAATCGTATAGCTCTATCGGATATTGTACTATAATTATATAGTGTACCGTTTTTGGATATCATACTGTGATAATTATATAGTATATCGTTATTGGATATTGTAATTTCATAATTATATAATGTACCGTTATTGGATATTGTACTATGATAATTATATAGTATACCGTTATTGGATATTGTAATTTCATAGTGATATAGTGTACCGTTATTGGATATTGTAATTTCATAATTATATAGTTTACCGTTTTTTTATATTGTATTATAATTATATATTATACCGGTATTGGATATTGTACCGTAATTATGAAGTATTACGTTATTGAATATTGTGCTGTCATAATTATATAGTATACCGTTATTGGATAATGTACTCTTATAATTAAATAGTGTACCGTTATTGGATATTGTACCATAATTATATAGTATACCGTTATTGGATATTGTATCATAAATATATGATATACCGTTAATGGATATTGTACCGTCATAATTATGTTGTATACCGTTATTGGATATTTTTCTGTTATTATGTAGTAAAGCGGTATCGGATATTGTACAATTATTATATTGTATGGCGGTATCGGATATTGGTTTATAATTATAATATGCACCGTTATTGGATATTGTACTGATATTATATTGTAGAGCGGTATCGGATATTGTACTATTATTATATTGTATAGCGGTATCGGATATTGGTTTATAATTATAATATGCATCGTTATTGGATATTGTACTATTATTATATTGTATAGCTGTATCGGATATTTTACTATAATTATATATTGTATACTTTACCGTTATATGATATTGTACTATAAATAAATAGTTTACCGTTGTTGGATATTGTACCGTCATAATGATATGGTATACCGTCATTAGATATTGTACCATAATTATATAGTTTACCGTTATTGGATATTGTACCATACGTATATAGTATACCGTTATTGGATATTGTACCATAATTATATAGCATCCTGGTGTTGGATATTGTTTAATCATTAAATAGTATAACGGTAACGGATATTGTTTTACTATTGAATTGTATTTCAGTATCAGAAAGTGTATCACAGTAAAGTATTTTACTGCAAAATATTTAATGATTTTTACATTCAGAATAAACCCAGTCATTGTATCGACTATCAATGTTTATTAATAAATAAATAATAACAACTTCATGTTTGTAGATACAGTTTATTGACGTATCATCATATGTACAATGATGTATAAAACTGTTTTATAAAATAGTTTTATTGTCTCGTGTTTATATCTTTTATTTTTCAAAATTCCTATGAGCTTTTAAGCCCGTTAGGATACAAATATATATACATGGTGACAGAGGAGAACAGTATAATATTTAAAAAAAAACAAAAACAAAAACAAAAAAAACACACACATATATGAGAGTTGTTCATCACGACATTCACACACAAGTCTAAATTTTGAGTATTAATAATAATTCAACATATTTACTTAAATTACTGAATTGTTTTTTGTTGTTTTATGTTTTATGATTGAGAAAATGCAGTTAAGTTTCAATTATACAGATATATAATTTAAATGAGAATATACCTGTGTATAAAAATATAAATTGAAACAATTAATCTTTTTTTTCAATATAATATTATAATTGCTCTTTTTTTTTAAAATAAATATTATCAATATATTACTTCCAAGTAAAATTAAACTATTTGTTCTAGGATGAACAGCCTATGGCGTTTCATTAATAGTTATACAATTCAAATTACAATACGATAGTTTTTCATTAAATGACAGTAAACGAATATCACATATATTCACATTCTCACGTGATACACGTTTGTTCATTTACATTATATTAATATAGAATATATCATATATTATTAACATGGATTATATGTACATATGTTGACAATTTGGACAAGAATACTTGGCTCCATTTTTGTAGACTCTCCTTAAACTCGAAAGCAAATGGACAGTTTTATGACCTAGACTTTACAATTAATTGTCAGAAGTTAAGTAACTCAGCCTAACCTGGTATTGCTATATACAGTGTAATAATTTCAAAATGAACTTAAATAATTTCAACATTTTATCGAATATTAAATACAATGAGGGATTTTATGTGTATATATACAAAGACCCCGATATCATATAAAACTGTTATGATAACCAGATTACCTAGCTTTAACTACATTAATTGCGCAACACCGGTAGCCGGAATATAATCAACACTGTGACAAATGTTATATTGATTGATTGATTGATTGATTGATTGATTGATTGATTGATTGATTGAATATTGAGCGTCATTTTTATGCCACCGAGGGCTAACAGACGATCAGTTAACCTAATCACTGTTTCCTGGGATTCTGAAAGTTTAACCAGTATTCGAGCACACCCCATACCCGCAAGTAACTGATAACTTTCCCACTTGAATCAGCGGTAAGAGACGAATGACAATGAGACACAATGCCGTTTATCAATTATCACGGAGACTGTTGACAAAATTGTATGTTACAATGGAATTTGATATTTCTGTGTTGTTTAAAAGGACATATCCAATTAGATGGTAAGAATGAATTGCGAAATTAGCGTCAGTGATGACATATCGTAACGACTAGTCATATGCAAAGTTCCGTGTATATAATATACTTTTGTTCAATGAAAACGCACCATAATGATTGGTTATTATTTTCAGTTATCTATTTCGTTATTTGTTTTTAAAATACAAACTTAATGTTCGCTTTTCAATGACATGGCGTGATTTTTGAAGGTCAGACGATGCCCATGACCAAGTTTAAAAAAAAGGTGCAAATAGTTATTTTGCTGACACTCATGTTTATTATGAACCAGATAAATATACAAGAGGTATCATTTCATAACTTAGCTTTAGATTATCAAAACGCTCACAAAAGAGTCATTTACGTAATGGGACGTTTAAATGACGCCCAACGTCAAATTTTTAACTTATTACGCCAAGCACCAGTTATACTTATAGTTTAGTTTATGTTAACTTTCCATTTAGCTTTATGTATAATTAACATGTTTTTCAAATACACTATGAACAAACTTACTTTTACATATATTGTTAATAATATCATTATATGTGTGCAATTTTATACAATTTAAAATAGTTTTAGCTATGAAAAAACAACAGTTTTTACAAACTGCGTTTGCTTTGCTATGTTATGTGTTCATGCAAATATCCGCTTATTTAGTTTCGTGTTGTTCGTATGGACATTGCGACTCCAGTGGCTACCTAAACATTTCCATTGCTTAACTAAAGCCGGCATCCATCCCATATAACCATATATAGTTGCAGTGGGAGTATCAAAACATTTTCAGATAAAGAACTTAATGGAAAAAAAATGAAGGCTGCTGCAGGGAACCAGAAATTATCAAATAAAGAATTGAATGGCAAAATATTGAAGGTTGTTTGAGGGAACCAGATATTATCAGATATAGAATTAAATGGCAAAAAAATGGAGGTTGCTGCAGGGATCCAGAAATTATCAAATATAGAACTAAATGGCAAAAAATGAAGGCTGCTGCAGGGAACCAGTAATTATCAGATATATAACTAATGACAAAATATTGAAGGTTGCTTCAGGGAACCAGAAATTATCAGATATATAACTGAATGGCAAAATATTGAAGGTTGCTTCAGGGAACCAGAAATTATCAGATATATAACTGAATGGCAAAATATTGAAGGTTGCTTTAGGGAACCAGAATTATCAGATATATAGCTGAATGGCAAAAATGAACTTTCTTAATCTACTGACACAAACAAGTCAACAGACTAAGTAATGCCATATTGGTAACGACAGAGAGACATACTATAGATAATATATAATGTTAAACTGTTCTAGTAAAATATGATATTTCTATGAAAAAAGCTCGAAGCTTTGAACATATCAATCACTCTCGAGTCTGTCGTAATAAATATTGTGTTTCAGTAATATATGTGTAACCTCCCTACTGTCTAAATGGACATCATGTTTCAGTAGTATAGGTCTACCCTATCTACTGTCTAAATGAACATTGTATTTCAGTAATATAAATTTAACCTCCCTATTGTCTAAATGAACATCGTCTTTCAGTAATATAGGTCTGACCTCTGTACTGTGGTAATGAACATCGTGTTTCAGTAATATAGGTCTAGCCTCCCTACTGTCGTAATGAACATCGTGTTTCAGTAGTATATGTCTAACCTCCCTACTGTCGTAATAGACATCTTGTTTCGGTAATATAGGTCCAGCCTCCCTACTGTCTAAATGAACATCGTGTTTCAGTAGTATATGTCTAACCTCCCTACTGTCGTAATAGACATCTTGTTTCAGTAATATAGGTCTAACCTCCCTACTGTCTAAATGAACATCGTGTTTCAGTAATATAGGTCTAACCTCACTACTGTCGTAATGAACATCGTGTTTCAGTAATAAAGGTCTAATCTCCCTACTGTCTAAATGAACATCGTGTTTCAGTCATATATGTCTAACGTCACTACTGTCGTAATGAACATCATGTTTCAGTAATATAGGTCTAACCTCAATACTGTCGTAATGAATATCATGTTTCAGTAATAAAGCCTTAATCTCCCTACTGTCTAAATGAACATCGTGTTTCAGTTATATAGGTCTAACCTCACTACTGTCTAAATGAACATCGTGTTTCAGTAATATAGGTCTAACCTCCCTACTGTCTAAATGAACATCGTGTTTCAGTAATATAGGTCTAACCTCACTACTGTCTAAATGAACATCGTGTTTCAGTAATATAGGTCTAACCTCCCTACTGTCTAAATGAACATCGTGTTTCAGTAATATAGGTCTAACCTCACTACTGTCTAAATGAACATCGTGTTTCAGTAATATAGGTCTTATCTCCCTACTGTCTAAATGAACATCGTGCTTCAGTAATATAGGTCTAACCTCCCTACTGTCTAAATGAACATCGTGTTTCAGTAATATAGGTCTAGCCTCCCTACTGTCTAAATGAACATCATGTTTCAGTAATATAGGTCTAATCTCCCTACTGTCTAAATGAACATCGTGTTTCAGTAATAAAGGTCTAACCTCACTACTGTCGTAATGAACATCGTGTTTCAGTAATATAAGTCTAACCTCACTACTGTCGTAATGAACATCGTGTTTCAGTAAGATAGGTCTAACCTCACTACTGTCGTAATAGACATCTTGTTTCAGTAATATAGGTCTAACCTGTCTAAATGCACATCGTGTTTCTGTTATATAGTTCTAACCTCACTACTGTCGTAATGAACATCGTGTTTCAGTAATATAGGTCTAACCTCTGTACTGTCGTAATGAACATCGTGTTTCAGTAGTATAGGTCTAACCTCCCTACTGTCTAAATGAACCTCGTGTTTCAGTAATATAGGTCTAATCTCCCTACTGTCTAAATGCACATCGTGTTTCAGTTATATAGGTCTAACCTCACTACTGTCGTATTGAACATCGTGTTTCAGTAATATAGGTCTAACCTCTGTACTGTCGTAATGAACATCGTGTTTCAGTAGTATAGGTCTAACCTCCCTACTGTCGTAATAGACATCTTGTTTCGGTAATATAGGTCCAGAGCCTCACCACTGTCTAAATGAACATCGTGTTTCAGTAATATAGGTCTAACCTCACTACTGTCGTTATGAACATCATGTTTCGGTAATATAGGTCTAACCTCACTACTGTTGTAATGAACATCGTGTTTCAGTAATATAGGTAATGAACATCGTGTTTCAGTAATATAGGTCTAACCTCACTACTGTCGTAATGAACATCATGTTTCAGTAATAAAGGTTTAATCTCCCTACTGTCTAAATGAACATCGTGTTTCAGTAATATAGGTCTAACCTCACTACTGTCGTAATGAACATCATGTTTCAGTAATATAGGTCTAACCTCACTACTGTCTAAGTGAACATCGTGTTTCAGTTATATAGGTCTAACCTCCCTATTGTCTAAATGAACATCGTGTTTCAGTAATATATGTCTAATCTCCCTACTGTCTAAATGAACATCGTGTTTCAGTAATAAAGGTCTAACCTCACTACTGTCTAAATGAACATCGTGTTTCAGTAATATAGGTCTAACCTCACTACTGTCTAAATGAACATCGTGTTTCAGTTATATAGGTTAAACCTCCCTACTGTCTAAATGAACATCGTGTTTCAGTAATATAGGTCTAACCTCACTACTGTCTAAATGAACATCGTGTTTCAGTAATATAGTTCTAACCTCCCTACTGTCTAAATGAACATCGTGTTTCAGTAATATAGGTCTAATCTCCCTACTGTCTAAATGAACATCGTGTTTCAGTAATATAGGTCTAACCTCACTACTGTTGTAATGAACATCGTGTTTCAGTAATATAGGTCTAACCTCACAACTGTCGTTATGAACATCGTGTTTCAGTTATATAAGTCTAACCTCCCTACTGTCATAATGAACATCGTGTTTCAGTAATATAGGTCTAACCTCACTACGGTCTAAATGAACATCGTGTATCAGTAATATAGGTCTTACCCTGTCTACTATCTAAATGAACATCGTGTTTCAGTAGTACAGGTCTACCCTCTCTTCTGTCGTAGTGAACATCGTGTTCCAGTAATATAGGTCTAACCTCCCTACTGTCTAAATGAACATCGTGTTTCAGTAATATAGGTTTAACCTCCATACTCTCGTAAAGAACATCGTGTTTCAGAAATATCGATCCTCTCTACTGTCGTAAAGAACATCGTGTTTTAGTAATATAAGTCTAACATCACTACTGTCTAAATGAACATCGTGTTTCAGTAATATAGGTATAACCTCCCTACTGTCTAAATGAACATTGTGTTTCAGTAACATAGGTTTAACCTCCCTACTGTCTAAATGAACATCGTGTATCAGTAATATAGGTTTAACCTCCATACTCTCGTAAAGAACATCGTGTTTCAGAAATATCGATCCTCTCTACTGTCGTAAAGAATATCGTACATCGTGTTTCAGTAATATAAGTCTAACATCACTACTGTCTAAATGAACATCGTGTTTCAGTAATATAGGTATAACCTCCCTACTGTCTAAATGAACATTGTGTTTCAGTAACATAGGTTTAACCTCCCTACTGTCTAAATGAACATCGTGTATCAGTAATATAGGTATAACATCCCTACTGTCGTAATGAACATCGTGTTTCAGTAATATAGGTTTAACCTTCCTACTGTCTAAATGAACATCGTGTTTCAGTAATTAAAATCTAACAACCCTACTGTCTAAATGGACATCGTGTTTCAGTAATTAAAATCTAACAACCCTACTGTCTAAATGAACATCATGTTTCAGTAATTAAAATCTAACAACCCTACTGTCTAAATGAACATCGTGTTTCAGTAATTAAAATCTAACAACCCTACTGTCTAAATGAACATCGTGTTTCAGTAATATAGGTCTATTCTCTCTACTGTCTAAATGGACATCTTGTTTCAGAAATATAGGTCTACCCTCCATACTGTCTAAACGGACATCGTCTTTCAGTAATATAGGTCTACCCTCTCTACTGTCTAAATGGACATCATGTTTCAGTAATATAGGTCTAACCTCCCTACTGTCTAAATGAACATCGTGATTCAGTAATATAGTTTTAACCTCCCTACTCTCGTAAAGAACATCGTGTTTCAGTAATATCGATCCTCTCTACTGTCGTAAAGAACATCGTGTTTCAGTAATATAGGTCTAACATCACTACTGTCTAAATGAGCATCGTGTTTCAGTAATATAGGTCTAACATCCCTACTGTCGTAATGAACATCGTGTTTCAGTAATATAGGTTTAACCTCCCTACTCTCGTAAAGAACATCGTGTTTCAGTAATATCGATCCTCTCTACTGTCGTAAAGAACATCGTGTTTCAGTAATATAGGTCTAACATCACTACTGTCTAAATGAACATCGTGTTTCAGTAATATAGGTCTAAAATCACTACTGTCTAAATGAACATCGTGTTTCAGTAATATAGGTCTAACATCCCTACTGTCTAAATGAGCATCGTGTTTCAGTTATATAGGTCTAACATCCCTACTGTCGTAATGAACATCGTGTTTCAGTAATATAGGTTTAACCTCCCTACTCTCGTAAAGAACATCGTGTTTCAGTAATATCGATCCTCTCTACTGTCGTAAAGAACATCGTGTTTCAGTAATAAAGGTCTAACATCACTACTGTCTAAATGAACATCGTGTTTCAGTAGTACAGGTCTACCCTCTCTTCTGTCGTAGTGAACATCGTGTTTCAGTAATATAGGTCTAACATCCCTACTGTCGTAATGAACATTGTGTTTCAGTAATATAGGTCTAACCTCCATACTGTCTAAATGAACATCGTAACACAGTAATATAGGTCTAATCTCTCTACTGTTGTAATAAACATCTCGTTTCAGTTTTATAGGTCTAACCTCTCTACTGTCGTATTGAACATCGTGTTTCAGTAATATAGGTTTACCATCTCTACTGTCTAAATGAACATCGTGTATCAGTAATATAGGTCTAACCTCCCTACTGTCTAAATGGACATCGTGTATCAGTAATATAGGTCTAACCTCCCTACTGTCTAAATGAACATCGTGTATCAGTAATATAGGTCTAACCTCCCTACTGTCTAAATGAACATCGTGTATCAGTAATATAGGTCTAACCTCACTACTGTCTAAATGAACATCGTGTATCAGTAATATAGGTCTAACCTCCCTACTGTCTAAACGAACATCGTGTATCAGTAATATAGGTCTAACCTCCCTACTGTCTAAACGAACATCGTGTTTCAGTAATATAGGTCTAACCTACCTACTGTCATAATAAACGAACACAGTTTCTGAAAAAAATCTATGTCTGGCGTCGAGCTCTCCAGATACAAGCAACTCGTGTTATATATAAGAAGTTAACATGTCACTTAAATAAATACATACTCATTAAGGAATCTGTTTGATTTTCATTATTTTAAAGTTATTCAAACAATAGAACTTGTTATTTTTAACGGGGTTTAACGCCATTACCAACACATTTCAGTGTATATCCAGTTTAAATTTATTGGTGGAGAAAGACTTCAGAATGAATCTAAGTAGAACCACCGACCTTCTACGAGTAACTGGCAATTTTTTTCACATAAAGTGAAGAGAGCGGGACTCGATCCTACGACCTAAGCGATGAGAGGTAAGTGATATTGAGACGGCGCCTTAGACAACTCGGCCACGGAGGGCCATCATAATAGTTTAAGTGGTTAGTTTTACCATCGAAGCATTATACAAAGTGTTTAGTTTAGCTGAAAAACGATTCTATGTTCATCGATGGAAATCAATTGTAAACAAAATGAATTATAATTATCTAAGTCTACACTGCTGAAATGCAATATACACTCGGGGACTTTGAACACGCACCACTTACATATACAAGTAATTTTAGTGCAGAAAATGTCATCCGAACTCACAGACGTCAATAAAGAGTATATGTAGCCAGGCGAATGGTTTATACACCCGTTATTGACGCCTGTGAATTTTTGCTTTCGGGGGTAGCTTCGAAAATTAAAGAAAAAAATGCATAAATAATTTAAGTCTCAGTCATGGAATTTTGTCAAGAGATGGCACTCTTGACGTATATACACATTCTTTGAAATCGGATGACATTTTCTGCATTAAAATTACCTGTTTTCAAAGTCCCTCAATGTAAACTCTCCAGATCATTATAGTAGTTATTGAGGAGTTAATTATTTTCAAAATATACATGTAAGCACACAGGTACCAAAGTGGTGCAGTGATTGTTATATTATTAATATTTTATATGTCCCAGCCCGATCTTTAAATTGTGTTATACAATGTACTTATCTGTTGTGTTCTATAATATTACCCGCATTTTTTATTTGCGAGGAATAGTTTAAGCTTAAAATCCGTTGAATGGACCACCGTACGCTACTCAAAAATGGCCAAATTTGCCTTTGATATATCTAATAATTACATGGTACTTGCTGCCATTACTTACCTGCTAGTCTGAAACAAGCCTGGAAAAAACGATTCTAAGGACGCCAAAGTTTCGAACACTGAATACAATGGTGAGAAGATGGTGCCATGATCGGAACTGTACTATTGGGCGGCATGATGTGTGACTAATGAACTCAGGATTCAAATACCCTCCAAAACTCCTGTATAGCAACACCATTATTATAAATGAAGTGCGGCCTTCAGATAATTGATTGATTTATTGATTAATTAGTTGGTTGGTTGATTGATTAATTGATTGATTGATTGATTGGTTAGCGTCATTGTTATGCCGTCGAGGGCTAACAGAAGGTTCACCATTACTACCAGTAATACACCCCAAGTAACTTTCCCACTTGAATCAGCTGTGAGAGACAAATGATAAAAGACCAATGTCGTATACCGTTCATGACGGAGACTGTAACCGGGCGGAGATTCGAACTCACGACCAATGAATTGATAGCCAGACGCTTCCGACTAAACTAATCGGACCCGGCCTTCATAATAAAACTTATACATAGTCATAGCTGTAAATGTCCAAAATGTTGTCGGTATCACCCCATGTTTAAGTATAATTCGACATGTCAATATTGTTTCAGAATGTGGTCCCTCGGTTGAAAATGACAAATTTCAGGTAACGGGGAAACGTAGACATGTTCGAGATAGGGCTTCCTGAAATACAATGCAAACTTTTATATCAAAGTAAAGCGACCGTTTATAACGTGCCAGAAGAATTGTAAGTGGTCCCTACCCACAGCGACCTGCACGACCGAAAGTTTGACAGTTTGAAAGTAAAATTAAAACTCTCACGCATGGGCACAAACATACCTTAAAATGTGGTGAAATTACATAAGAATAAAAAACAACGGTATCCATGGATACCATACAGAGGTAGTTACTGCCGGCAGATTGAAGTTAATGTTGACGTTTCGTATTTCGATATTCGACATGAAACTAATCCTTACTCAGGCTGTCTTAAACGCTAAAATTGAAGACGCACATAATTATCGAAAGACGAAAATTGAATACAAAACAGTTAAATGGTGAATAAGTGAAATAGGTGATATCATTACATCGGATGAATTCTGAAATAGTTTTAAGCCACATGCCAAGTAAGTATCACAATGTATGATATTTTATATATTATACGTATGTCTGTGTGAAATTTGTACTTAATCCGAATGGTTGCATACATGCGTGCTATTTTATGTAGCACCAGAACGGTTCGTTAATGACATTGACCTTCACCTGTCTGTTCTATTGTGGGAAATTTAAAGTCTTATGTCCGATGCTCCACCAACTGACTATTCATTCCGTATACTATCAGGGGCATAACTTAACTGAAAACGATGTGAAGGTACAGTTGAAGGGGTCCGGGGGAATGCTCCTCCGAAAAAGAAATTCAGCTATATGTCGCAGGTGTTTTTTTACATATATTTCTTATTTCTAAGTTTTTGGAAAGAACCGAACTGGAATCTACGACCTGTAGCGGTCACGGAGCGGGTGGTCCAGTGGTAGAGCACCGAACCCATGATCGGAGGGTCGTGGGTTCGATCCTGCCACGGCTATGTGTGGTGTCCTTGAGCAAGACACATTTTCCGCATATGCTTATCTGGATCTGGATCTGGATCTGGATCAATACGTTGAAGTAACCACTGCTGGCTTTAACTCAACGGGAAGGAATGCGCATTAGTCCAATTGTGTTAGTAGTGACTTGAAACACTCTATGGAGTCAGCTTCCACTAAATTGTCACTTAATTTGTTCCAATCTATGGCAGTTTTCACAAAGAATGAGTTCTTGTAATTCAATGTGTTTGTGAATATTGGTTTAAAGCACTTGTTGTTATTGTTCACACTGTTTTCTACAATATTTTTCTGAATAAAGTCCTCGTACTGTTTTGCCCTGACAGTTCGTTTTGGTCTTAGCGGTTTTAGATAGTGGTCAATGTCGATAGCCGGTACGTGCCCTTTCACCACCTTGTACAGCAGCGTCAGCCTCTGGTGGCGTCGTCTCTCCTGTAGTGGTGGTAGCTCTAGGTCCCTCAGCATGTCGGTGACACATCCTACTTCTTGGGATCTATAGTCTTTTGTTATGAAGCGTGCTGCTGATCTCTGGACACGTTCAAGCTTGTCGATGTCACTTTGCAGGTAAGGGTCCCAGACGGTGCATCCATATTCCAGTTTGGATCTGATGAGCGCTATGTAGGCGTTCTTTCTACAGTCCTTTGGGCAGTGCCTAAGGTTTCGTCGGAGGAATCCTAATGTAGAGTTGGCTCGCTTGACTATGTTGTTGATGTGAGTTTTCCGCTTCAGGTCGTCTGATATAGTGATTCCCAGGTATGGGTTATCCTGAACTTGTTTAAGGATCACATCATCGATAGTGTAGAAGTGACTGGACCGGTTCTTGGAGCTGAGGAGGTAGCATTTCTTGGCATTTAACTTCATGCCCCAGTCTTGAGCCCACTGCTGTAAATCGGTAAGATCCTTTTGGAGTAGTTGGTGGTCTTTGACGGTCTTGATGGTTCTATACAGAAGGCAGTCATCCGCAAACAGGCGTATATGTGATGTGACTCTTTCTGGCAGATCATTTATGTGGCACAGGAACAACAGGGATCCAAGTACAGTGCCTTGTGGAACGCCGGAACCTACATGGGCAGGGCGGGACTTCTCTCACCTTCGACGACAACGCACATCTCTCGTTGGGTTAGGAAGCTTGTAATCCAGGTGAGTAAGGGGCCTCTGATTCCGTAGTTGTCGAGCTTTTGTAGTAGGCGCTTGTGTGGTACTGTGTCGAAGGCCTTGCTGAAGTCAAGGATGACTGTGTCGACTTGATTGTTGTTGTCGTAGTAGTTGAGCAGATCATGGGCTGTTACTACTAGTTGAGTCTCGCAGGAATAGCCTGAGCGGAAGCCGTGATTTAAAGTGAGGACCTTGTGCTTGTCAAAGTGGTTTAGAATGTGGTGGCAGATTATGTGTTCCAGTAACTTGGACATAACGCATGTAAGGGAAACTGGTCTGTAGTTCTCTGGTGTATGTCGATCTCCTTTCTTGTATACTGGTGCGACGTTGGCGTCCCTCCAATCTTTGGGGAGTTCTCCAGAGTCCACGGAGCGTTGGAAGATGGCAGTGATGGCTGGTGCTGCTTCTGTGTACTGGCTTAGTACTGTACTTAGTACTGGCTTTACCCAGGAAGACTTCGAGCGTGATTTTCCTAAGTTGTAAAAACTTGTTTCACAATCGAAGTAAAATAAATAAGTTTTAACTAAATGATCTTGAGACGATACCTTAAAACACAATTTAAAATGAATGTTGCCGTTTTTACCCAGTTAATTACAATGTATAAACTATTGTTTTTATACAGCATGCCCGGGCCGTTATTTTTTTTTTAAAAATGTGCCATAAATAATATATTTCGTTTATGCTGCATTGATGTTTCACCCTCAGTAGCCACCGTACTACAATTTTAGCTGTGATTCCCGAAAAGACGTCACCAGCCTCGTTCTCGCAAAGAGCTCGAGAACTGGTTACGTCATGGGAAAGTGTCAACAAGTATAATGAACGCAATGTAATCATGGTTTTGCATTTGAAAAGAAAAGGATGTATTCGTGTAATGTTGGCACACCAAACAAACAGGTAAGATCTGTATTTGCTTTTGATTTGTCACGATACCAAGAACTGGTAACACAAGGGTACGTCTAAATTTGCTTCCGCTCGTGTTGTAATAATGTTCAACAAAACATGGCCGTCAATATCGAATCTGCAGACCGAGCGAGTTTATAATATTCATAAACACAACTACCGATAATGTTTTCAAGATATGGCATGCTTATCAGTAGTGAAGTGTGTTTCACTGTAATAAAACATCTTATTATGCAGTTGTCACATGACACAGGGTAAATGTTCTATCGACGGAGCTAGACTGCTTGAACTCTGGAAATTGGAATATCACAAAACAATCTCGCCCCATTTTGAATGATTGTGATGATGATTTAATTTAGCGTCACCACCGTTTTACAATATGGGCGACGCCTCCATAAGGCTATTAGTAATTCTAGATGTTTGGAGTACAGATCTAGTTGTGTAGAGATACTGAAGAACCCACAGACAGGAATAACAGACATTGGTCCCCCACCCCTTCATAGTTTTTTTTTCAGAAATATTTTTTTTTCAATCTGTGTACAATCAACAGGACCTATCTTACTTATCTTTTGGATAGCTATCGATATAAAGTAAATTAACTACATATAGCTATCCAAAAGGTATAGTAAGATAGGGCCTGCAGTTCAATCAACAAAGTTTAAAACATAAGTTGAGTAAAACTCTTTTACTACTAGCAACAGTCCACATACCCCCAACTGTTTTCTGACACCCGCTGTGCAAAAACTATAATGAATATTGAGCTAGCAGTTACGGAATAAGACCTTTTCAAATAGCCCATTAAGACTCTTATTTGTAGTCAGTAAATACTCATTTTCTCAGGAGACATATATATATAATTAAGTCACTGATCAATCTGATCTTTTATATAATGAAATGCCAATTTTGTTATGTTACAGACACGTGTGTGCGTGAGTCTGTGTGTGTACGTGAACACAATGAATCTATATGTAGTCAATAAATTTTATGAGTCAATTTTACAATGTAATGAATTGTAATGCCACTTAGATATTTTACAGACACATGTGTGCATATTCATGATGATACTATAAATACTTACTTTCTCGGTCAATCTGATTATCTATGTAATGAAAGGTCACTTTGTTATCTATTATACATTTTTATCCTCGTGCATGCGTGTTCAAAATTACTTTATATGTAGTCGATTTCTACTATTTTCTCCAGAGACATATACTGGTATGTAAACATCTGACCTTTTATATAATGAAATGCAACTTTGATATATATTTTATAGACACGTGTGTGCATGGGTATGTGTAAGCACAGTACACAATGCATCTAGTCAGTAAATACTCATTTTCTCAGTCAATCTGGCCTTCTACGTAATAAAGTATAATGCCTATCAGATATTTACAGACGTGTGTGCATGGGTGAGTATTCACAATGACAATACATATGTCCAATAAATACTAAATTTCCCAGTCAATCTGACCTTTTATGTAATAAAATGTAAGTGATCATTTGGCATATTTGACAACACCTGCCCACAATATTTTTTAACACTTGACAATTTACTCTATTTTTTCTATTTTCAAGTTTCTCAGTATATGCTTGGGAATTAATTATCAAACACAACCCCCTACCCCCTCAAGTAACATGTTGTGTTGCAGATACAAAATACAAGAAACATTATTTTGTGTTGGATGTACAAATATAAAATACTAGCTGTAAAGCTGTTTGCCAACAGTAACTGGACTTAGACCTGGAACCAGGGGGTCAAAATGGTAGTACCCGAAAGTAGTTTCATAGAAAATTGATAGTGGTCGTTCAAGATGGTGTGAGTGTGAAAATGCACATGACAGGTACTATTGCAATGTGAACTTGTGAAGGGAATATATTTTCCCAGAGAATGGTGCAGAATTGACTGGACTGGTAGCTATAACACACAGATGGGACTATTTCTTAGACGGTAAGAATTTTGCATAATTTGGCTGATTTGACTCCTGTATGTGAAATAGGGACACCTACTTTTAGCAAAATTGTGAAATTGGAAACAGTTAATGCCTATGTTTTTAACTGTTTTTTGTGTTCTGCTTGAATTGAATATATGAATTCTGGAAATTCTCATGGAGTTTGGAGCACAACTGTAAGTGTGACAGTCTGCTTTGCTAATATTACGGTCTATGTGAAATTAATGGTGGGCCAGCTTCAGTACTGATGACGTAGCAGAAAGTGATGTGAGGTGACATACATAGATGTTGCATTTGGAAAAGAAACCTGATGGGAACATAAGATATTGTCAGCTATTTTAATAAGCTCACTTTGCATGGAAGAGACTTTTTTCTACAGGAGTCACTAACATGCATTTCAAAACCTCAGTAATAAGCTAACTGGGCTACAAGAACTATCTCATGGATTGCAGAGACTGGGTGTGCTCGAGTACTGGGTCTGTTTCAGGATCTCAAGAAATCATTAGAATGGATATAATATATGTAACAAGTAACAGAGCTGACATGAAGCTTTCTTTACTGATTTCAGACTTACAGTGAAGGTCAGACCAAGGAGAAATGTAGGGCAGCTATTGCCACTGCCCTCTCATGAGAGGAAAATGTTGTTCCTCTGTCACATCTGCTGGTGTTGTTGGGACAGGCACTGAAGTGGCTACAACATCATGGACTTTACCCTCCAGGTGTCACGTCTGCTAGTGTTGTTGGGACAGGCACTGAAGTGGCTGCAACATCATGGACTTCACCCTCCAGGTGTCACGTTTGCTGGTGTTGTTGGGACTGGCACTGAAGTGGCTGCAACATCATGGACTTCACCCTCCAGGTGTCACGTCTGCTGGTGTTGTTGGGACAGGCATTGAAGTGGCATTAACATCAAGGACTTCACCCTCCAGGTGTCACATCTGCTGGCGTTGTTGGGACAGACATTGAAGTGGCTGCAACATCAAGGACTTCGCCCTCCAGGTGACAATTATCATTTTTTATGAATATTAACACTAAATGCAACTGTAAAAATAATAGTCTCAATTGTTGTTTTTTACTAAAGATTTAAATGTACACTCAGAGTTATAATATGAAACCATAAAATGTAAACATATATAGGCTAACAAGACGGATATATATATTGAAAATAGATTTAGAAAAAAAAATATGAGTGTTTGATCTGTCCCCAAACTATCCATGTAAAAGAAGCCTATCTAAAATGTTTTATAGCATTTTGGGCTGCTATTTTTCCTTTAATATCATTTAAATAATGTTACATTCTCCAAAAAAAGTTTTTTTTACCTGCCTTCTATAATTCTGGGCTTGGAAAGAGCAAACAGAGATTGTTTATGATTGACCTTACATTACCTTATATCATTGTATATATATTTGTATATATATATATATATATATATATATATATATATATATTACCTGTGCCTTTTTCAGTCTAAAATTCTAATTGCATTGAATACAAAATGTTAGAAGTTTGCAAAAAGTATAAGAGTTGTTTAAAAATCTTTAATATTAACATTGTAATATACTTTTTCTTAGTTTTGACCCAAATAAAAAATGATCAACAAGAATCCAGACACATGACTGTTATATATGGCATATCCAGTTTTTATTGCTGAGAACATCAGATTGAATCTTTGTAGAACCACCATCCTTCCTTAATAATTGACTGCCAGTATTACTTTTAATTTAGAAACGAATTAGTGAGATTTCATGTTGGATTTTAGACTTGGAAGCATAACTGTTTTAGGCCTTGTCAGTTACACATTTCATCAGTTCGGCCCATTAATGAGATAGTTTCCTAGTTTTAACCTTGTTTGTAATAATACAATTTTCAAAACAAATAAATTGGTTAATAATGATTGTCTCTGCATGTACATGGTGACATATTAGGTGACCTTGTTCTCTTTATATGCTTTTTCAGCGACAACATTGATGTGTTCAGAGGTAAGGCTGCAGTCAAGAAGCAAGAAGAAAAGTAATACCCCATATGGCTTAATAAAACAATAAAGGTAGACTGTTGCTATTATTCAATGTTTGCTATCCTGTTAGTATATTATATTTCTATGTAATGTTATCACTGAAGTGTCTATAAATCACAAAATTGACTTCTGATAAAACTTGCATCAAACACCATGCATGATAAACACAAGATATTTGTCTTCTCAGTATTGATTTTTCAAATCAACTGCACTGTACAATGAACATAAAGAAACGTTGCTGAAATTACTGGCAGATTTAGACAAGGGGCTGGTTTGGATCCTGTCCTCTTAGATTCCTTGTTTTTTTTATAAAAAGATACCTTTTTCTTATGTTTAGAATCTGAAATAAATTTAGAATCGATAATCAAATACACTCCAGTTTGATTTTGTGATATTCTAAATGCTATTAAATATAGTGTTGTTTTTTTTTTCTCAAATTTACTGGCAAAAAAAAAAGCAATAAATATTGAACTATCACAACTGATGTTTGTTGTATCAATCATTTACTGACCATTTATGATCATCACAGAAAATAGTACAAAACATAGAAATGAAGGGCACCCCTGAGATATACAAAATATTAAAAAAGTAAATACCAAGATTTTTTGAATATTTAGCATCATTTTTATGCCATCGAGGATTAACAGACAATCAATTAACCAAACCACATTTTCCTGGGTTCCTGAAAGATTAACCAGTTCTCGAGCACACCCCATCTCCGCAAGTATGTGATAACTTTCCCACTTGAATCAGCGGTGAGAGACGAATGATAATGAGACACAATGTTGTATATCAATCATCACGGAGACTGGTGCCTGGCAGGGTTCGAACTCACTACCCCTGGATTGATAGTTAGAAGCGTTACTGACTGAGCTAATCAGACCCGGCAATACCAGTTTACTTGAAAATTATGAAATGCTTTTTGAGCAATTGGCAACTAAGATTGTAGATATCTTGAGCTCTGTAATTTATCTGCATTAATTTACAGGGGTCTGGTTTTAGCCAGGAAGACATGAAGTGTTAATATTTGGAAACTTTGTAAATATTTGTTTCCAAGTGGTCTAAGATGTTGGCATCTAATGACTGCTTATCTCTCAGTGTGGCATTTGTAGACTTGAACCCGATCCGATCAAAAAACTGTGTGTGAGAAAGTTTGTCAGTTAATTGCTGAAGAACAGTGGTTCTACTCAGATCTACTGTAAGGTTTTCCTTCATAAGTAAAACTGGATATGTCATATATAACCTGGCATGTGTAGAAAATTGAGTAAGATAAAAAAATAATTATACCATGTAGTAGTGTAATTACTAGTTAAGCAATGATTTAAATCTGACAGGCTGTGTTTTATTGTTTTAGCACTGTCTAGTGCACAGGTTTGATCCCTTCCCCGAACGCCACCCCAGCAGCCAAGTGCGGTGTCGTGCGCAAGACACTTCATCCACATGTGCATATTTAGACTTTGAGCGTAAAGTTGTTTATATATTAATTTAGTTTAAACAATATTTTATTCACATAGGTACATATATTTAGCATACATTTAACAATAAAGCATAAAGTCATAATTTAACAAATAATGAGGAAAGGATACAGAAAAAACCTTTAGAAGCTTGTGTAAATCTGCTTCCATAACAGTTATTTTACATTTCTTATAGACTTTATCATATTGTTCTATAATAATTTCAATTTAGCCAAATGTGCAAAAATTGATACATTAAATAATGGTTTATGCAGAATATTTCAAACAAAAATGAGAGTATTGGTTGAAGAAAAGGAAAGAAAGAGACTTCACTGATTTTATCTTCTTTTATTGGTTCATTCCAATACAGGGGATAGGTGTTTTGCAAGTTTATGTTTATAAATTATATATGTTAATTTGAATTTTTTTTTATCATAGTTTGGACAAGGCTCACATTGAGTGTGCAAGATTCTCTCCTGCCTGTCAGTACCTTGTAACGGGATCTGTGGACAGGTTTGTTGAGGTGAGGAACTTTACATCTTTATTTTTTTTTTATATTTGACAGTAATGTTTACTCACGTTCACACATCAGAGCAATCTTTAAACCTAAGAAGGTTTAAATTCCATTGGACATCGTTTTACGCTTATCATACCGATAAAAACAGATGAAATAGGAACTTATTTCAAGAGCATAACCGTTCAAGACAACTTCATAAAACTTGACACATATCAACCTAGACGTCGAATAGTGCTGTTTGATATGAGAGTGTTTTCATTTTTATTATTTTTCTGTTACACTGGACAAATTGCCAAAAATTGAGAAATTCTCTGAACTCTAAAACCTATCATGAAATTTTGCACACACGACAACAAAGTGGTCAAGTAGTTACTTTTGCGTTCATTTCCTAATGAATATTTTATTCTGTTACCATGGAAACATAGTTAAAACTCCAAACTCTCCGTTTTTGGAAAGTAACTCGAAAGATACAAGATACAAAATTTTTATTAAAATTGATTTGAATCATAACACAATAAATATTAACTATGTATATCTGTTGTTCGACACTAAAGCCGGGCCCGATTAGCTCAGTCGGTTACTTGTCTGACTATCAATCCAGGGGTCGTGAGTTCGAATCCCCGCCCGGCAACAGTCTCCGTGATGATTGATATATGACATTGTGTCTCATTATCATTCGTCTCTCACCACTGATTCAAGTGGGAAAGTTATCAGTTACTTGCAGAGATGGGGTGTGCTCGAGTACCGGTTAATCCCAGGAAACAGTGGTTAGGTTAACTGATCGTCTGTTAGCCCTTGATGGCATAAAAATACACTAAATATTCAATCAATCAATCAATTTGACACTAACCTTAAGGTAGATGACCACACATATGTGTTTTTAAATAAGAATTAAAGGGACAGGTAGATATATAAAACTTGGACCAGGAACCAGGGGGTCAAAATGCTAGCACTCTAAAGTAGAAAGTTAATAGTGTTAAAACAAAATTGTTAAAAATAGTACTATTGTTGTTTTGTTAATAATTTGTTGTTGGGAAAGCTGATTTTAATGTTGGATAACTTATGGCCCAACCCTTTTGCTACTAAATGTATACAAAAAAGCAATAAAACATGTTTAAAGTAAAGTACAGGTAACATTGTAATGTCTCGCGTAGAGAATATATTTTCCCAGAGAATGGTGCAAAATTAAGCGGGCTGGTAGATATAACATGCAAATAGGACTTCTTCTTAGACGGTAAAAGATTTTTATAATTTGGCTTAAGCAGAGCATCAAACCAATGGTTAGAGGGTCGTGGGTTATATCCTCCCGCACGGCTATATCTTTTAAAATGGTATGGATGTCATGTTTTATTCCATTTCAACAATGTTTACAAAAAAAGCTGGAGCTGTGAATGTGCTACTATCCTTGGCTGAGAGAATTTGTTATTTTTGAGCCCCATCAATTCAAAGAGTTGTGAACTGGCATTACATGTTACCCCTGTCCGTCCCTTGGTCCGTCGTATATAGTCATCTGATGTCAAGCCAGTTTCCGATACTAGCAGATATTAGTGACATAGTAGGGAGATCTGTATGCATGTATCCAAGTGGATTTGTATGCATGTATCTGAGTGGGTTTGTATGCATGTATCCTAGTGGATTTGTATGCATGTATCTGAGTGGATATATATACATGTATCCTAGTGGATTTGTATGCATGCATCCAAGTGGATTTGTATGCATGTATCCAAGTGGATTTATATACATGTATCCTAGTGGATTTGTATGCATGTATCCGAGTGGATTTGTATGCATGTATCCGAGTGGGTTTGTATGCATGTATCCAAGTGGATTTATATACATGTATCCTAGTGGATTTGTATGTATGTATCCGAGTGGATTTGTATGCATGTATCCGAGTGGGTTTGTATGCATGTATCCGAGTGGATTTGTATGCATGTATCCGAGTGGGTTTGTATGCATGCATGTCACCCATTGTTGATAATACAAGTTATGGTTTCAGCATTATATGGTTCAAGGGAGACAACACAGTCTTAACATGTAATTATCCCATCATTGTATACATAAAATTCAAACAGGTAAATCCTATTGGTATATATATTACAGGCTCCTTGACCATCGTTGATGATCTTTGATACTCTTTCTGCATTAAATAAGAACCATGGAATAATGTTGTTAACTAATTTCATGTACATTAGTTCAAACTTTCTTTTCCCTGGTTGTTCATTATGAATGGCCACTGGGTCGAGCCAGGGATCAAACCTGCGACATTAAGCATGAGCAGCCAACTACCTAGCTATGACATCACAGTTGTGGTAAATAACAGAGATGTTTAATTGTTATAGGAATAACATTGTGTATATAACATTATAAGAAGATAAAGACTGTAACATAACTTGATTGATTACTGTATCTTTTCACACGTGTATAGTGCATACCCACGTTTTAACACCTAAATCTCCGGAAAAATAATATCTCTTTTAATCTATATATAAGGCCCATCAATGTTTTTAGATATTGCCACAACACCATTTTGAAAGGACTGTTTGGGTCGGTATGTTTAAACGGAATTTGATTGGTTAAAAATTGTCACCAGACTGGTATTCATTAAAAATTATTGAATTTGTTCTAGTTTCTAATATAACCAGGCCCGATTAGCTCAGTCTTTTATGCATCCGACTATCAGTCCTGTCATGAGTTTAAATCCCGGCCAGCAACAGTCTCCATGATGAATGATATACAACATTGTGTTTCTTTATCATTCGTTTCATACCGCTGATTCAAGTGGAAAAGTTGTCAGTTAATGGGGAGATGGGGTGTGCTCGAGTACTGGTTAACCTTTCAGGATCCCAGGAATCAGTGGTTAACTGATCGTCAGTTAGCCCTTGATAGCATAAAAATTACGCTCAATATTCAATCAATTATTCAATTGTTTCTAATATTTAATCAAGTTGGCACATGGTAGCAGCCGATACATATTTAGTTTATACTAATTAATTTAGCTCGATTGCGACGAAAGCTCAGAGCTTATATGAACCGCTCTCCAGTCCACTTCCTGGGTAGAACCAGTACTGATTGTTGTTTTATGAGAGGCATCTGGTCAAGCTGGGGATCGAGCCTGCAACCTCTGGCATGAGCAGCCAACATTCTATCCATTTGACTACCTCCACTTTGATACATATTTGCCACAGTTATCACTGGTAGCAGTCTAAACTATATGTTATCTGAGAATCAGTTCCAGTATTGATTTATATCTGTTGAAATTTTTACATACATTTTGGCAGGCAGGTTTATGGTATATCAAAGTGGTGAATCCAAGTTTGAAGAGTATATATTTTGCTTAGAGAATATTTCTTAGCATCATGGAGGCATCCTACAATTTGTACATAGAAACATATTGAGAAGGAGCCAGGTAGCTGGTAATTGTTTGTGTATTCTGAGGACTAGTGGTAGAATTAAGGTTGGTAATACTGTGGACATATGCTGGCTATGAATAACGGTGTCTCTGGCCTGGAGCCAGATGTGGATAACAGCAAGAAGCTTGGGCCGTTGTGACGATGTTTAGATCATTAATGTCAAAATGAACTGTGCATTAACTTTACTTATGATCATTGACCACAAGGAACTGACTGTGAAAGAGTGTTTGTAGTGTGTGTCCACAGCCAAAGTTCACAACATAATTGCTCTACATGTAGTTCTGTTTTAAAGATTTGTTACGTTATTATCGCAAAGAGTAGCATAGCATAGCATAGGATAGAATAAAATAGCAGCAAAGTGATATGAAATGTCCATATATAGTATAATTTTAATTCTATCAAGTATATTTTGTAAAATTCTGCTGGTATGTTTAAGAAGTAAACAAACACATGTTAGTAAGTTTTATTTATATTTATTGAAATGGTCTTTTTCCCTTAACTTGTATGTATGACATCGAAACAGAATACATATCAAAAGTGTCCTTTTAAGACGAGATGTTTAATACAGGGTTATTTGCTCTGAAAGCATAGAAATTGGAATTAGCAAATGTGGCTGTTTAAAACAAGCGGCTGCTTAAAAGAGGTACCACCTGAACAAACAATATGACAAGATAGATTAAAAAAAATTCTGTCTCGGCTTTTCACATTTTCAATTGTTTATTCGTGTTACTGGTAGATGTGGTCACTCCTCAGTTTTCTATATTTTTCAGATGTCTGTACCACAGATGCTGAGATTCGAGTTTACTATGCTGCGGAAGCCTACGCTGCCATACAGATTGTCCTTTTGGTACTGCTGGTGATTTCTCGTGTCAGCCCCAATTTTGAGACTGCCTCTTTGGTTTATTTGAAAGGTAAATACCCATGTTTCTTTGAATTGGAGGCACAATTTACACATCTGAATGTGAACAATTGGAATATCTTGGATTTGCCTTTAGATAGGGCCACAAGTGGAACACCCTGCTTAGGTAGAATTATTGCAATTTTTATTCTAAAGACTTAAGAAAATGTTAATATTTATTTAAGTCTCGTGCATTATAACATGCTATTTCAGTGCATATATAAATATTTCCACATGATGCGTTACATAACGTTGTGACGTTTTTAAATGTATCTTTTACATTACTTGTATGTTATGATTTGGATGGATAAAGGTCGAACATAACATCTTGTACAAGTTGGAGCATAATCTTCTATTAACATAAAAATGAGGAGTTTTTAAAAAGTTTTGACTAAAGTTTTACGCTTCTAGTCGAAGAATCGCTGTCCACCAGAGAAATGTGAGCTCCATATTGTGATGGTCAGTGCTATTGAGTTAGTCACATAGTAATGAAATAATTAAATAGATAAACAATAAAACTCTTCAGTATATATTTTACTTACCTTAGACATATTTTAATGCTTTTTTGTATTCATGTAGTAGCAAAAGGGTTGGGCTACAAGTTATCCAACATTAATATCGGCCCTTCCCAACAACAAATTATTTAATCATGATGGCAATAAAACGTATTTATATATAAAGCAAGAAGAAAAAATTAAATAGGATACATTGTTTAAATTTATACAGTATATGAAGTGTTTATGGAATGATGCTGATGAACCAATTTAAAACACCAATTAACATACCGGTAGTACCTAAATAAAGACGGCTTATTAAAAACTTTAGAAAAGCTGAAGTTTAGTGACAAAATATTTAAAGGAAAAGAAAATAGTAAACCTTGTTTGGACGTAATATTTGTACATGTATTATATTATAGATTAAAAACAGATATATTGGAAACATTTATGATTTAAATGGATTGATAAAATTATTTGAAAAAGGGATTACAATTACTAAACATTTACCATTATTAAAGCTCTGCGACATGTTACACTCACTCGCCACTAAAATATATTATTGCAATTATTCTATTTGCTTGCAGTTGAGTGCTGTCATGTTATGGATACACAGTCCCTACCCCTGGGACCCATCCTGGAACTTTAAACACAGAGTTGCAAGATGTTCACTGCATCCACATGTTGTTGACTTCCCTCTAATGTCACATGCAGTCGGCCATGTAATGATGCCTTTGTGTAGATGTGACTTTGCATTGCTGTGGAATGGTCAGTGAGGAATATGTAGAACCGCAGCGCTGGATAGGTTCTCTGAAATTGTAAACATAATAGGTAGTTGTGTATTTATAACATTTTAATAATTTTCATGTAGATATATAATTGCCAAGTAAATAATTGGATAAAATTGTATATTGATATGGAAATAGTTGCTTGATTTCCTTAAACAAACAGATCTCAGGGTAGTGAATGGGAGGGTATGTGAAGATAAAAATACCAGAGATTTTACCTATGTTGGTAGTTCTGAGAAAAGTGTAGGGGATTATTGTATTGCTTATCCTGACATACTTCCATTTTTTAAGATTTTTATTCATGGACCTTATATCCAAAGTTATTACTGTTTAATTGAATTTTCTTTGACAAGCACGTTTTGCAAAAATGATAGTTATAAATTTAACAAATCTGTTGCACAGGATAGAACATCAGATACATGCAAAACATTTTACAAATGGGAAGATCGGAAAAGAATGATTTATATAAACATTAGCTATCGTCGCAGAAATTTCAAACTGGCTTTTATCTTTTAAGTAATTATTTAGATAATATTAATTCTAAAGATTATATTGACATCAATATTGAATTTTATGAATAATACCGATGACGTGTGCATACCCCTTTTTGAAAAGAGATCCTGGTCAGATTATAACAGAAAATATATGCAGTCAAGGGGAAGTAACTCATTTTTAAATAATGAGTGTCATATACTTAGAAAATATTTTAACAAGTTTTAAATGAATATCGAAAATGAAATCAGATGAAAATAGAATCCACATGGTCAATGCCTGATCAGCGTACAACAGTCCCATTTTTTTCAAGCAGACGAGGATGTTATATATTTATATTTACTAAACTGTTTTAAAGGTGAATACATGATAACAGTAAATAAAATATACATACTGAGAAATAAGTTATACGTAGGACAGTCAATATTGCTAATTAATAATGCTAATATTTTGTATTTCAAATGTTAACAGTGAAAACTAATTTGTAAACTAATTATATCAATATCCCAAAGATGCGCAAAGCTCAAACTTCCATTGTGTCAGCATGTGTTTACATTTTGTACCAGCAACTGTTTATTACCCAGCACACTTAAGTAACTTTATTACTGTTTTTTATTAATGCCATTATTTAAATGGTTGACAAAATTTTAACCTCCCTGTATTAGGTATGACCAGTATAATATGAAAACAAAGCATAATATTGAATACTGGTAATCAGTATATTTAGTGATAAACTTTATAATGACTATCTTGATGTTAGAAATGGGAGACAACTCTTCTAGTCTTGTCTGCTACAAAATAGTAAGGCTGTTGGTGAACTCTGGTTTTGTATTTAACAAAAAAATATTTTTCAGGTTGCTGTTGTGAAATGTTGGTTTGGATGACTTTCCTGTACTCATTTAGACATTATTGCCAGGAAGGTACTTCATCAAATACCAGAATCAAATGCTCATGTAAATAATCTCTCTCTGTTTATTTTTTATCAGTTTTACTTGACAAACACATGTAAGTAATACTGCTTATCTTGAGCAATTATCTTACTACATTTATTGATAAAGTGTGGGGAGGTGGGGCATTTAAAGACCTCCTGTTTATGTACTGGTAATTAATAACTCAAGGATGTTTCATGCCAGTGATGGTACAAACAGAATTACTGCTGCTGCAGCATTTGGTAGATATGGAGTACCATAATCTGTAATAATTCATAATTCACTAAACTGGCTAATTCAAACATTCAACCCTGTGTAAGTGGTCACCTCTATTAAGCAGCCACTTGTCTTAAGCAGCTACATTTGCTATTTCCCATTTCTATGCTTTTAGAGCAAATTAAACTGTATTAAGCAACAACATGTCATAAAAGGCCACTGTTTCTCCTTCCCTTGACTGGCTGCTTAAAAAGATTTGATATTTCTTTCTGCACATTGATTTATTGCTGTTAGTTGACATTTTGTGTTGGTACTCCATAATCTCAGTGAAAAATGGAGGTTTCTGACCTGTATGGACACACTTTGTCAGTTGCTGTAAGAAAACTGTAAAAGTCATTTGTTGTTATCATTCAATAAATTTCAAATAAAAAAATGAAATTTTGAATTTGTGCAAGTAGTCACAGTACGGTTTAATATTGCTGGTTTGTCCCAGAATCCAAACATTTTCATAAAACAGATTAAAATGGTATGACGATCTTGGAAAATTAAACATGTTTTATGGGTTTTGTTGCTACTAAAATGAGCATTAATATGTATAGATGCCATTGAAGAAAACCCATTGATGACGTGTATTGGCTTCTGTCCACAATAGTGTTTATAAATATTAAAAACAGACATTGAATACCGTATATTCCCTTATAAACTCCCCCACTCTAATGAACGCACCCCCACCTATTTTTCTGGAAAATTAAAAAATAAAATGTATGTGCGATTTGAGTGCGTATTTGCCCATCTTTCCCTGATCGATTATTTTGTTACACAGACAACAATTAGCGAAGGGTTTATTACCTTTGAACTCTTTAACCCATTGTTTATATCTCGGGTGACCACTTAACCACTTTTAGTTGAAAAAATACTTTCCCATATTTGCTGTTTAATACTAGTAAAAATACCATCTGCCGATTAAAACATTACAAAACGTCGGAAAATGCGGTTAGTCTGTGTACGCTGAAAGCTTATTGTTCAACGTTGATAAGAGCAAGCGTCCAAGTGATTTAAAGTGAAGAGTACACTGACCATAAATTCGGATATTCCAGTACGCCGACTAGTAATTTCATACAGATTTTCAGCTTTTTTTCATCCTATGTTGATTATTTCATTCACTCTAAAATAATTCTGAACCACTTATCCGGGGATTTAAACCGGATTTAAGGTTTTTTCCATTGTTTTATTGGTTTTATTGTATTTTTAACTGTTGTTAAATTTGCTTTTTTTAATCTTTTATAAACGCCCCCACCTTGTAAAATGTAATGCCCCCGGGGTGTTAATTAGGGAATATACGGTAGTTGGATGAATCTGTATCTGCTGGACATTGGACATTAGTATTATTTTTTGACAGAAAATGTTATAGATTGGTTTTAAAAATTTCAAAATTATGAAGTTGTATAAAATTGAACCCATACTGCTGTGGACATGGGTTTGAGCCTAGCTCAGTCTAACAACTGTGTGAAGGGATTGTGGTTCTATTCAGATTCCTCCACCAATAAAACTAGATATGCCATAACCGTATGCCATATTTATAACCTATTGTGTGTTAAATTTTAAAAATATAAATATTGTGGAATTTTTCATTTCAGTGCAAGCTGCGATTGTATAACTGTCACAGTAAACACCCTCTACCCAGGAAAACCAACCAGTTTGTCGTCTGTGACCTGGGTAACACTATTGTCATCATAAACATACAAGGACAAGTCAGTGCTCTCCCTTAGTTCTTGTTATAATAGATACAGATTGGTTCAAAATGGTAATTACATAGAAAATTGACAGTTCAAGATAATGCTGGTATGAAACTACCCTTCATGGGTAATATTGCAAGGTTGAATTGTGTAGAGAGTATATTTTCCCAGAAAATGGTCCAAAATTGTGTACACACAATTATTGTACCATCATGCATATGTCACTCTAATAAACTTGTTACTAATAATATTCATATTATATATGGTTACTTATTTAATTGCATGTGTATATTGTGTTTTAAATGTAACATGGACCGAAAGCTAATATATTTCAAATAAAATATATTGTCAGTATTTTTGTAGGAAATAGTGATTTGTATAAACATTGTCCATTGCTTACGGAAGGTGTTGATAACCTGCCAAACATTTATAAAGGGTTGTGTTTTTCAGATTATAAGAAGTTTCTCCAGTGGTAAAAGAGACAGTGGAGACTGTGCCACATTATCCCCCCTTGGGTAGTGGATCTACTGTGTGGTAGAGGACACTGTGTTGTATTGTTTCATTATTGCCATGGGCAAAAGAAAGAGAACATTGATGGTTAGTATAATACACATATACATGGTCAATTTTTAAAAACTATAGAATTGAATGGGTTTAACGCCGTTTTCAACACATTTTAGGTTATATATGGCATATCTAGTTTTATTGTTGGAGGAAGACCTCAGAAGGAATCTAGTAGAATCACTGTTTCCGCAAGTAACTGGCAAACTTTCTTACATAAAATGTTTTACCCCGGTACTAAGAGTCACACTTGTTGATCTGTCAGTCGGTCAGTCCATCTGTGGACAATTTTTGTGATCACTATTTCTCAGCAAGCATTGCTCCAGCATTGAAATTTCACGAGAGTGATTGGTACCAAGCCTAGTTGTGCATATCGTCGGCATGTTGCACCAGAATAATAAGAGTTCAATGAGTCATGACCCTTTAAATTTTCTGACATTTTTTTAGCTGCTGTTTCTTGGCAGGCATGAATGATTGGTTACTCTAATTGGTTCACTGTGTCAAAGGGGGCAGGAAAAGGGTGCAATAACTGTGTCAGTGGGGGTTGGGGGGGTGGGGATCATCTGAGGGTATTCATCACCTTCAGTGATATTTCTCTTTCAGAATAGTTTACGTCTTTGGTTTTGTACTATCTTTAAATAGACTTTTTTGTAGCTCATTTAAATATTAAAATGAAAACAAAATAAAACAGTGAAACTTTTTCATTTCTATAAAAAGAAAGTATTATAATGAAGGGAGATTCGAGACTTTAATATTTTTAGGACTGACCCTTTCTTTTATAGATTAATGTTTCATGCAATTAAAAATTATCACACTCTTAAGTAATCTATGATTAAACAATGGGTGTCTTCAACTACTTCAATATGCATATAGGTTGTTTGTAGTTTGGTGTATACATGTACAGATGGGTATCCATGGAAATACATGTGAGATACACTAATCAATATTGAAATAAAACAAAAGGAAATAAAACAAAACTGAAGGGGAGACTGATAATATTTTCATTGAGTAAGTTTGATTACTGCTTATCCATGTTATGATTGCTGACCCAGCAGAAACAAATGTATGTTGAAAGATTAAATTACAACAACAATAAGTTTATTTGTATTTTAAATGAAAAATTGCATGTTTAACTATCAAATTTTGTTGAATGAACATATACCATTTGATTCATAGAAATAAATTCATGTGTTGCCAAAGGTAGTGTATATAAACATGCATGTTTTCTAGGTGTCATCCAAAATGCCAGTTGGAACACCTGATTAGGTCTCACCAGAGCTGATAAATGTGATGAACAGTGAAGGTGTGAACATCTACGGTACAGAGGTGGATTGGTGGTCTCTAGGTATCTATGTATGAGATGCTGTATGGTAAACCAGCCTTCACTGACGAGGCAGGATCTATGGTGGCTGCATACTCCAATAATATGAACTTTAAGGTATAGTTTATATACATATAATCATATTACAAATCTATTGAAATGAATGTTTGCTTTAGACAATAATCCTGACCTTTGCACCCATCCGCCTGTAACTTAACAGCGGGACACGCTGCCTTGGTTTTTGGCATTGTCACTCACAAGTTGAGGTTGCTGGGGTCAAATATTCAAAACAGTGTACAAGGTGAATGGCTTTTTTAGATACAGCAATATTTGATTATTTCTAATTTTATTATTAGAAACTTAAAATATAGAATGGCAGTAGTGAGCGAATAAATCATTGGTTTTGGGGGAAATCATTCAAACTACTTGAGTTCAATATTTAAAACCTCTGTGAAAAGAAGGACTAATTATTATCTTTGAATGGTGTATTAATTGCCATTGTTTAAAAATAAAAACTAATGTCATGTAATTTTGATTATTATCGTAAGCAATTGTCCTTGATATTCATATCTTCATGTACTTACAAATATATAAAAAAGCCTGACTGCTTTTAAAACGCTTTTATTCCTGTGCTCCAAATGGTCCAAATATATTATAGTAAGTTGTTGTAAACTTGCATTAAATTTACATGAAAAATTATTTTTAACCCTAATAATCATTCTTGGTTTGTCACCATCAATGGTGTACAGTATTTAAATAATAAATATAATTTTAGACAATAGTATATTTCTTTTAATTCAATTGTGCTCACAAAAGTTCTCACAACTTACAAATCAAGTCTTCCTTGATAGAACTGGTACTAAGAATATGCAGAAAAAATGTCTTGCTCACGGACACCACATATAACCATGACAGGATCGAACCCACGACCCTTTGATCATGGATAAAATGCTCTACCACTGGACCACCACTCCACATTGTTGCAAATAGTTTCGTATGAAAGGAAATTCCTTCTTTTGATTAATATAGTTCTATGGTTAACTGTAAATATTGTATTTAAAGTGTTTGCTATTTCTTCCTGTTAATAACTGTCAATAATCAGAGCAGAATGTTTGTGCATGTAGCATACTGCATCTGCTTTATACTGCAACTATTTGTCTCGCATCACTATTACATTTCCCATTGTAACACATATGTCCAAAACACAGAAAAAAAAACAAAATCTGCAGCATGTGTCTTGGATCAAATTCTTCACTGGTTCAAGATATGCCAATATAAAGGAAAAAAAGTATGCCTTGTCCAGGTTTTTTTTTTTAGATTCAATGCTTTTTTGATACCTATCAATTTCCAGAGTAGTAATATGTCAACTATTCACCAACGATGCAGTTCAAAACAAGAATTCCAAGTTACAGGTATCATGTACATGTATATTTCAGATAGCAGATATTTGGAAAGTCAGAATTCCAAGTTACAGTTTTCATGTTCATGTATATTTCAGATGGCAGATTTGGAAAGTCAGAATTCCAAGTTACAGTTATCATGTTCATGTATATTTCAGATGGCAGATTTGGAAAGTCAGAATTTTAAGTTACAGTTATCATGTATATTTCAGATGGCAGATTTGGAAAGTCAGAATTCCAATTTACAGATGATAGTGGATCAGCAGAAGACAATCATGGACAAAGGTATCGCTGAGAAGAGATGGCTCAAGGAGAAGGTGAGTTAACAGCACCTACAGGGAAACTTGAAATTAAAACTTATTTATTTTACATTGATTGTGAAACAAGTTCTTACAACTTATACAAATTTCTCTCCTAGTTTTCCTGGATAGAACCCTAAGCATAATGTATATATAGTGTCTGACTCCTTAAGGACACCACTTTATGGCAGTGGTGAGAATCAAACCTCGACCTTTCATTCTTGCATCTTTTGCTCTACCATTAGGCCTCATGCTCCACAAAAATCAGTGTTTTCTCCAGCTTCAATTTTTAGGGGGTCATTGATGACCCACTGACTAAAAATCTGGGGGTCATTTTCAAAATCTGGGGGTCATCAGTTGACTAGTTTTAAAATTAATCAACATGAATAAATGGAGTTTAAAAAAATACATATTTTACTAAGGGCTTTTCCAGAATTAAATGTATGGGGGGGTCGGACGGCACTTATTTTTTTTACCCACAGAGCATAAAATTTAATTGTGATATATACCACCATGCATAAAATTTTAATTAGATAAAATGCCACCATGCACAAAATAAAAATAAAAAAGAGGCTTAAATCCCCTTTCTAATGTTTTCTTACTGTAACGCTTCCAAAATTACCAGTCTGGACGGTTGCCTACTTTTTTTGAAGTACGCCGATGTTACACTTTGATCTAATGCCGATATGCAAGTGATTACGTCACAAATTACCTCAGGTCGAGAATTAAATAAAGGGGCACTATAGATAACAAACGAGAAAAAAACACAACATAATAATAATTAAAGGTTAGTGTTTGTTTGTAACTAGTTGTCTTCTAAAATGTTTATTTTCAGTAAACTAATTTCTTAAAAAAGAATTACTATTAAATTGATAAGATCCGTAAAGAGAGTTATGCTACACATGCCTAAATTTATGCACAGAATGAACACGCTGTCCCTTTCATTAACACCTTGTGCCAATGTCCGATGACGTCACTCTGACAGTGAAACAAACATTATTATGACACATGTTATTTACTCCCTACTATCGATAAAGGTTAAATCTAATTTGACCTCATTTCGCACACCCGATGGCAAACAATCCGGTTATGGATGCTCAAAGACAATTTCAAAGTCCAATTTATGTTTTTGTACGACCGTTAAGAAACATCTGCTTTTCGCCATGATTTTTTCAGACACACGAGTAAGAATGAGGCGTATAGGGTGTGGGATGACATATCTGAGAATGTTGATTTTATTTTCACTGCTAACGCAATGTCTTAATTTAGATTTGTTGTCACAATAGACTTTGCATTTCTTGGGGTTTCTTTTTGTGCCGAATAAATTAGTGTTTTACACTATCTGACAAACAGCGCGGATATGCATATAATTATAGCAATGCCGCCGTAGAGTTGAATCGTAGTTTTTGCGGAATTTAATAATATACACGTCTGTATATTCATATCCATATTGGAGTATTTGTAAACATATCTGGCTTCTGTTTCACCAACATTTAACTTAAATACTTAAAAACTTAACTAAGTTTTGACTGGTTATTTATCTATTATATAATCAATATCAATGACACCATATGCAGTTTTACTGGAACCAGTCTAAAATCATGATCACATGGCTGCTTTTCTTATATTTAAGTTTTTAAGTATTTAAGTATATGTTGGTGAAACAGGAGCCAGATACGTCAAATATTGATATATAATTCGTAAAATTTACTTGAGGAGATAATTTTGTGACACGGCATCTCAGCATCAATTTAATAAAGTAGACGTGGTTACGGCCCGCTACGAGTGTATTCCGCCAATTGATTAGCTCGTACATTTCCGTGTTAATAATTTATTCACGACTAAGATTATGTTTCTTGTCCCTTTTCGGGAAGTCCGACGGTAGATAATTATACTTTATTTCAAACAAACAAATTAAATCATATGTTGTTGTCGGGTGATGTAATTATATTATGGCGGTCTTAACAAAAAAGATCAATCAGTTTGAGATGAAAAAGTTAATTGAAGACAATTTCTAATATTAACATCACCAGTGTATCGAGTGTCCAACTGTGTAGTCGCGTAAAACGTTCACTTGGTCATGATGTCTGAAGGTTGTGTATTACAATCGTTACAACACGCGTGTCAGTGGCAAACATAAAGGTCAAATCAAGGTAAATTTAAAAGACCTGCAGTTTCTGCTGCGATAAAGATAAGACGCTCGCCGAAATCTAGATGCTGCGGGATGTTGACTCGGTGCGGTACATGGGGAAGGACAGGGGAAAGACAATTTTATGTTTTTGTATACGACGGGAGGAAATATTTGGGCAGAAAATGTATAAAATTTCGAGAAGAAAAACGGTGTTGAAGAAAAAATTCGGTTCAGAGACGGAAATACCGGCAAGGCATAAAATTTTAATAAGCTTTTACCCCACAAGGCATCATTTTTTTTTATGAAAACACCCACCAGGCATAAAATTTTAATTATACTGCCATCCGACCCCCCCATACATTTAATTCTGGAAAAGCCCTAAAACAGTTTTACTTCCTGTTTCACACAAATTTCTCCATCAAAACTGCAACTTAAGTTAACCTTCAAAACAATTTAACTTGAAAGAATGTTTCAATTCTGTCAACAAGTTTCAACAACTAGAAACTTAGTTGTTTTTATGATTATGGCACTTTGGCCATGAACTTTTCAAATGAGCTACATGTTTAGCAATATACTCTTTGGAAAACAAAACTTTGCTAAACTAGACTCATTTTAGAATAAAGTTACCTTTAAAAAAAATAATATAAAAAAAATTTTAATGGTAACTAATATCAAAAATTAATTAGATCTTGAAATTAATTAAATCATTTTTCAAAATGAATATAATTTTCTTATAATTTATAATTTCTTTTTTCAATTACCTTTCAATCTCCATTAAAGAAACATAAAAGGCGCTGGGAATACCGCCGTAAAACTTGGACTGGCCAATTTTTAAACTGGTATTGAAATGTTGCACATGTGCGTCTCGATACCTTATAGAAAACCATATAAAAATATTTTCAGGTAGAGTGATGTCTGTACATTTTAAACAACTTTTTGAAAAGTTTCACGCTTTCCACATTTCATCTTTATATACAAACAACCTAAAACTGGGTATATGTCAGTGCTATTGTTGCAGCGTACGTTTGTTTTCACAAACGTTGTCTTCACTATTGCTTCATGGAAAATTATGTTTGTGATCATAATCGTCTATGTGATTGCATCAACATAGCGTTAATAAGCACTTAAAGCGTTTACGTAACTTATTTAAAAACCGTGTGACAGGAATTTTCTTGAATCAGACCACGTGATCTGTCAGAGCAGCTAGCATTGTAAAAATAACTCTCAAACCAGCTTGCCAAAACAAATATACGTAATTTGAATTTCTGTATTTTTAAGGTTGGGTCATGGTGGACGCATTGAACAAACTTGATTGCGTCAAATGAGATTTAATTGTGTCAGAAATGCATGAAACGTGCTCTTGAGAAAACACTGCAAATATATTTGAAAATAATGATTTAATTTTGCAACAACAGTCAGACATATTTCAGTTGATTCAGTAGTATGTGGCGTTTACAAGATGGGGGATCTAGCAAATGTCTGCTTACTATTTTAAGAAATTTCTATCGTGTAATTAACTTTCTTAAATTATCTGTTTGTTGTATGCAACAAATAGCGTTTTTTATTATAGTCCAATTAATTTTTTTTTTTTTTTTTTTTTCATGCATGTATGAATAATGTTATATCATGCACAAATCGAATAAAATTTAAAGGATTTATGTAAGATTTGTGTGTGATTCGACATTCTTTGCACATGTATAACAACCAGAAAAAATTAATTTTACCCATATAATTCCAACCCTGAAGATAAGTTTATTTCAAGCAAAATATTTGTGATTATAATTTTTAACTATCAGTTTCATAAGTTGAAGCACGAAAACTAAGTTTATAACCGTTATAGCTGTATGTTTATTACAAAGTTTTAAGTATGTAAAAGCTGTAAATTTGTCACCTTTATAGCTGTGTGTTTATAATTTAAAAGCTGTGTGTTTATAATTTTAAAGCTGTATGTTTGTCACTTTTATAGCTGTTTGTTTGTAAATATGTTTTAAGTTTGTAACTGTTAAAGCTGTATGTTTGTAACCTTCAAAGCTCTAATTTATCACTTTTACAGCTGTTTGTTTGTAACCTTTAAAGCTGTAATTTGTCACTTTTACAGCTGTTTGTTTGTAATATTTAAAGCTGTAATTTGTCACTTTTACAGCTGTTTGTTTGTAACATTTAAAGCTGTAATTTGTCACTTTTACAGCTGTTTGTTTGTAACATTTAAAGCTGTATTTGTCACTTTTACAGCTGTTTGTTTGTAACATTTAAAGCTGTATTTGTCACTTTTTACAGCTGTTTGTAACCTTTAAAGCTGTAATTTGTTGTACAGCTGTTTGTTTGTATTTCAGATCAGTTCTATTCTGACTGAGAGCCAGGAGGAATCAACCAAGAACATCAAGCTGCGACACAACCTGGGGGAAGCAGTCGATAAACTTGAACTCATATTCGGTGTGCTTTACATTATAAACAGATTACCATCACTAACATTGGAGGTTTATGAGTGTAAAAATGTTTGGAAAGGAAAAATGGTTAATTTTTACTGGCTCAACTTTTTGGGTTTAAACTCGAGATAAATTAATGAAATTTTGACATAAAATTGATTAACATAATTTTGCTCTACAGGGTAAATTCTTGTATTCTAATAGAAGGAATCATTTCAACATATTCACTCGTGAGCCTGGTAATATTTATATACATGTATGGCTGATAGACTTATATATGACTGGGTCAAATGGTTCAAGTACTGTTTTGTTGTTTTCAGAAAATAACACACTTGTATCCTTTAATAAGGTTACAGGGTGGTACATGATGTATCTGTTTAGAATGGGGTTTAATGTCATTTCAGCACATGATCATTTATATATGGCCTATTGGGCTTTTATCCCCCGTCACTGAGGGGAATAGAGAAATGGACTGCATCCTTCCATAATAACTTTTAGGCACAAATGTTCATGAGGTCAAGATGATGTGTCATGCGAATGACTTGGATCTGTTTGTTAAAGGTCAAGGTCATAGCTCAAGGTCAAGTGTTTGAAAATCCAATGTATACACTGTGTTTCGTCCTATCTTGACTATATCTTCCTTAATTGTGATTGGTTTTTTAAATAACAAATGTTTAACTAGGACAAGATGATGTGTCATGCAAATGACTTGGGTCTGTTCTCCAAAGGTCAAGGTCACAGCTCCGTCTGTCCATCCACTGCTGTTCGAACCATATCTTCTTTAGTTGTGATTGGATTTTTAAATAAATTGGCACAAATGCTAACTTGTCATGCGAATGAGTTGGGTCTGTTCGTCAAAGATAGTTTTTCTTTTGTTTTGGTGTTATAACTTACATATTTATTGTTTGATTTTGAATACATCTCACCAGTTCTCACTGGGACAAGACAATGTGTTTTATAACAGTCAGCTACATATTTCAGTTAGTGGCATTTACATGTGATTTCCTTGCTCAGTGATTTTTTTCATTTTTCAAATTTAAATCCATTTCTTTTTCATAATTTAAATCCATTTCTCTGGAAATGCCTCTAAGGGTTAATGAGGTTGCGGGGGATATGACCACGTTAATGGCAACCTCTTGTATTGGCAGAAAGACTTCTGAATGAATCTGAGTAGAACTGCTGTCTTTACACAAGAAACTGGTAAACTTTGTCGTATAAAGCATCTTTTTTAAAGTGAAGATGTTTTATGATAAGCTTTGATTACTTATATTTAGACTGCGGCTTGGTCTAGTGATAGAGCGTCCACCTCACATGCGGAAGGTTGTGGGTTCAATCCCAGGGCGGGTCATACCAAAGACTTAAAAAATGGTACTAGAAGCTTCCTTGCTTGATTCTCAGCATTTAGAGGAGAGTTCTAGGTCTGGTCTGCCCGGTGTCAGTATAATGTGACTAGGTGAGGTATCATACCATGTGTCTGCAGCATGATACTCCAGTGTGACAGCACTTAGAATACTGTCTCAAGTAGTCACCGTTGCGATATGACTGAAAAATTGTTGAAAGCGACGCAAAACACCATACAACAACAACATTGATTATATTTTTTACAGGGGCCAGTTTTCCTAAACATCTCAGGTTGAGTTTTTTCTCAACACAGTCTCAATTCTTTTGTCACTAATGTCCCAATCAATACAACATTTAACATACTCATCTGACTAAAATTATTTTATTATCAAATTATTGATTGATTGAATATTTAGCGTCATTTTAAATGATAATGAGATACAATGTCGTATATCAATCTTCACGGAGATTGTTGTCGGGCAGGGGATTCAAACTCATGACCTCAGGATTGATAGTCAGACACATAACCGATTATCAAATTAAAATGTTTTAAAAGATTGAGTTAAAAAAAAGAAAAAGTCTCTATACCTTCAAAATCTTGCAACATTTTCCTGAACTCTCATTTGAAACTTGTATTGCAGTATTTTTGGACTCAATAAAAGTGTGGTTAAACGTGATAACTGGGTTTAATAAAATTTAAATTCAAGTTACAATAGTTTTATAAATAAAGGTCTCCAAGATATTATTTGGTGCAAAATGTTTTGCGCTAAAAAATTAGTGTATTTGAGATACAATATTATCGCCAAAATTATTTAAAATATCAGGACCAAATTTAAACACAAAATGCACATTGTACAAATACAGTAATTTATGCAAAAAAAAAATATTTTTGAAAAAATGGAGTTACAAAAGTTTTGCACTGAGCCCTCACTATATTGTAACTTGTTTCACCATCAATGTAAAATTTATCAGTTTAAAACAATAGATTAGAATGGCTGCCAGATTGGCAAAGTAGCAAACATTCTGTATATTTATCTGCAGGGTAGTCAATTGTTTGGTAAGGGTAAAGATAGTTCCACTCCCTAGATGTCGATCCTTGGTGACCTACAGATGGTGCTGGACGCTGAGTGTAAACATAGCAGACAGCTTCAGCAGCGACATAACCGACTCGGTGGAGAGAATTTCACAGAGGCTAACGAGTGTAAGTGTATATATAAATATACTCACTGACACCATATTGCCAAAAAGATATTTAAATATGTCAAAATAGTATATTGAAAAGGGCATCCTTAACTTGAGCTATGCACCTAGGTTAGACTTAACGTCTCACTATACAGTTTTGCCCCCTTTGAGCCACAATAACATGATTCTTATGCCAAAAAAAAGTACTGTGTTACTCAGTTTAGTATAAAGTGGTTCAAAGAAATTATGATTTTTTTTTTTCAGATGTGTAAAACCAAGTCATTACTAAAATATACAGAGACGAGACTCCACTGGATCCACAGGAACTGAGTTTTATTTGATTTTAGGAGGTGGATGAATTTTGGGACAAGCATGGACCACTTTTTAATAAAAAAGTGAAGTGACAGACTCCACTGCATTTAAAAAAAACACAACGTGATCAATGTGCCAGTTAATGTGCATTTTTAAGTAGAAATACATTCGTATTCTAGAAAGAAACCACTTTTAAAAAAATTGTATGTTTAAAAAAAAAGTAATAATGAAACAAGCAGACACTGTTTTATATAGATTATATAATGGAATCTGACTGTGTAGTGAGACCTTAAGAAAAATGTGATCAAAAGCTTGCCAAGGGTGTTTAAAAGACCCAGATCAAGATTACTTCTTGGATGTTTCCAGATTCATTGTAAAAATGGATTTTAAGCATTAAAAGATAGATTTTGACAAATATCTAATGATATTGCAGACAAAAATTGACTTCAGTGTCAGGAACAGTGAGTGCATTCTGTACAGTACAAAGTTTGAACTTCTGAAAAAGCATAATGGTGTTAGAAATGGACGTCAGTCTATAAAAAGAGAAAATGGTACCTAGATGAACGTTTCTGCTCATAGAGCGCTGTACATGTGTGTACACAGAGTGTCGTGTATTCCAAGAAATATGGATATTAGCCATCTATGCCACAACAGTTTGTATATGCGGTCAGATCATTTATCTATTGAACCTCACTCTGTCAGTCTTGAAAGACAGAAATTTCTGCACATGATTCCAAAATCCTGTCTACAACATGGAAATTCCCAAATTGTTTGTTATAGGTAAGTACACACTAACAAAAACACATATCTAACATATCACACATTTATTTATATATCAACATGTTATAAATGTACCCCACCCATTTATTTTCTGTAGAGTCTGCTGTAGAGTAATACAATGTCTTGAGTATGAAATGTGTACAAGTTATGTGTCCAGAACACTTGTTATACCCCCCGACAAACAAAGTTTTGAGGGGGTATACTGGAGTCGCCCTGAGGTCGGTCTGTCGGTCTGTCGGTCGGTCTGTCTACAATTTTCCTTGTCCAGAGCATAACTTGAAAAGTACTGGATGGAATTTCATCAAACGTCATACAATGGTAGAATATAATGAGAGGAAGTGCAGTGTACAAGAAACATAACTCTATTCTTGCTAATTACAGAGTTATTGCCCTTTGATATTTTTTCTTGTCCGGAGCATAACTTGAAAAGTACCGGATGGAATTTCATCAAGCTTCATACAAGGGTAGAATATAATGAGAGGAAGTGCAGTGTACAGGAAACATAACTCTATTCTTGCTAATTACAGAGTTATTGCCCTTTGATATATTTCCCTTGTCCGGAGCATTACTTTTAAAGTACTGGATGGAATTTCATCAATCTTCATACAATGGTAGAATATAATGAGAGGAAGTGCAGTGTACAAGAAACATAACTCTATTCTTGCTAATTACAGAGTTATTGCCCTTTGATATATTTCCCTTGTCTGGAGCATTACTTTTAAAGTACTGGATGGAATTTCATCAAACTTCATACAGTGGTAGAATATAATGAGAGGAAGTGCAGTGTACAAGAAACATAACTCTATTATTGCTAATTACAGAGTTACTGCCCTTTGATATTTTTTCTTGTCCGGAGCATAACTTGAAAAGTACCAGATGGAATTTCATCAAGCTTCATACAATGGTAGAATATAATGAGAGGAAGTGCAGTGTACAAGAAACATAACTCTATTCTTGCTAATCACAGAGTTATTTCTCTTTGATATATTTCGTTTGTCCGGAGCATTACTTTTAAAGTACTGGATGGAATTTCATCAAACTTCATACAATGGTAGAATATAATGACAGGAAGTGCAGTGTAGGTCTAGTTTTGTATCGGACACTGCTCAAGTTATGGACAACAGTCTAACAATATGGTTTATTAGGAAATTATAAATTAATTGCTAGATTCTCTTCCAAATTTTTTTTAACATGGGGGTTGGGCAGGTGGGGATGATAATCTAGCCATTAATTTTTCGTGACCTTAGACAATATTACTGACCATTTATAATGATGACAGTTTTCACCTGGTTCTTTCCAATCATTCTTTCCATTCTATATCCTTAGTGTATTTGGCTGATGGCCATAACATTTAAATGGTCCAATAGAGGTATCCATCATGATTCTGAAGTGATTATTTATTTAAACGGTTATAATATTGAATTTAGATGGAATGGTTTTATTATGTGATTAATTTAATGTAGGAAGCTTGTTCCTGAAGCTGCAGATATAAAAGAGTGTACCATCCTTGATTTTATGGAACACAAATGCATGTGGGATCAACGCTAAATGCCCTCTGTAAATTAAAATTGTTTCCCGCTCTACCCCACACGAAACCTGTTCTTGAAATAAAGGACTTTCACTTCTACACAATTTCGCTTTTAAGTATTTTACACGGGTTTATATTCTGCACAGAGAGTCACTTGTGACAGCATTGTATAAACATTGCTATCAATATGATACACTAGTTTAACATTTAGGAGAAGGGAAGAATACCTTATGAGACTTTGACGAGGACTATTGTGTTGGTATTCCTAAAAGGGAACCGATATTTGGCGAATAAGACATTTTTTTCACAGAATCAGTTATAAGACCGAGGTGGCAGTGAAGAGCTTTTATTAGCTAAAACTAGAAATACGAATTTGAAGTGCAAGATTTGAATGCATAAGTTGAAGAAGATAATTTGAAGTGCACACTCTTAAAGTTTTGAGTTTGAATGGGAGCTTCATTTAGATGACTAATAATGATGTGCATTAACTATGTGTTACCAGCAGATTACACATTAAAGGGAATATATCAGGAGTTTTTAAAAACAAATTTAAATCCTGTTTTTGTAATTTCTAATTAATACTAATCAAGCCAATTTTTTACACCTGTGAAAATATAATGATGATCTCCAAGTATTGCTCTCTGAAACTTCATAATTATGTAATGGGACTACCGGTATATCAGGATTTTCAAAATTTTAAAATTGGCTGAAAATATTTTTTTCAATAAATCATGCCTATATATACTCACTGACCCTGTATTGTCATTTAACATGCCAAAGTAATATATTGGAAAGGGATTTCCTAACTTTTTTTTTCTTTTTTTTAACATTTATTCCACTTTTAATTTACATTATAAATACATAGTATAGCATAGTTGTAATCAAATAACAAATTATCATTATCTTTCTCACTATAAAACATATCTCTTTCTCTCAGTCTATTTCCAGTTTAATAAAGGTGTAGATTTTTTTTATTTTGTTACAGTTTTATAGATATCATTGTTTTTCTAGTGGGAAATAAATGGTTAATTTAATATACTTTGACTAGGTTAAATATATTACAAAATGTTCTCCATATACGGTCTTGTGGTAGTAATTCACTAATATAATTGAAAATTGTCATGTGCCAGGGTCCAGATTCTGCAAGTGTCCTAACATTGTTATTAAAGATTATTTTACATATTTTCATTACCAGGATAAAGTTATCCCTTTATATGTCGTATTAATTTAAATATTCAGAAGTTTATGCCACTGTGCTTTAAAGGTATCAATTTTTCCGGTTTTTTATTGCTATTTCTTTGAGTGATAAAAGTGTATATTTGAGTCTGTTTTTAAAAGCAATAGTGGAAAGTGTTCCATTCAGTCGTCTTGTAAAAAGTATGTAATATTTTATTTCAAGAATAATTTAAATTTCTGTTTGTGACATGTTGTTTTCTATATTGGTATTAAATATAAAACATTTTTCATAAAATGAGCATTTTACATTAATAGTAGAGAACCAAGTTTTGAGTTTATTAAGGAATATTTGTGTTGTTGGACATGTCCAAAACATGTGGACGAGGGTCTCTTCCTGGTTACAGGATGTACATAGAGAACTGTTAATTATTTTTAATGTATGTAGATAATCTTACATGGTGGAATCCTATGATTTATTCTGGTTTGAAACCATTGTTGTTGTGCACTAAGATTGTTATTAAAAGGTGACGCAAATATTTTGTCCCATGTTACTTCATCTATGACGTAGATCTGTTGCCATTTAAACTTTGATGTAGGTTCATCATTGTTATTATTAAGTATTGAGTATATGTTTTGACAACCTTTTCTTTATTTTTATTAATGTGTGTAGTGACTTGAGTACATCTAACCAAAACGGATTTGAGATAGTTCTCATTATTTTCAAAATATAAGAGTCCCCAAAATCTATCAATTTTTTTAATGGTATATGCGTTATATTTGCCCATTTTCCATCATTTATTATTAATCCTCTAATCCAGATTACTTTTATAGCTGCTATGAATGCATTAATGTTGATCATCTTAAGTCCTCCTTGGCTATACTCTAACAAGAACCGACTGTTTAATCTTAGATGGTCCATTCCAGATAAAACTGTAGAATAGACTATTAATGTGATTTATAGTATTGAGATTTGGGTTTGGAAGGGACATAAATAGGTGATTTAATATTGGAATTAAAAGGGATTTGACAACAGTTATTTTCCCTTTTGGAGTAAGATATCTCCGTTTCCAAGATTTGATTAAGGTTTCTATTTTTGATATTTTTTCTTGGTAATTTTTTGATATTATTTTATCAAGATCTATATCAAAGTGTATTCCTAACAGTTTAAAGTTTGTTATTCCCCATGTAAGTTTCCATTTTGTTTTGATAGTTTCAGTACTGTATTTTTTCAGCCCTATCCATATAACTTTTGTTTTGTCAAAGTTAACATTGAGACCGGAATATTCAGCATAACTTGATAATTCAGATAGTGTTTCATTTAAAGACTGTTGTGATCCATCTAATAAAGCTGATGTATCATCTGCATATTGTGATATTTTATATTCTGTATTGCCTATTTGATACCTTTTATATTTTTGTTGTTTCTTATTTTAATTGCAAGAATTTCAGCACATAAAATTAATAAATATGGTGACAACGAGTCTCCTTGACAGCAACCATGGCCTATATTAAAGAATGATGATAAGTTACCACCTTGGTTTACTGCAAGCTTTACGTTGTTGAAAAAATAAGTTTACCCAAGATATGATAGATTTACAAAAGCCAAACAATTTTAAAACTTTATTAATAAAAACCCAAGATATTGAGTCGAACGCCTTTTCAAAATCTATCAAAAGCAGATTTCCTAACTTGGTTAAGCACCTAGGTTAGTATAAAATAGATTTCCTGCTTAAAATTGCAACATATTTTGTGATGTATTAAATCAGTCACATGATTTCATTTTGATTTCAATTTCATCCAGATTACAGGTTTACAGGAAGTAGAAATTGTATCATCTTAGAAAGAGATTGAATGACTGTGTGAAGGTCATCAAGCAGTATTAAGTAAGTGCTGTATATTTTAAGAATGGGGATTTTGTTTCAAGTTTACACTCAATATTTAAGGTAGTGGGACCATAATGGGCTATATTTCAAATCTTTTAAAGCCTTTTATTTTTATTAACTATATAATATCACTGGCTTATTTCCAAATTTTTAGAAACTTTTACCATCTAAAAAATTTACTTTACTTTACTATATCCCATTTTCAAAAGGCCGCAAAAAAATTACAAAGACCTAAATGGGTTTAATTGCTACAATTTTATTAATTTTCAATATTTTTTTACATTTTTTAGTATCAGTGTATTCTAAAAGCATATGTATTATGAAAAAATATGAGCATGCAACATTGAATTGAAAAAAATAATCTCAAATGAACTCTTTTTGTATTCTAGCGGACAGGAGAAATCCATTTTTTTTTTTTTATAGCTTTGAAAAAAGTTGTTCTAATATAAAAGTGTAGGGAATCCATTCTACGTTTGGGGCATCAATACTACATGACTAACTTTTATATTATATTATACTATTCCACATATAATATCAAAAGATTAGGAAGTTTTACCATCCGTTTTCTTTTCATAATATTTTTTTTAATATGATATGGTCAAAATTTCATAATCGACACTTCTATAGAAATAAATGTTTATCTTAAAGGTAATGTCAATGTTTCCAAGTTTTTATACAAAAACTATAATGACAAATATTATTGAAATAAAGATGTTCAAACATTATACAGAAATAGCATAAAAGCAATAATATGTATTTTTTATGTGAAAATTGAACATGGAATCAGAACCCCACCCACCCCCACCCCATTCACGGTTCATCTTAGTACTTGAACACTTAAATTGTTTATCTTGCGAATAGTGTCAATTTCAAAATTTCAAAACAAACATAGTATGACATAAACTATTAAATATTAATACTATGTAAAAAAATTCACATTAACAGTATAGCAGAATAGAACCCCCACCCCCTCACTTGACACACACACCTCAAGTCATAAAGAGTCATTGTTTGAAATATATAGGCATATTTGATATAACTTCATCTAATCCTTTTTTGCTTTGGTGACCCTTGGTACACCATCACCATTATTGGCAGGAAATATGCCTCTCAGTCCATCCTCACCAGAATGTTTATAACTTGTTTTCATTTGGAGTGAAACTGTAGGATAGGAGCTCTTTCGGTGTCAAATATTTGAGGAGTTGCCCAAGTGACTACGCATCGGCATTATGTGCACTGCAGCTGATATTGCACAACAATTTCACAATGTCTTCCTGTTTATGTGAATGACTTGGAAACAGTTTCCTTAACACTGTCAGGGAATAATTAATCCTGATACACACTTGGAAATTGCTCTGTATTGTTGGTATGTCATATACCACTGGATAATAAAATCATCTTCCATTGTAAGCTACTAATATGACTAATTTTTTTTCAGTCATTTACAAAGTTTCTGGATAGCTGTTTGAATGTAGAATGGTTTCACACTATTACCATTGACTCTCGTGGTTTCAGAATCAGTCATTACTATACCAGTAACCTTCTGATGGTATAGGCAATCCTGTTCTAACATAGGTGGCAAATGTTTGTGAAGACTCGACTTCCACTGCAGTTATCATAGATGTAATGTGTGGCATCAGTTCACCACATACTACAAATACAGAATAAAGTACTGTTATTAATTTAGACTGCTTTGAGCTAATATTTTCAAGAGGTGACTTATAACTGAATACTATTGTTTTCTCTTTATCCTCTTCATATGTCCTTTTCTGCTCATCCAAATGTCCCAATATGACTGACCTCACTGTTACAAATTCTCGGTAGTGTAGTGGACAGTGTTGGCAGCTCATGCCAGAGATTGCAGGTTTGATCCCCAGCTCGACCCAGTGTCTCTGGAAAAGCAACACGCAGGACTGGGCCTACTCTGGAAACGGACTCCAGAGCGTTTGATAAAAGCTCAGAGCTTTCTTCGCAATCGAGCTAAAATAAGTTGGTATAAACCAATTCAATTCATTAAAGAGGGTTTGTCGTAAACAGGTAGCCCAGACTTTTTGTATTGATTGTTAAGTATGAAACTAAACATCTACACAGATGTATCTGACTGCATTCTATAATAGAACATATGGCAGGGCGATAATGACAGATTATGGGTATCTAGTCCTGGTTAAACCATTGCATATCTAAAAGAAAAGATGACTATGTACATCAAGGACTTGTATAGCTCTATATAATTCCTTGTGTACATGTAAGGGCATCAATACAATTGTCACGTTAAAAACAGCATAAAATTCAATACAGTCAATTATAAATTATTAAATACATACATGTTAAAGTCATGTGTGTGCCATTCACTACACAGAACATTGCACTTCTTGTCCAAAAGGAAAACTTGTACATGTATATAAAAACAATTCTTACTACTTGTTTACATTTTAGTTTTATGTATTTTGTTAATATGAGACAACGTGTCTCATTATCATTCATCTCTCACCGCTAATTAATGTGGAATGTTATCAACTAGTTTTGGAAATGGGTGTAATCGAGTACAGGTTAAGCTTCCAGGATCCTGGAAAGAGTGGTTAGGTTAGCTGGTCGTCTGTTCGGTCTCGATGGCATGAAAATTATATTCAATCATCAATCAAAGTGTAGCAAAAAAAAAAAATATACATAATTATGTATCTCAGCATTTTTTAAATTCTGGATAATTAAACAGTTTCATCACAACTAATTACTATCAGTTCTAATAAAAAAATCAATGTTTTACAACAGACAGTCATCAATACTATCTTACCTGACCTAGCTTTGTGTTGACTGCAAAACTGGGCATTCTTTTAGATCTTTGATGGTGTGTTTTTGCCATAGGCAACTCTGTTGACATGTCCACAGTCACTGTTTTGACGCACAACATACACATATTCGGCTTACCCTTTCTGATTTTTTCCCAGCAATGCTGTCATAAGTAACTGGTAAAGTGCTAAATCTGCATAATTGACAACGTTTTCACAACAAAACTTCAAACACAACCAATTTTCGATCACTTTTTTCCAACGCGCTTCATTGACTCTTCATTTGATATTGATACACTGGCTCAGACACATTACAAGCAGTGTGTTTGCTATAGATCGTAAAAATCCATTTTTGTTTACAACCGGAAGTGAGCATTTATCGTTGTTTTTTTTTTTAAATTTAATGTTTATGACGATAAAAAGATGTTAAAAGCAATGAAACAAAACAGGATATGGGATTTATTGTAATGAAATAAAAAAATATCTATACATTATGACCAAGCCTTCTAAAATTCCAAAATGTAAATCGGTCCAGGTTTTTTACAACCGTAAGAATCGCACTTATTTTAAAAAAAAACATTATATGATATATGCATACCCCACCCACCATGTCAGCTGCATCATGTATTTTCTCTGTTTATTCATTAATAGGGAACTACTTCAAGTTTATTTGTGTATTATTAATAACATGCTTTATCACAATGTGTACATTTTAATGACTGACATTATGTTTCCGCTTTACTGAATAATTTTCATTATATTAAAAACGCTCGATCGAACCAGAAGTGTTGTAAGTACCGGAAACTGCGTGAAATAATCACCGTGGAAACCAATGTAATGGTTCATTCAACTTTTTATTTTTGATATGCGTTGTGCTGTAGCTAGCCACTACGTACAATTACCAAAATCAGCTCGTATATATGATTAAAGTTATTTTTTTGAAAAATGAAACAAACGAGTAACACTGCACATTTTATCAAATATTTTAATGACTCAAACAAAATTTGGTCCAACCGTCCCAGCTTTGGCTAGCGGTATATCAAAGAAATTATGGACGCAAACACAATCTTTTGATGAACCGACAGAATGCTATGGGTTGCTGATTACACATAGAAGGCGTGCTACATAGCGATAGACTCTTCCAATAAACTCCCCCTAATATCATTAATGGTTTAGTCAAAACTGACATCATTTCGCACAGCAGGTGACAAAACAATCGGATTATAGGGTCAAATGATATTGCTGCAAGGCATATTTCACAGGTCAGTATGGCATGGTAAGAACAATTTATGAGATTTTAGAAGGCCTGATTATGACATTGTATTTTATAGGTTTATTCCGTTCTATACGGAGATGCTCCGACATCGTCACGGAGGATACCAATATCGCACGAAAGTTAACAAGCCCATTACGGCACTACCTTCAACAATAGCGACATTTTGCATTTTATATGCTCCGCCCCCATCAGCACTGTATTGCTTTGATTTATTTGAATTAGCTATGGTTTTCAGTATTTCCCCCTGTGGCGAGCATATTACTATCAATCCTTGCTTCATTAGTTTCAATCCAATCTGGCCAAAGTCTTCATGATGATTGATATATGACATTATGTCTCAATGTCATGTCTCTCACTGCTAATTCAAGTGAGGATGTGATCCATTACTTGCTAAGATTGGTGTACTCCAGTACTGGTTAACCTTCCAAGATCCCAGGAAAGAGAAGTTAGGCTAACTGATCGTCCTTTAGCCCTAAATGGCAGAACAATGACTATAAATATTTAAACAAACAAACAAACAGTGCCTCTGAGGACCTTGAGTCCTATGATTTTGTTGTTTCCTTTGTCTGTTTTAGGTGACATGGAATCCTTGGCTTTTTTATCATAGTCAAGGGCACAGTTACTAAAAACAGAAAAATAGTATTCACTTAAAACATTGTAACTTTAAAGTTTCCCTTAAGATATTTTGTTGAAATTTTGTAGACAGGTTCCTAACTAAATCATTTAAAGGTCAAGCTCACTATTACTGAAAAAAGAATATTGGTTTTCACTTAAAGGTTTAATTGCCCTTGAGATATTTTGATGAAATATTGTGAATAGCTTCCTTTTGTGAAATTGAAAGTAGATATTGATTTGAACGAGATCATTTCAGGTTCAAGGGCACTGATACTAAAAATAGAAAATTGGTTTCTGCCCTTACAGATTTTTATTTACATGTGACATATATGAGAAAGTTATAAGGCACATATATGTGTCTTATATGTCCTTTATACTAGGTTTCATATATGTCCAATATATGGATTTCAAATGCAAATGAGATATAAGACTGTTATAAACAACATATATGTGGGTTTTAAATATATCTCACATAAATGCCCCATATATGTGTCATATATGTCCCTTATAAGTTTTCAGACATATGTGTGATCTACTTATAAGGCACATATATGACAACTACACAGATGTGACATATATGTCCATATGTCCCATATAATCCAATATATGTCAATATTTCTGCCAGCATGTATACAGCAAATATTGCAATTTAGATTTAATATAATACACATTAATACTCAGCCCCCATCTTGATCACTTTGACTTTTCACTGTATAATATATATATAGTGGGACAAATACTAATACTTAATAATACAAACACTGGATTTTCTCATAAGATATGTATTTTTTTATCAACAAGGTATTTACATACCTATATTGATGTGCTTTGATTTATGCCAGTAAATTCCAAGGAAGTTATTGTCATTGTAATCTTTAAATTGTTAGCTTGATATTTGTGGATGATTTATCAAGTCCCTTGCTCCTGGAGTAAAATTGTTTCTGTAAACATTCACAATCAGTATCCATGTAAAAGAGACAGTTACCAACATAAAAACATTGTCAAAGGTCAATAAAAAGAGAGATAATAATGTATATAGTACAATCATAGTTTCCATTTAATTCTAAATATTGTAATCAAATCAAATCAAACAAAATATAAATGTTTGCACTATATTTTTCTTAAAATCCAGCAGAATATTAGATATAAAACATGTTTCCTTTTTTCTTTGTGTGTAACTCTTCCATGAATTTGAAATAGCTGTTATATTAATAGCATAATCATGGGCTGACAGTATCATGTTACCAGTTGTGGCAAGTATGTATGGACCTTACAGACAATATTGTCTGAACATTTATAACTGCCTTATACTTGGCTTACATGGGCCCCATTCCCATACAACTGTCATATAAGGGACATATATGTGGAGACAAGTTAGACATATAGTGGCCTTATACATATAAATCATATAGTCAGGATTTCATGGCAGTTATATGTGCCTTATATGTCTCATATATGTCCCATATAGGACTCATATAAGGCACATATGAGTTACATATATGTTGGTGACTTTGGTTTCTGTAAGGGTGTATAATAACTTGATTTCCCTTTAGGTATTTTAATGAAATTTTGTGAATAGGTTTCCTACCTGAAAAGAAAGCTTAAAAAAATATCTTTTCTATGTTACAACATCGGCTTAAGCATATTTGTATAATATTCATTTGAGGAATTCTTGTATTTACTTCCAATGATGGCAGCTCAATATGAGTAATACTACGATTTGGCAAAAGAGTTATGTAACAAGTATGTTAGTGACCCCTGACAATCAGACACATGCATTTAGTGCCACTCTCTGAGAAACATAATAACATTGTTGTTATATTCATTTCGTGGTTGTGGCACGTTTCCACATGCAGGTATCATTGCTGATAATGAGACAGAAATTGTCCTATTAGATAATTTATAGGTTTGAACACAAGACAGTGTGGTAGTTATTATGTTGTATAGCCTTACTTATGGTTGGCACAAGACATTGTGGTAGTTATTATGTTGTAAAGCCTTACTAATGGTTGGCACAAGACAGTGTGGTAGTTATTATGTTTTATAGCCTTACTAATGGTTGGCACAAGACAGTGTGGTAGTTATTATGTTTTATAGCCTTACTAATGGTTGGCACAAGACAGTGTGGTAGTTATTATGTTTTATAGCCTTACTAATGGTTGGCACAAGACATTGTGGTAGATATTATGTTTTATAGCCTTACTAATGGTTGGCACAAGACAGTGTGGTAGTTATTATGTTTTATAGCCTTACTAATGGTTGGCACAGAAGGCAGTGTGGTAGTTATTATATTTTATAGCCTTACTAATGGTTGGCACAATACAATTTATTTGGTAACTGTCTGCAAATTTATTTGATAATTAATTGAAAGTACAAATAAAATTTGAAGAGAACAGAATTTTATTTTTGATAATTATTTGAGTTGAAAAGTTTGTTTTGTAGCAGATATTTTTCTTACAGTGTGAGAAGATGCTGTTTCACATAAATGGTTCCTTTTGCAAACAATGTAGACCAATAACAATCTTCAAGTAACACTGATCACAGTTTACATCATTTGACTCTTAGTTAGTAAATTCTTTTTCAACATCCCTTCTGAAACAAGTTGTTGTTGTATGATGTTTACTGTTGCTTTCAATAAGTTTTCAGTCATTTCATGACAGTGTCTACCTGAGACAGTATTCTAAGCATTGCCACACTGAAATATCATGCTGCAGACTCATAGTATGACACCCCACCCAGTCCTATAACTCTAAATGCTGAGCACTAAGTGAGAAAGTTTCTAGTCTTTGGTATCACCCAACCTGGGATCAAATCGAGCCTTAGTAATGACCTCCTGCATGCAAGGTAGATGCTCTATCACTAGACCAGCGCTATGGTTTTCAAAAACAAGAATGGAAGTAAGCCATTGAAGTGGCAAAATTTAGATTTATAGCTAGCGATAGGGAGCGATTATACACTCAGTTGCCTGTATTGCTGTTGTTACAAGAAACTAAAATGTCTCAATTATTATTTCAAAATTGCTTACGCCAAAAGGAAAAATAATTTTTTTTCTTGTGACTCGGCCAAGTCAATATTTCAACTCCAGAGCCAAATTATTGATTTTTTTTTTGTCTTTTGCTTCCATTTCAATCTATAAACCATGTAAATAAAAAAATCCTACCTTACTGACCCATGTTTTTTTCCAGCATGTCACAGGAAACTTTTTTCATTTGGCTTTAACTTTCATTTGGCTATTACTGGTAGGTGTTCATTTGAAGTTGATTGAATTAGAAAATTTTACACAGCAGCCCCTAAAAACAAAAAAAAATACATGAGACATGCTGAGTTTAAGCAACAGTTTATTTAAAAATCCTAATGGAAGACAATTATTTGTAAAAGTATGTCATAACATGTAACACTGAAACTGAAAGGAACTATTCTTGTATCAGCATAAAGACATTATGCTTCCGCAGATGAGTCAGTGAAATGTGACCATTGTTTGACTCTAAGTTGGTTATTTCTTACTTAGAACACCGCTGTTAAATGATGTTTAAATTTTGAAATTGGGGGAAAATAAGATGGAATTGTCTTTAGTAGAAAAGGAGTCAGTTAACTTCATCAGTAAATATAACTTGAATGAGACTAATGGAATATTTTATGCTGCTGACTACTGAGTTGGATGTCTATAATCAATATTGTAGGATAGTGCTATCATGATCAGCATCATTCCAAAATCACTGTCTATTTATACTGTATACTCACTGTCTCTATTTATACTGTAAACCCACTGTCTGTATTTATACTATATACTCATTGTCACTATTTGTACTATCTACTCACTGTCTCTATTTATACTATCTACTCACCATCTCTGTTTGTACTATCTACTCACTGTCTCTATTTATATTATCTACTCACTGTCAATATTTGTATTATCTACTCACTGTCTGTATTTATACTATCTACTCACCATCTCTATTTATACTATCTACTCACCATCTCTATTTATACTATCTTCTCACCATCTCTATTTGTACTATCTACTCACCATCTCTATTTATACTATCTTCTCACCATCACTATTTGTACTATCTACTCACCATCTCTATTTATACTATCCACTCACCATCTCTATTTATACTATCCACTCACCATCTCTATTTGTACTATCTACTCACCGTCTCTATTTATACTATCTTCTCACCGTCTCTATTTATACTATCTACTCACCATCTCTATTTGTACTATCTTCTCACCATCTCTTTTTGTACTATCTACTCACTGTCTGTATTTATACTATCTACTCACCATCTCTATTTATACTATCTACTCACCGTCTCTATTTATACTATCTACTCACCGTCTCTATTTATACTATCTTCTCACCGTCTCTATTTATACTATCTACTCACCGTCTCTAGTTATACTATCTTCTCACCGTCTCTATTTATACTATCTACTCACCGTCTCTAGTTATACTATCTTCTCACCGTCTCTATTTATACTATCTACTCACCGTCTCTATTTATACTATCTTCTCACCGTCTCTATTTATACTATCTACTCACTGTCTCTACTATCTTCTCACCGTCTCTATTTATACTATCTACTCACCGTCTCTATTTATACTATCTACTCACCGTCTCTATTTATACTATCTACTCACCGTCTCTATTTATACTATCTACTCAATGTCTCTATTTATACTATCTTCTCACCGTCTCTATTTATACTATCTATTCACCGTCTCTATTTATACAATCTTCTCACCGTCTCTATTTATACTATATACTCACCATCTCTATTTATACTATCTACTCACCGTCTCTATTTATACTATCTACTCACCGTCTCTATTTATACTATCTACTCACCGTCTCTATTTATACTATCTTCTCACCGTCTCTATTTATACTATCTACTCACCGTCTCTATTTATACTATCTACTCACCGTCTCTATTTATACTATCTACTCACCGTCTCTTTTTGTACTATCTACTCACCGTCTCTATTTGTACTATCTTCTCACCGTCTCTATTTATACTATCTACTCACCGTCTCTATTTATACTATCTTCTCACCGTCTCTATTTATACTATCTACTCACCGTCTCTATTTATACTATCTTCTCACCGTCTCTATTTATACCATCTACTCACCGTCTCTATTTATACCATCTTCTCACCGTCTCTATTTATACCATCTACTCACCATCTCTATTTATACCATCTTCTCACCGTCTCTATGTATACCATCTTCTCACCGTCTCTATTTATACTATCTACTCACCGTCTCTATTTGTACTATCTACTCACCGTCTCTATTTGTACTATCTTCTCACCGTCTCTATTTGTACTATCTACTCACCGTCTCTATTTGTACTATCTTCTCACCGTCTCTATTTGTACTATCTACTCACCGTCTCTATTTGTACTATCTACTCACCATCTCTATTTATACTATCTACTCACCGTCTCTATTTGTACTATCTACTCACCGTCTCTATTTGTACTATCTACTCACTGTCTCTATTTGTACTATCTACTCACCATCTCTATTTATACTATCTTCTCACCATCTCTATTTGTACTATCTACTCACTGTCTCTATTTGTACTATCTACTCACCGTCTGTATTTATACTATCTACTCACCATCTCTTTTTGTACTATCTACTCACCGTCTGTATTTGTACTATCTACTCACTGTCTCTATTTATACTATCTACTCACTGTCTGTATTTTTACTATCTACTCACTGTCTGTATTTGTACTATATACTCACTGTCTCTATTTGTACTATCTACTCACTGTCTGTATTTATACTATCTACTCACCATCTCTATTTGTACTATATACTCACTGTCTCTTTTTGTACTATCTACTCACTGTCTGTATTTGTACTATATACTCACCATCTCTATTTATACTATCTACTCACCATCTCTATTTATACTATCTACTCACTGTCTTTATTTATTCTATCTTCTCACCATCTCTATTAATACTATCTTCTCACCATCTCTATTTATACTATCTACTCACTGTCTCTATTTATACTATATACTCACTGTCGTTTTATACTATCTACTCACCTTCTGTATTTATACTATCTACTCAATGTCTGTATTTATACTATCTACTCACCATCTCTATTTATACTGTCTACTCACTGTCTTTATTTATACGGTATACTCACTGTCTCTGTTTGTACCATCTACTCACTGTCTCTATTTATACTATCTACTCACCATCTTTATTTATACTATCTACTCACTGTCTCTATTTATACTATCTACTCACTGTCTCAATTGATACTATCTACTCACTGTCTCTATTTATTCTTTCTACTCACCATCTCTATTTGTACCATCTACTCATTGTCTCTATTTATACTATTTACTCACCGTCTCTGTTTATACTATCTACTCACTGTCTCTATTTATACTATCTTCTCACCATCTCTATTTATACTATCTACTCACCGTCTCTATTTATACTATCTACTCACTCTCTCTATTTATACTATCTACTCACCGTCTCTATTTATACTATCTTCTCACCATCTCTATTTGTACTATCTACTCACCATCTCTATTTGTACTATCTACTCACCATCTCTATTTGTACTATCTACTCACCATCTCTATTTATACTATCTACTCACCATCTCTATTTATACTATCTTCTCACAATCTCTATTTGTACTATCTACTCACCATCTCTATTTGTACTATCTACTCACCGTCTCTATTTGTACTATCTACTCACTGTCTCTATTTATTCTTTCTACTCACCATCTCTATTTGTACCATCTACTCACTGTCTCTATTTATACTATCTACTCACCGTCTCTATTTATACTATCTTCTCACCATCTCTATTTATACTATCTACTCACTGTCTGTATTTATACTATCTACTCACCATCTCTATTTGTACTATCTACTCACCATCTCTATTTATACTATCTACTCACTGTCTCTATTTATTCTTTCTACTCACCATCTCTATTTGTACCATCTACTCACTGTCTCTATTTATACTATCTTCTCACCATCTCTATTTGTACTATCTACTCACCATCTCTTTTTGTACTATCTACTCACCATCTCTATTTGTACTATCTACTCACCATCTCTATTTATACTATCTACTCACCGTCTCTATTTGTACTATCTACTCACCATCTCTATTTGTACTATCTACTCACCGTCTCTATTTATACTATCTACTCACTGTCTCTATTTATACTATCTACTCACTGTCTTTTTATACTATCTACTCACCATCTCTATTTATACTATCTACTCACTGTCTGTATTTATACTGTCTACTCACTGTCTGTATTTATACTATCTACTCAGCATCTCTGTTTGTACCATCTACTCACTGTCTCTATTTATTCTATCTTCTCACCATCTCTATTTATACTACCTACTCACCATCTCTATTTATACTGTCTACTCACCATCTCTATTTATACTATCTACTCACTGTCTCTGTTCATACTATCTACTCACCGTCTCTATACTACCTACTCACCATCTCTATTTATACTATCTACTCACCATCTCTGTTTGTACTATCTACTCACCATCTCTATTTATACTATCTTCTCACTGTCACTATATGTACTATCTACTCACTGTCTCTATTTGTACTATCTATTCACTGTCTATATTTGTACTATCTACTCACCGTCTGTATTTATACTATCTACTCACCATCTCTATTTGTACTATCTACTCACTGTCTGTATTTGTTCTATATACTCACCATCTCTATTTATACTATCTACTCACTGTCTGTATTTGTACTATCTACTCACTGTCTGTATTTGTACTATATACTCACTGTCTCTATTTGTACTATCTACTCACTGTCTGTATTTATACTATCTACTCACCATCTCTATTTGTACTATATACTCACTGTCTCTTTTTGTACTATCTACTCACCGTCTGTATTTGTACTATATACTCACCATCTCTATTTATACTATCTACTCACTGTCTTTATTTATTCTATCTTGTCACCATCTCTATTTATACTATCTTCTCACCATCTCTATTTATACTATCTTCTCACCGTCTCTATTTATACTATCTACTCACTGTCTCTATTTATACTATATACTCACTGTCGTTTTATACTATCTACTCACTGTCTGTATTTATACTATCTACTCACCATCTCTATTTATACTGTCTACTCACTGTCTTTATTTGTACGGTATACTCACTGTCTCTGTTTGTACCATCTACTCACTGTCTCTATTTATACTATCTACTCACCGTCTTTATTTATACTATCTACTCACTGTCTCTATTTATACTATCTACTCACTGTCTCAATTGATACTATCTACTCACTGTCTCTATTTATTCTTTCTACTCACCATCTCTATTTGTACCATCTACTCACTGTCTCTATTTATACTATCTACTCACCATCTCTATTTATACTATCTACTCACTGTCTCTATTTATACTATCTACTCACTGTCTCTATTTATACTATATACTCACTGTCTCTATTTATTCTTTCTACTCACCATCTCTATTTGTACCATCTACTCACTGTCTCTATTTATACTATTTACTCACTGTCACTATTTTTATTATCTACTCACTGTCTCTATTTATACTATCTACTCACTGTCACTATTTGTACTATCTACTCACTATCTATTTATACTATCTACTCACCATCTCTATTTATTCTATCTACTCCCTGTCTGTATTTATGCTATCTACTCACTGTCTCTATTTATTCTATCTACTCACCATCTCTATTTGTACTATCTACTCACTGTCTCTATTTATACTATCTACTCACCGTCTCTATTTATTCTATCTACTCGCCATCTCTATTTGTACTATCTATGCACTGTCTCTATTTGTACTATCTACTCGCCATCTCTATTTGTACTATCTACTCACTGTCTGTATTTGTACTATTACTCACTGTCTCTATTTATTCTATCTTCTCACCATCTCTATTTATATTATCTACTCACCATCTCTATTTATACTATCTACTTACCATCTCTATTTATACTATCTATTCACTGTCACTATTTGTACTATCTACTCACTGTCACTATTTATTCTATCTACTAAGTATCCATAACCTTGTTTTCTCTTTAAGTAACTGTATCTCAATGAGTAACAATAAAGATCTGTTTCCTCACTGAGTAATAGTAAAGCTCTGTTTTTTTCATTCAGTAACAGTAAGCTCTACTTCCTCATTGAGTCACAATATAGCTCTGTTTCCTCACAGAGTAATAGTAAAGCTATGTTTGCTAATTGAGAAACATTTACCCTGTTTCCTCAGAGTAACAATAAAGCTCTGTTTTCTCACACAGGAAGTTACCATGTTTTCCTGAATAAAGTAAAGCTTTGTTTTTCATTGATGAAGAGGTTCATTGTTCTCCCACTGACAAACAATTAAGCTCTGTTTCTCACTGAGAAAGAGGTACCTTGTTCTCCCACTGAGTGACAGTAAAACTCTGTTTCTCACTGAGTAAGAGGTACCTTGTTCTTCCATTGAGAAGCTGTAAAACTGTTTGTCACTGAGGAAGAAGTACCTTATTTTCCCACTGAGAAAACTGTTGCTCACTGAGGAAGAAGTACATTGTTCTCCCACTGAGAAACAGTAAAGCTCTGTTTCTCACTGAGGAAGAGGTACCTTGTTCTCCCACTGACAAACAATTAAGCTCTGTTTCTCACTGAGAAAGAGGTACCTTGTTCTCCTACTGAGTGACAGTAAAACTCTGTTTTCCACTGAGTAAGAGGTACCTTGTTCTCCCATTGAGAAGCAGTAAAACTCTGTTTGTCACTGTGGAAAAAGAACCTTGTTCTCCCACTGAGAAAACTGTTTCTCACTGAGGAAGAAGTACATTGTTCTCCCACTGAGAAACAGTAAAGCTCTGTTTCGCACTGAGTAAGAGGTACCTTGTTCTCCCACTGAGAAAACTGTTTCTCACTGAGGAAGAAGTACATTGTTCTCCCACTGAGAAACAGTAAAGCTCTGTTTCACACTGAGGAAGAGGTACCTTGTTCTCCCATTGAAAAAACAGTAAAGCTCTGTTTCACACTGAGTAAGAGGTACCTTGTTCTCCCATTGAGAAATAGTAAAGCTCTAATTCTCACTGAGTAATAGTTAACTCACTAGGAAAAAGTAACCTATATTTTTTTACAAGGTAGCAATAACCTACTTTCCTCGCAGTAACATTTTTTCATAATTCCCAAACATGCTGTGCATTTGATGCTGAATCCAGGATGCTTGTCTCAACTAAGCTCAACAAAGCCAGCATCAATTCTATGTACTCTAGAATTGTCTTTTATCTGTGAAGCCCTGTCTCTACTTGTCTGTCTGTGGGATTGAGGCAGATCAATTTTTCCCTGTCTTCCATAATATGTCAGTCTTGACTATTGACATGTAGGTATATTGTTATCTCCAAATCACCTATGATGGCACCAGATATTTTAAGAAAACGCATCTCATGACTTTAATCTTTGCAATATCGATACAAACACAGACTTCAGTGACCTCTGAAAACAATGTATTTCAACCAAATTGCCGTATTTTACAATTCATATTATTATTTGAGTCTTTATGATGTTGTGGTCTGAGGTTTTCAATGGTTTATTTAAGAATAAAATAACCAAATTGCTAAATTTTAATTAAAAAAAAAAAACAAAAACAAAAACATTCCAATCTTTCTGTGTCGGATCCAGATTTTTTTTAATTGCAGAGATTTGATCTTTTCAAGCCATTAGATGTATATGGTAGTGTTGTTCCGATTAATCAATTAATTGCCAAATTTTTACCAAAAGCCACTGACACAATCATCGACGATGGAATTTCGTTCATCTATGATGAGCTATATACTGAATATTGTGCAAGAGTTCTTGTTCTTTCTTATTACTAAATTGAAAAGTGATTAGATGAAAATTAAGTCAGACAGCTAATAAAACTTGCCCAGGCCAACTTATATACATGACTAACAAAGACAAAGATGAATGACTGCATCCCTTTTCAGGGAAAATAAAATAGATCAGACTGCTTGGACAATTTCAGATAATTTTAATAATAAAGAAAACCTGTCATAACTGAATTGTAATTATAATCTTTAATTGATTGTCTCAAATGTCTAATTAATCAATTAAAGATTTCAGCTCCGATTCCCAACACTGGTAAATGTCGTTTCCATCTTATTTACTATAACCAGGGCCTCAAGACTATGTAGAACTTCTTCAACTGTTACTGTTTGTCATTACTGAACAATGATTCAGGAGTTATTTGCAAATGGGATGTCACAAATAATATCTGTCATGAGTGACTGTTCCATTTGCAACATAATAATGAGGGAATTATTTATCACTTTTTGTAAATTAAAACTGACACTGTAATGTCTCTTTTCAATTCTAAAATATATACCAAACCATTCTCCACAATTCTTATATATCTAAAAATGATGTCAATGATGTTGATAATGTGTATTTGCTCAGTCGCGGATCCAGGAAGTAGTTAAATGTGAGCAAACTTATTGCACTGTTTGATCTTGTGTGTACTGACAACTTGTTCTTATCATTACATTTTAATCAAGTATTTCTGTTTCATAGTTTCATTTTTAAAGTGAAAAATGCTGATTAGTTGACAAGAAATTGTCAGTGCTTATAACAAACATTTAAAGGGTCACATGTCAGTGTTTCAATCAATATTCATTCAAGAAACCAGTCTTTACACATTTATCTGAAACTTACATGTATATATTCTGAAAAACAGTCACATGATTCTCTGGTCTCTATGGAAATTCGGGGGCAAATTCCAAATTTATGAGTGAGGATGTCACAGTGTGTATGTAACCTGTAAAGAGAGGAGAGTATGTCAGCAGTCCAGCTAGCAGCTGGTAGAGCATTCACCCTGTAATCAAAAGATCCTGTGTTCGAGTCCCAGACTGGCTGCATATTTTTCTCATCCTATTACACATAGCTGGCTATGTTACTTATTTTTGCCAGAACTATGATCCTTTCCAAATTTGAAAGCTTATAGACATTATGTAAGAAAAAAATGTTTTTTCGCCAATTCTTTTTTTTTTAAAATCCTGATGTACTTCCTTTGGTGATGAACACTGTACAATATTATTCGTGGTGTAACTTGGTCAATCTAAAAATGCAGGCCTAGAATTTATTTTTTAAAAATGTAAATGGTCAACGGCGCATTCTCGGGGATTTTGTTTGTATTTTTATCTATGTAAAACATACCAATTACTTAGCATATTTTATTTTTCGTCAGAAGTGCAGGCCCAAGTTTAACTAAACATCCCAACTGGTGATTTTCCTGAATTCAAAAATGTCAATTTCTCTTAATGATAGCTTTGACTCAGTACACATTAAATGACCAAACAGAAATAAAGTCAAAACTAACATTGTACTCATTGGAAGAATTAAATGCAAAATAATCTATGTAAATGAAGTTACAGCCTTTCAAATATTTGAATTGAGGAAAATCTCAAGTTGAGATGTTTTGTAAAAGTGGGGCCTGACCTGGGCGTGTAGTGCCTATTTGTAGCTATGCCATTGTTGTTGCAAGATTAAACATTGATTCAGTCTGGTAGTTATTTATATTTCATACTTACAGTGTCTACCACATGTGTCAATATATCAATATTCACATGTAAGAAGTGATAGTGAACACAGATGCATCCATTTTAACTGATAGAACTATAGCATATATCAAGATAGCAAGATAAAAATTGTTTCTAGAAAATTTTTACCAGAGCATACTACCATGCCACATGTTGTGATAGTGATGTCATGACGTTGTAATAGTGAGGTCATCACGTTGTAATAGTGAGGTCATCATGTTGTAACTTTTGTGTTGCGTCCATATTGGTTAATCTTAAACACTATGTACACCAAATAGATAAATCACAATTTTTAATGCATTATACCTCTGGTCAGGACCCAGTTAGCTCAATTGGTAGCGTGTGTCTGAATATCAATTCAAGAGCCGTGAATTCGAATTCCCACCCGCCAAGTCTCCATAATGATTGATACATGACATTACATCTCATTATCATTCGTCTCTTACCCCTGATTCCAGTGGGAACATTATCGGTTACTTGTTGAAATTATTGTACTCAAGTACTGGTTAACCTTACTGGATCCCAGGAAGGAATGGTTAGGTTAACTGATCATCTAGTAGCCCTTGATGACATAAAAATAATAAATGTCCATCCAATCATTAACTCAGGTAAGCTGGAATACACTTGCACGGTCATTGTATACTGCTTGTATACTTGGCGGTAACTTTGGCCGTTAAATTGTTAATTTATTATAAACGTAGAAATAGTATATTGTTTAAAAGTACTGCTCAATTTGACAGAAATAATTGTTTTAACTTGCATGTCTGGAAATTGAACACAATTAGCAATTACTGTAAATACTTTTGTAAGAATTTCTTACAGCCTGTCACTTATCAAGTCACCATGTTCATTTCTCTTCCCAAAATATTTCTGCTACTCTCTCTGCAGTATGCCAATTGACACTTCTCTCATTGGACTCATGCATTCAAATTTATGTCGAGCCATATTTGGAAATCGTATTATAATTTCACAGTCATGTCTGATAGAAAAGTTTAACACTTTTACAAAATCTTAAGAAACGTCCCTGATGTAAAGAGCATCTCGGATTCTGACAGTTTTCATCTTTCATCGCCAGACAAGTATGAGTAGTGTATTGCGTGAAACTGTGATGTTACAAATTTGACCATTATTTCATTAAGCGAATAGCAGCCAATGAAAGTGTGGCACCATTAAATCATAGAGATATAAATGAGTAAACAACGTTGTACAAAATACAAAGGAATCTTATTTATTGGCCAACAGTTTCTTTTCACATAACGGCAAATGAATACAGTTTTGGCAGAACAGGTTGTCACGAGAAACTTTTGAACTGATACCAGAAGTAGTAGTTTTATTGAGCACTTCCATCCATTACTTCCTTGGAATTAAGACGTAAAAGTAGAGCACTTGTTTGCTTCCTTTTTTGTATGGAGATTTATTATTCCCTGCTATAATAAAAATACAGGAAATCCAGTAAGTGAAAAATGGAGGATAAATCTTGTGTTTTCTATTCCTGGGTGTGACTTGCTGATGATTATTTAAGATAGAAGTTCTCCAATATATTTTGGTTAGCTGATAAAAAACTCTTGTTGCCTGTTAAGGCTATCCTGAGCTGTGTATTTATTACCTACTACCTAACTTAGTAACCTTTTTACATGTTTGAACTGTTTTTCTTAATGAATCAACATACCTTCTGATGACAATGTAACTAAATCCTGCTTAACCTACCCTTGTAGGGAGCAGTGAGCAAACATAGATAGGTACAGATGACTTTTATTATCCCAAAATCCAGGGGACCAGGGGCCGGTTTCATTTAACATCTGACACTGAGATTTTCCTCAACAAAAAAATTTCAATTTCTTTAAATAATTACTTGAACTCATTATATAATATTAAATGACCACACAGAACTGAAGTTGATACAAACATTTCCAGGGGACCAGGGGCTGGTTTCACTAAACATCTCACGCTGAGATTCCTCAGCTAAAAATTTCAATTTCTTTAAATAATTACTTGAACTCATTATATAATATTAAATGACCACACAGAACTGAAGTTGGGACAAACTTTTCCAGGACACCAGGGGCCGGTTTCAATAAATATGTCATGCTGAGATTGTTCTCAACAAAAAAATTTCAATTTCTTTAAATAATTACTTGAACTCATTAGATAATATTAAATGACCACACAGAACTGAATTTGGGACAAACCTTTCCAGGGGACCAGTGGCAGTTTCACTAAAGTTGGGACAAACCTTTACTCATTGGTAAAGGATAACAGGCAAACTAACAATGTAACTGAAGTTCTAGAATATAAAAAAATTAAGTTGAGGGAAAATCTCAAGTTGAGACATTTAATGAAATTGGTGCCAGGAAGTTGTTTTGAGATAAACAGTAATTTGGGATAATCAGTTATTTGAGATAACCAGTTACAGACCCTAAACCACTCAAGTACTCCATAATTGCACTCCGTTTGCGCTCAGTTTGCACTCCGTTCGCGCTCCGTTCGCGCTTAGTTCGCGCTCCGTTCGCGCTCCGTTTGCGTGCACTCGATTAAACGCGGTTAATTTTATGCACTCACAAACGCAAGTATTCGCTCACGAGCGCTGTATAGCTGAGTGCTCTATTTAATACTCCTCTTAGCGTTCGCTTCGTTCAGCGTTCACTCAACGTTCAGTTCGCTCAGCTCGGTTTCCGGCCCATAACCAATCGCAACATCTCATCTCTTTAAAATGATTCTATATTGACTTTTTAATTTAATCTGTTCCAATGGAGCAATAAAATGTATCCATGGGATTTAGTCAAGGTAAATTAATTCATAATCCGATTGTTTGTCTACATATTATGTCACCCGCTGTGCGAAAGGTTGAACTAGTATCGATAGTAGGCATGTTTAACGGAAGTGTCTATGTTTTGATATGTGATCAGTGGTCTGGGTGATCAAAGAATATCGCACGTTATACCGGCTTCTGTTATCCAGACCGATATGTGTTTGCGTCAGTATCTTCTTTGATATACCGTCAGCCGTTTGTTACAGGAAATCAATTAAGTTTGTCCACAAAATTTACATAAACATCATCAACATTAACTAAATATATTGTTATTAATAATTAAATTTAATTAATAATACCATACTGTTGATACCTCGTTGGCCTTATAATAATCCATAAATCTGCTCAGTGTAAGCAGTGACTTAACAACATGTGGATATATCACTGGTTTTGTTAATGTTCAAATTAAAATAAGCTTTATAATCAATAATATGCACTGCATGGGTGATGGAAAATTTATTATAATCCGTGCGATGCAATTCGACATTATAATAAATGATTTTTGAAAAATAATAATCTTGTAGTGTTTTTCTCGATTTGGGTCCTAATGTAGCTTCACTAAACTTAGAAAAGATATTCTGATATTTTAAGTTTTATAATTATTTTCGTTATCATTATGTATATAAATATACTTGCAATGAACTTTTTTTCAGTGGGTTTCTCAAATTATTCTTTTACTGATAGTATGCTTTATGTTAATACATTATTTAAAATGACAAACTATAATAAACTTGTTTGAAACTAAACCCACTGTGCTATACCGCTAATTATATGACACGCAGCAACACACCCGTGGTGTTAATTACGTTATGTCACATGCCAGTGAGAGCCGTGTCAATTAAGTTATATGCTAAAGCGGTGACTTATCGGTCTATTGACCACGGAAGATATGTATGATTTCATTTTGATTGTAATTCGTGCCAGATGGATGAATCTTAATTGAGCCAACATTATGTGATTGAAAAGAAATGATAAAAAAGAAAAACTGCTAGCCAATTAACAACAAATAAAAAAATCATTTAAGATATTGGTTATTCGAAGTTTCAGAACGCTTAAGTATGTAAATATCATGATGTTAATATCATTAAATTAACGAACCGAAAACCCCACGCCAGTTCTGAATGACTGGTAGAAAGTGTGACATACACGTATTAAGGGATGTATATTCAGGGCTGTCATTTTACCACAGCTGCCATAGCGATTTCTTATAAAAAACAGATCAGAATTGTTAATTTACAAAATAAAACAAGCCTACAATTTTAAAACTAATAAAAATTAAAGACATGTCTCTAAATAATTCCTTGTAAAAATGTAGTATTTTATTTGTATTATTTTTTACTTTCATTATTTGTTTTATTTTTTTAAATATTATTATCATTGGAGCTATTATTATAATATTCATATTGACTTATTGATTTGTCACAGCTTTTATATTGGATACGTGCGTACGTGCATCTGGTCAGTCGTTCACAATTAATAAAACAATTTAATTACTATTATGAAGGCAGAGTTGCATGGCAATCATCAAAACAGATACCCATGGTGAGAACCACATGTGTGTCAATAAATAGTTAATTGGTGATTTATCGGTCCATTGATCACGAAGAACCCTGCCGGTGTGTAATTTTCATTTTGATTATAATTTGTGCCCGGTGAATAAATCTTTATTTAACCCGCGGCATGTGAGTGGATAAGAAATATATAGTCACAATCAATACTTAAATATGCAGATTTTTTATAATATTATTATTATCCTCATTATTATTAATAACTATTATATATTTTATTATTATTTATTACTATTATTATTAATATTATTGTTATAATTGCTATATTACTTTATTATTATATTATAATATTATTATATTATTATTATCTGAGTATTTTTTCTTCTTTATTATTATTGTTGTCATTTCTTACTTGTTGCGCCTTTCACAGCTTTTATGATGGCTTAATTGTTACGTACTTACGTGCACGTGATCAGGCGTATCGATTTTGTAGGAAAGCGGGAAAATAATATATTTACTATTTTATAGGCAGTGAATACATGTTCTTTTTTGTTTATTTAAACCTTCCTCATGATCAAAAGCTGTTCTTTAGTCAATATAAAATCACAACCTCAAAAAGGTCACCTAGAAATTTACGTTTACTAGTTTTTATTTCCTGTGTCTAATGTGTTACTTCGGTCTGTCGTGTTAATTTGGCATACAAACATTTATTTTACATTAATTTAATTTAGCTTGATTGTGAAGTAAGCTCAGAGCCTATGCATTCTCCAGTGCATTCCCTGATTAGGTCTGGTACTGAATTGTGTTTCGAGAGGTCGGGTAGAGTCTGGGTCAAACTCGCGACCTCTGCCGTCTGAAGCCAGCACCCTATCCGCTATACTACTGACCCACTTTATATTTTAGAATACAATTAATTTATTACTATTATTTTAATGAGATGTACACGAGTAAAATGTTTCCACTTTAATTGCAATATAACAGTTTTACGTAGATTTGTTCACAACTAAGCACAAACTCAGTGTAACTATGTTTGGGGAAAATATAAAACTAAAGTTCAAATTAAATTGAAAATTGGTAATTTTTATTTTGCCGAAATACCCAAACAAACAGAATCATAATCATATAATTTTCCGCATATCTATGTTTTGTTTGATCAGCTAAATATTGATATTTATGTTATAATTGATAAAGTGTTGACCAAAATAAGTTTTATCATGCGTTTTACAATAAAACATTTATATAAACTACATGGTTTATATTTATGTAAAAAAAATGTCTTTGTTATCTCGATTTTAAGTATCGACTTCACGATCAAATGATAAAAAAGAGTGTATCCGAATGAACAAGTGCACTCAGTAGCGCACAAATAGTTCTGTTATCAGTTATCTTACTGTGTCTAGCGTATACTGCATATACTGCGCATCTGAGTGCACTCAGCGTATCTGAGTGCATTCAGCGTGTCTGAGTGCACTCGATCTATTTCATGCATTCAGGAGTGCGTAATCCAGCGTTTGCTTACGGTCCAGGTCCGCTCCGTCAGCGCTCAATCTGCGCTCCGTTCGCGCTCCGTCTGCGCTACGCTCGCGCTCCGCTTACGCTCTGAGTGCACTCCGTTTGCGTGCAATTGGGGTACTTGAGCGGTTTAGGGTCTGTATTTGAGGTAATCAATTATTTGAGATAAACTGTTATTTGAGATAACAGTTATTTGAGATAATCAATTATTTTAGATAAACAGTTTTTGAGATAATCAGTTAATTGAGATAAACAGTTATTTGAGATAACCAGTTAATTTGGGATAATCAGTTAATTGAGATAAACAGTTATTTGAGATAATCAGTTAATTGAGATAAACAGTTATTTGAGATAACCAGTTATTTGTGATAAATAGTGTGATTTCTATTGGAAAAAGAAAAAGAATGGACCTCATTGATACTTTGAGATTTTCTGTAGTTTAACTTGATAGTTTGAGATAATGAGACTGTATTAACTGTTGTTTTTTAGTACTTCCATATAATTCCTTTAAAACTGAGTCACAACCATTCATGGAATATTTTAAAAAATTATTTTTAAAAATTATATTACTTACAACTACAAGTTCAGGCATAACTTGAAAGGTAGTTGCATCTGAAAGGTCTTCCAGATTTCCCCTCCTCCTTCCTGCAGCTTTACTTTTTAGCTTGTTTGAGCTTTTGGCTGAATGTGAGTTGTTTTTTATTGTCTAATATTCATTGTCTACACTTTTCTTAAACTCTGGGTTCCTCATGTTTTATTTGGATGTTAAATGAGCTTCTAGTTTGTTATATAACAAAAAGCTCTCAGCTTTAAGTTCTTTAAATGTGTAAATTGTATAATAATGGCCTGAATTATAGCCCTTGATTGTCAAATATTACACAGTTTCTCATCATCTGTCACTCACTACACAGACATTGTCATCTCCTTCCATTTCAGCTTGATCGCTCTGTGTGAGAAAGATGACTTATGGATACAAATCTTTGTGAAATGGTTTGATGTTTTTCTCAATTGGTCAGACTTTAAAAATGGTACTAGAAGCTTCCTCGCTTTACGCTTAGCATTTAGAGGAGAGTTCTAGGTCTGGTCGACCCTGTGTCAGTATAGTGTGACTGGATGGGGTATCACACCATGTGTCTGCGGCATGATACTCAAATGTGACAGCTCTTAGAATACTGTCTCAAGTAGGCACCGTCACGATATGACTGAAAAATTGTTGAAAGTGACGCTAAACACCATACAACAACAACAACATCAGACTGGTATTGGATGAGTTATGTACCAAAATGTTTACTAAAAATTTTTTGTTGTATTTTCATTTTCAATTCTTACAGCAAATAGGACTCTGTGAGATATAATATTATGTTTGAGGGGTTATCCAAAAGTTTGTGGACAAATCCCATAATATGAAGATGACATGTTGGATTTATTTGGAGTTTTACATGTTTTATATCTTATATATGATCTTCAAACTGTAGACAAAATATGCAGAAAATATATATTAAAATAAAGTAGCTATATGTTTTTCAAACATGTCATGTACGCCTATCTGCCGCAGGTCAGATTTACGTTATGTTATCGCGACGTCAATTTATTTCACAAGTAGTTTCCCTGCTCTTGCTGGTCGCTCCGCTCATACATTTTATCAAGCAAGGGACTCCGTGATCACTCAAAGGACTTGTTATTCATTCTTAATTATCATGTGCACTGTACTGTAACCTATACTTAGTCCACAGCATAGTTCATGAATTGTAATATGGCTATTCTTATTGAGGAACCTTTTACCATGTTAACTTGAAGTTGATGCGATCTTGACAAGGGCAACCACACATGTTATCATCCAATATTGTTTCCTGTTCCTTACTGTACCATTTTTGCCATTTATAGACTACAAAACACACTACAAATAACTTTCTCAGAGCTTTATTAAGCAGATATATCGCCTGGATCAGTGTTTTACTAATTTTGACACAAAAATGTATTTCCGCTCATTGTTTCATCTTTTCTCAGATGAAAGTTTTGCTTAATAACAAGTTTGCCTTTTTATGTAAGTTTGTTTAAACTCCTAACACTTGTCTATACTATAACTAGAAAGACCAATGTAGACATTGACGACGTGTCATCAGTAATATATGATTTACCGCAAGTTTTACAGGGAAATCATTGTTATTTTTCACATATTTATCTGTCAAATTGTTCAACAATTTGAGCTGTGGCACTACACATGTATGCATGTTGCTATGGAGGCCATAACATTAATATTAACATAAGAAATGCACTAAAATACTGTACACTGAAGACAAACACACAAATTCTTCAGCTATACAAAATATAGCAGTTACTTGAATATGGATTTTATTAAATTTGTCCACAAACTTCTGGATAACCCCTCATATATAGACATGATATTGGAAAAAAACAACATTTTGCCTCTGTTTAAAGCTTCTTAAATGCTGAAATATGTATTATATATTGCTTTGGTGGATAAATTAAATAAATTGAAACAGAGACAAGGGTGGGGAAGAGGATTGAATGCCATGCTCACTACATTACATGTATTTGTCATATATTAGGTATCCGTGTTCACTATATTACATATATTTGTCATATATTAGTTATCCGTGCTCACTACATTACATGTATTTGTCATATATTAGGTATCCATGCTCACTACATTACATGTATTTGTCATATTTTAGTTATCCGTGTTCACTATATTACTTGTATTTGTCATATATTAGTTATCCGTGTTCACTATATTACTTGTATTTGTCATATATTAGGTATCTATGTTCACTATATTACATGTTTTTGTCATATATTAGGTATCAATGTTCACTATATTACATATTTTTGTCTTATATTAGGTATCCGTGTTCACTATATTACATATATTTGTCATATATTAGTTATCCGTGCTCACTACATTACATGTATTTGTCATATATTAGGTATCCATGCTCACTACATTACATGTATTTGTCATATTTTAGTTATCCGTGTTCACTATATTACTTGTATTTGTCATATATTAGTTATCCGTGTTCACTATATTACTTGTATTTGTCATATATTAGGTATCTATGTTCACTATATTACATGTTTTTGTCATATATTAGGTATCAATGTTCACTATATTACATATTTTTGTCTTATATTAGGTATCCGTGTTCACTATATTACATATATTTGTCATATATTAGGTATCTGTGTTCACTATATTACACATATTTGTCATAGATATAGGTAGCCGTGTTCACTATATTACATATATTTGTCATATATTAGGTAGCCGTGTTGACTATATTACATATATTTGTCATATAACAGGTATCCGTGTTCACTATATTACATATATTTGTCATATAATAGTTATTCATGTTCACTATATTTCATATATCAGGTATCCATGTTCACTATATTACATATATTTGTCATATATTAGGTATCCATGTTCACTATATTACATATATTTGTCATATATTAGGTATCCATGTTCACTATATTACATATATTTGTCATATAATAGGTATCCTGTGATATAAATGAATGGATTACCTCCTATACATGGATCTAAGTTGAACCACCATCCTGCCATAATTAACTGGCAAACCTTCTTACATAGAGTTTTTGGACCATGCTGGGATCATTTCCACAACCTCGGTGGTGAGATGGGAAGTGATCTTAAGCCACTCCACCATGGATGTCCCATTCCAAGGAACATAAATATTAACCTAATTACATTTAGTTAACGGTCCTGCGTTGCAGAGTGGTCAATAACGCCGTCTCAAGATCACTTACCACTCACCACTAAGGTTGTAGATTTGAGTCATGCTTGCTCCAAAAACTTTTACATGAGAAAGTTTGCCAGTTAGTTGCAGAAGGAATGTGGTTCTACTTAGTTTCATTCTGAGGTCTTCCTCCACCAATGTTAAACTCCATTAAAAACCAACAACAACAACAAAACATTTAGAAAAGTTTGCACATGTAATGTGACCATATGTTGAACCTTTATCAGAGGAATAACATGATTTATATATACTGAAAACTACAAGCTAATCAAAGTTTCTGACTGACTACTTTTCTCTGGAAGCAGTCTGTAGTGATTAAGCCATAACGGTAACAATAAGCCATCTAAGTACAATTCATTTGAATTATTCCTATCTGCCAGTAAGTATTACAGTTTTAATATCCAGTTTATCTCAAGCTGGAAACTTACGGGAAGGAAAAAAAATATTTCCCCTGTGGCATCACCCATCAAAGTAATAATTCTCCAGACAAAAATGTTTGGATTAAGCACTCAGTTTTCAGGATTTATTGCATATTTTTTATAACTGAGAAGCAATAAACCAGTCTGTCAAATTTGTGGCTATAAATCTTGCTGGTCCTCTTGTATGAAGAAGAACGACAACATATTATGGATACCAATGCCAAATACAATTGATAGTCCGAAATAATGATGATGATGTTATGATGGATATGTGACTGGAAATTATTGTATCTGACATCTGACCTCATGAACATGTGACTGGAAATTATTTTATCTGACATCTGACCTCATGAACATGTGACTGGAAATTATTTTATCTGACATCTGACCTCATGAACATGTGACTGGAAATTATTGTATCTGACATCTGACCTCATGAACATGTGACTGGAAATTATTTTATCAGGCATCTGACCTCATGAACATGTGACTGGAAATTGTTTTATCTGACATCTGACCTCATGAACATGTGACTGGAAATTATTTTATCTGACATCTGACCTCATGAACATGTGACTGGAAATTATTGTATCTGACATCTGACCTCATGAACATGTGACTGGAAATTATTTTATCTGACATCTGACCTCATGAACATGTGACTGGAAATTATTTTATCTGACATCTGACCTCATGAACATGTGACTGGAAATTATTGTATCTGACATCTGACCTCATGAACATGTGACTGGAAATTATTTTATCAGGCATCTGACCTCATGAACATGTGACTGGAAATTATTTTATCTGACATCTGACCTCATGAACATGTGACTGGAAATTATTTTATCTGACATCTGACCTCATGAACATGTGACTGGAAATTATTGTATCTGACATCTGACCTCATGAACATGTGACTGGAAATTATTTTATCAGGCATCTGACCTCATGAACATGTGACTGGAAATTATTTTATCAGGCATCTGACCTCAGAAACATGTGACTGGAAATTATTTTATCTGACATCTGACCTCATGAACATGTGACTGGAAATTATTTTATCAGGCATCTGACCTCATGAACATGTGACTGGAAATTATTGTATCTGACATCTGACCTCATGAACATGTGACTGGAAATTATTTTATCAGGCATCTGACCTCATGAACATGTGACTGGAAATTGTTTTATCTGACATCTGACCTCATGAACATGTGACTGGAAATTATTTTATCAGGCTTCTGACCTCATGAACATGTGACTGGAAATTATTTTATCAGGCATCTGACCTCATGAACATGTGACTGGAAATTATTTTATCCGACATCTGACCTCAGAAGCATGTGACTGGAAATAATGGTATCTGGAATTAGACTTCATTGAAATGTGTCTTGAAATGGACTTCATAAATTTGTGACTTGCATTGGCATTCATTGGTAATTGTCTTGTATTGGACTTCATTGACATTTGTACATTAGACTACATGGACATTTGATTTGTCTTGATGATGACATAGTTGGTGATGATGATAATGGTTATGTTGGTAATGATGATGATAATTTTGATGACATTTGATGATGGGACGGTAGTGCAGTGGATAGCATGTTGCCAGCTAATGGCCTCTCAAAAAAACGATACTCAGAACTGGTTCTACCCAGGAAGCAGACCGCAGAGCAGTTCATTATAAGCTTTGAATCTTCTCACAATTGAGCTAAAATAAACTTATTTAAAAATAATGATGGCATAAATATTCAGAAATTGTATCATAGGCTGTCCTATGTATGTATATATTAAGTACAATCAGAAATCAATGGCAGCTAGACATACAGCAGGAATAATGAGGAGCAGACCAACCGGTTGATATTGAATCAATGGCAGCTAGACATACAGCAGGAATAATGAGGAGCAGACAAACCGGTTGATATTGAATCATAACAGCAAGACATACAGCAGGAATAATGAGAAGCAGACAAACTGGTTGATATTGAATCAGTGGGAGCTAGACATACAGCAGGAATAATGAGGAGCAGACAAACCGGTTGATATTGAATCAGTGGCAGCTAGACATACAGCAGGAATAATGAGGAGCAGACAAACCGGTTGATATTGAATCATAACAGCAAGACATACAGCAGGAATAATGAGAAGCAGACAAACCAGTTAATATTGAATCAATGGCAGCTAGACATACAGCAGGAATAATGAGGAGCAGACAAACAGGTTGATATTAAATCAATGGCAGCTAGACATACAGCAGGAATAATGAGGAGCAGACAAACAGGTTGATATTGAATCAATGGCAGCTAGACATACAGCAGGAATAATGAGGAGCAGACAAACAGGTTGATATTGAATCAATGAGGAGCAGACAAACAGGTTGATATTGAATCAATGGCAGCTAGACATACCGCAGGAATAATGAGGAGCAGACAAACAGGTTGATATTGAATCAATGAGGAGCAGACAAACAGGTTGATATTGAATCAATGGCAGCTAGACATACAGCAGGAATAATGAGGAGCAGACAAACCGGTTGATATTGAATCAATGGCAGCTAGACATACAGCAGGAATAATGAGGAGCAGACAAACAGGTTGATATTGAATCAATGGCAGCTAGACATACAGCAGGAATAATGAGGAGCAGACAAACAGGTTGATTTTGAACTTTTTTGAAGCATGTTTAACTAGGCATAATGACCATTACATGGGAATGTCAGCAATCAATTATCTTAACCATATTATCACTTTTTTATTGGTGATAAACAGAGATCTATTGACAAGAAGGGAATCTTTATAAACCGGAATTCGCTACCTCTTTGTTCCATTTACCTGATCACATTTGCACAGGGAAACACCTTAATGGCTGGTAACATTAATGCAGTTTTTATTGGTCTTGCCAGAATGTTTAATTTTGGCACTTCAAATCACGAATGTAGAAGTAATTATTTTGCACTTTAATCTGATTTTTATTTCCCAGTGTGTATAGATTATGTAAAAAGTTTCCAGATCTCCAAATCTACCAAAGATTTTACTTCTTCTATTGAATACGAATGATACATCCAGAGAGCTTAATATGGATGATCAGCGTTTGGCCTTTGAATGACAGAAAGCGTGTTGGTCCGTCTAATCCCCCCCTCCCCCCCTGCTTTAGTAGTGCATGCGAGCCCAGGCCACTGGGTTACAAAACTTTTTTCATACAACTCAATAATGTACTCCAAGACAATATCCAGGATTTGTTTGAAAATACAGATTTTAGAGCAAACTTTGACATGACCTCGAATTTGAAAGTATTAATTCAAATCTGTGGCAGAAAGTTAAAGGTCTTTACATTTTATTTTGTTATAATGAGTCCATTTGTTCTAGAGTTGAGCATGAACACTTGGGCTGAGCAGGAGAAAAAAGTATAATCACAGACCATAATGTTTCAGTTTCACCGGTGCATTTAAGTATGCACTCATATTCGTAAAATCTTATTTCTGAGAAAAGCATCCTGGTGATCATGATTTAAGACAGGTTCCAGTGCATTGGCATATAATTCTGTGATTTATTTGTCAGTGATTAAAATACAGTTTTATAGAAAATTTAGTTGAAACAGAAGTGAGATCAGCAGACAAGTTTTAGTGAGAATGTTTGCCAGTTACCTCAGTAACGTTACGGACATTTTCAAAATTCATTTATGTTTGTGTTGCCCGTTGGTTATTTTTTTCTGGATTTTCTTTGCAAATGAAGTATTAAGGCACTCTTTAATTATGAATGGTCAATGTTCAGTCATAAAATGTCATGCTAATAAAAACATTGTCGACGATACTCAACTGAAATATGCCAGGCTCAGTTAGCGCAGTTAGTAGGGCGTCTCAACTATTTTTCAAAGAGGTTGTAAGTTAAAATCTCTGCCTGACCATAGTCTCAATGAAGATCGACATTGTGTCTCATTGTCATTAGAATCTCACTGCTGATTCAAGTGGGAAAATTATCAGTTACTTGCAGAGATGGTTGTGCACTAATACTGGTTAACTCCTTCTTGGAAATCAGGAAAGGTTAGGGTATCCAATTTTCTGTTAGCCGTCAATGGCCCAAAAATGATGCTTAAAATTAAACAAACATCAAATAAAATATTATCCATCATATACAATATTTAACAATTATTTGTAATACCTTATGAAGACAAAAATACATCACTGAAACATTTTGTTTTGAATTATGAATAGCGTTGCTTTATTCATCAGCCATAATCACCTATAATGGAATTATTGTCTCCAGTGTTGTTTTTAAGATCGGAGGTACTATTTATGGATAATGCTTTTCTGTGCAGGCGCTCGGATCACTATGATGAAGTCTGTTACAATACCATCTTGAACTTAGCTGTGTGTAAATGTTATTTGTTAGATAGCTTCTCAGAAACGGAGGTGTCGCATGGTGGTTAACATCATACCAATATGTTGAGTTGAATAAAATATCACAGTTGATAGAGTGTTGGCTGCGTACCCTAGGGGCCATGGGCTTGATCCTAGGTTTGACCTGATGGCCTCACAAAAACAACACAGTACCAGTCTCGATGGGTTCACATTATGCTTAATCAGTTTTCTTCACAATCTAGGTAAAATAAATTACATATAGCATCAACTTGATGAATATTCAGTGAAACCTGTCTAAAGCAGCCAGTCCAACGAATAAGGAAAATTTACCTTTTAAAACAGGGTGTTGCTTAATACAGGTTAATTTGCTCTGAAAGCATAGAGATGGGAAATAACAAATGTGGTTGCTGAAGACAATTGGCTGCTTAATAGAGGTGACTGCTTACACAGGTGTAATATTAACAAACAGCTAATGAACAGCTGAGCAGCTTACAGTTTGTAACAAAGCTTGTTAATTGATGAGGACTGTTGTATTTAATTGATTGATTGATTGATTGAATATTTAGCGTCATTTTTATGCCATCGAGGGCTAACAGACAATCAGTTAACCTAACAACTGTTTCCTGGGATTAACCAGTACTCGAGCACACCCCATCTCCGCAAGTTACTGATAACTTTCCCACTTGAATCAGTGGTGAGAGACGAATGATAATGAGACACAATGTTGTATATCAATCATCACGGAGACTGTTGCTGGGCGGGGGATTCGAACTCACGATCCCTGGAATGATAGTCAGACGCATAACCAACTGAGCTAATCGGGCCCGACCTGTTGTATTTAAATCCTGCAAATAAAGGGATAAAGCTGGGCCCGGTAGCATATCTGTTAAATGATCGTCTGGTAGTGCTGGATAGCATAAAAATGCAATAATATTCCAATAAATAAAGCTTGCTTCCATGATACTTGTAAACTTCAAAGAATTCAAATGTTGATTGCAGAAGTGGAGACGACAATGATGACGATAAAAAGTCAGATTATTAACTACAGTATACTGGTAGTGTACAATCATGTTAAAAAGCTATTTTTCATGCACTTCAATCAAGGACTTATTTAGAAGGATACTATTAGGAAACTTGCATCTCCTGACAAAATGTTGATAAAATAGCACACAAAGGATTAATAATTTGGCAAATTAATCATACATAATTCACAGGCAATTGATTTCTTGTATTTAAATTTAAGTTGTATGTAATTTTAGATGTTTTCAAATGTTTCAATCACGAAAAATGATCTTGAATTAAAGATATTGAGGTTTCAAGTAAAATTTCTCGTAATTTGTTATTTTAGGTGCAGAATACAGATTTAGTAATCAGGAGTACTTTAACAATTGTTAATACAAATTTCTGGGAAAGGTATTGTTCTGATGAGAATTTCATTCTACAATGTAAGAATTTTGTTTTGTGTTCCTGGGATGAATGGAAGTTAAGATAATTGAAAACGAGATATTACGAGATTTGCGTGAATATGCGAGTATAACATAAGTTTCAACTCCAGTTTTTTTGTCACCTTGCTGTATGTACTTGTGCTTTGCAGAAGTAGCCAGAAAATTCCATTGAGCGAAAAATGAGGATATGAACTATAAGGGCTTACATCAGTTAAAAGCAAATATGTTTTCCTAAAACAATTTTACTCTGACCTGTAGAAGATAATTGTAAGAAAATAGATGTTAGAAACAAAACATTACATCTATAGGGCTTCACATTTCTTATAAAGGCTATTAGTCCTCACTTTCTAACATTTTTTAATTGAATACTTAAATCAAAGAAATAAGGTAAAATCTTACTCATCTTGACCAAATGTTCACTCATCAAGGTGAGTGGACGAATGCAATTTTTCAGCCCTGATCTATATATACTCAACATAATTTCAAAGCAAAGAATCTGCCCAAAAGTGTTTATATCAATAGATTTTCATTTTGCAAATTTTGAGCATGAACATTGACATTTTAGAAGCTGCTAAACCTTCTTAGCAATAATATAATACTATGTAGCAATTATAGCAAACTTTGAAGTGCTGTACTTTACAGTTATATAATTTTGTTTTTATTGTTTACTTCCAGGTATTTTCTTAAAAAATTACAAGCATCAAAAGCATTGAGTCTTGGCGGCCAGCAAGTTCTGGACTGTGCACTTCAATTTCCTAACAATCAGTGTGTCCCGTACATTATAGAATGGAAGAAAGATGGGTTAGACGGACCTGTGTGTATACAACACAACGGGTTCCCGTCGAACATTCACCGTCAGTTTGCAGGACGTGTGCATCTAGTTAATGAGATCTCTCTGGAAATAAGTCATATAAAAAAAACGGATGAGGGATGGTACAAGTGTAAAGTGATATGTTTGAATGGAATAGACGGTAGTAAAAAGTGTAATTCCAATGGAACTTGGATATATCTTAATGTATACAGTGAGTATTCAATCATATTTATTTTTCTTTAATTATACATTCTTCATTTTAAGACTTATTTTCATCATATAAACTTTTTCTGCTTGTACCCAGTAATATATATTTACACATACCAGACATATACATTTATTCTATGCAGTAAATAGTTTTATAATGTATACACATATATAAGTTATATATATATATATATAATTATATTGTTTCTCGTATACTGGATAATAACCTGTGCCAGTGGACTGGTGTGACATATTTCTTTCTTTCATACTGGATAACAACATCAGCATTTACTGGTGTTAGATTATTCTTATATCACCCAAGGGTTGAGATAAAATTATAGCGCTGTGATGAAATAATCTATAACATGATGTATAAAATATATGACGTAAATGATATTATTTGACGTCTTAAAAGGGATCATGGCAAATATATAATGATAGATAAGGTTAAAACAATTATTCAATGTGTTTGGTATGCATGAAAAAATTAATTCATGGCCTTTTCGGTTTGGATAGAAAAATTTAATCATTTAGGTTAACTTGGCAGAGCCTCATTTCTGCCATAAGATTTATCCCTCAAGATGAAGTTTCTACCCAAACATCAAACCCATGTACAATTCTTATTATCTCACCCTAGGGTAAAGATTGAATCATTGGTTAAACTTGATTATGATAAATAAAATGTATATAATTGTTCAATGTGTTTGATGTGCAAGAAAAAACAGGAATCATTCATGGCTTTTTTCAGTTTGGATTGAACATTCTGTCCTTTTGGATTAGTTTGCCTTTAAACAGAATTTTCTATCTGAGTGTCAAAGTCATGAAAGATGCCCATCATCTCTGAAAAATAACTGCCTTTCTTAGTACTCACTTTGAAGCAACTCTTTAATTCTGGAAACAAAACTTTTTTTTTTAAGGCTCTACTGGCCAAAGGCCAGTAGTGCTTATGCGATGGTGTGTTGTCCATTGTCTGTGGTCTGTTAGCAGCACTTTCTCTGAGACCACTAGGCCAATTAAACTGAAACTTTACATGGATGTTTCTGTTGCATAGGAGAGACTATACAGATTTGATTTTTTTCGATCTGAAATTCAAGATGGCCACCAGCATAACTAAAAATATTCCAAAACTTAAAAAAATCTTCTTCTCAAGAACAGTCCAACAGATTTTCAAAATGTTCATGTAGTAATGATGGCCAACTACAGTCAAACCTATGTAAGCAGTCACCTCTATTAAGCAACCACCTGTCTTAAGCAGTCATACTTTCTATTTCCCATTTCTATGTTGTCAGAGTAAATTAACCTGTATTAAGAAAAAAAAACTGTCTTAAAAGGCCACTTTTGCTCCTTCCCTTGACTGGCTGCTTAAGACATTTTTGACTGTATAGTTTTGTTAGATTTGTTCAAATGGTGTCCCTAGGGTTAAACATGACCCCGCCCTGAGGGTTCAATTAGGGGACACATATTATATATATTTTTTTTTTTTTTTAAATGGAAATGATTTTGCCTATATCTTCACAGAAGCATTGTTTGGTGAAGAAGGTTCAGATTTGTAAAAATTACTGAGTTCCACTGTCTTAAGGGGTCAAGAGGGGCCCCAAAAGGGTAAAAATTGGGAATTACTAAAATCGTTTTCTTGAGAACCGGTATGTCAGATTTGCACATATTTGATATAAATTATCTCTATGTGTAGGGGGCTTGATTGCAGATAAGAATTTAAGGGCTAAAATTTATAGGGGCCCTGTAAGGGGACTTAGAATTTTACAAAGGGATAACTATGGGATAATACAAAATTCTCTTTTTCTTTCATCTATTCTGAAACCACTTGGCCAATTAAACTGAAACTTCACATGGATGTTTCAATTGCACAGGAGACTATACAGAAGAATTTTTTTTTTCGATCTGAAATTCAAGATGGCCGCCATTACTAAAAATAGTCCAAAACTTAAAAAATGTTCTTCTCATGAACTGCCCAACAGATTTTCAAAATGTTTATGTAGTAATGATGACTGACTATAGTTTTGTTAGATTTGTTCACATGGTGTCCCTAGGGCTAAAAATGACCCCACCCTGATGTTTCTATTGCATAGGAGAATTTCAAAAAGTGCTATGGCAACTATGAGTTAATAGAGCGTCCTCAGGCCCTCTTGGGCCTCTTGTTTCTAATCCTGTTACAAAATCATTACTATTGTCCATTCTTCTACAGTAAAGTAAAATTCTATTGTTAGGTTTTCATTGGAGATTTAAACTTAACACCATTGCATATGCTGATGAGAATATCTAGATTCTGTTATTCAGGGAGTGTATTTTGGTATGTTGGCCAGAACCATGCAAAGGGAGGTTAAACATTTATTACTTCAAACTAAATCTATTGTTGTGCTTCAAATAATAAACATTGCTTTGAAATTATAAACTCAAAATAGACAATAGATCCCTGCTATGAAGCATTAAAACACAGCAATGGATACTCTGATTGGTAAACAAAATGTAGTTTTCAATCTGGTACCCACTAGTCATACTTATTTCTACAGTAGTTCTGTCTGGTACTAACTGGTCATACTTGTTTCTACTGTAGTTCTCAGTCTGGTTCCCAAAGGTCAGACTTGTTTCTACAGTAGTTCTCAGTCTGCTTTCCAGTTTCTACAGTAGTTCTCAGTCTTGTTCCCAGTTTCTACAATAGTTCTCAGTCTGGTACCCACTGGTCAGACCTGTTTCTACAGTAGTTATCACTCTGGTTCCCAGTTTCTACAGTAGTTCTCAGTCTTGTTCCAAGTTTCTACAATAGTTCCCAGTCTGGTACCCACTGGTCAGACTTGTTTCTATAGTAGTTCTCAGTCTGGTTCCCAGTTTATACAGTAGTTTTCAGTCTTGTACCCACTGGTCAGACCTGTTTCTACTGTAGTTCTATTTCTGGCACCTACTGGTCATACTTGTTTCTACATTAGTTCTCTTTCTTGTTTCCAGTTTCTACAGTAGTTCTCAGTCTTATTCCCAGTTTCTACAGTAGTTCTGTCTTGTTCCCAGTTTCTACAATAGTTCTCAGTCTGGTACCCACTGGACATACTTGTTTCTACAGTAGTTCTCAGTCTGGTACCCACTGGTCATACTTGTTTCTACAATAGTTCTCAGTCTGGTACCCACTGGTCATACTTGTTTCTACAGTAGTTCTAAGTCTGGTACCAACTGGTCAGACCTGTTTCTACAGTAGTTCTCAGTCTGGTACCCACTGGTCAGACCTGTTTCTGCAGTAGTTCTCAGTCTGGTTCCCACTGGCAATACTTTTTTCTGCAGTAGTTCTTAGTCAGGTACCTACTGGTCAGACCTGTTTCTACAGTAGTTTTCAGTCTGGTACCAACTGGTCAGACCTGTTTCTGCAGTAGTTCTCAGTCTGGTTACCACTGGCCATACTTGTTTCTGCAGTAGTTCTCAGTCTGGTTCCCACTGACCATACTTGTTTCTGCAGTAGTTCTCAGTCTGGTACCCACTGGCCATACTTGTTTCTACAATAGTTCTCAGTCTGGTTCCCACTGGCCATACTTGTTTCTACAGTAGTCCTCAATCTGGTTCCCACTGGCCATACTTGTTTCTACTGTGTAACAGTAGTTCTCAGTCAGTCTGGTCCCACTGGCCATACTTGTTTCTGCAGTAGTTCTAGGTCTTGAACCCACTGGCCATACTTGTTTCTGCAGTAGTTCTCAGTCTGGTTCCCACTGGCCAAAATTGTTTCTGCAGTAGTTCTTAGTCTGGTTCCCACTGGCCATACTTGTTTCTACAGTAGTTCTCAGTCTGGTTCCCACTGGCCATACTTGTTTCTGCAGTAGCTCTGGTTCCCACTGGCCATACTTGTTTCTACAGTAGTTTTCAGTCTGGTTCCCACTGGCCATACTTGTTTCTGTAGTAGTTCTCAGTCTGGTTCCCACTGGCCATACTTGTTTCTACAGTAGTTCTTAGTCTGGTACCTACTGGTCATACTTGTTTCTGCAGTAGTTCTCAGTCTGGTTCCCAGTGGCCATACTTGTTTCTGCAGTAGTTCTCAGTATGGTTCGCACTGGCCATACTTGTTTCTACAGTAGTTCTCAGTCTGGTTCCCACTGGCCATACTTGTTTCTGCAGTAGTTCTTAGTCTGTACCCACTGGCCATACTTGTTTCTGTAGTTGTTCTCAGTCTGGTTCCCACTGGCCATACTTGTTTCTACAGTAGTTCTCAGTCTGGTTAGCACTGGTCATACTTGTTTCTTCAGTAGTTCTCAGTCTGGTCTCCACTGGTTAGACTTGTTTCTGCAGTAGTCTCAGTTTGGTTCCCAGTTTCTACAGTAGAGTACCAGCTTAGCTTGTTAAGTGTCTACATAAACCAAAAATTATATCGCGTCTGCTATCACTCATTTTGTAAATGACCAGGTACCTCCACGGTTTAACCGGATATTGTAATATGGCAGCTTCATTTGTTCTACAATAAAAAAAATGTAGATTGATTCGGTTAAGACAGTTACATCATATTGCTGAAGTGACCATCCCCCATAGCTCATTTCTTAAAGGACCAAATTACCATTGGGGAGGGACTTATTGGTAGAGAAAATATTTCGACCAATAAAAGTAGAGAAGAACATTTATTTAAACTTATTGCATAATGAGGATCCTGTCTGTAGAGCGTAATTTATGTAGAGATGATAGAATGGTTGTAGGTGTTATTTTGTGTGTAATTTTTGTGTGTTTTTTTTTTTTTAATTATTGATAAACAGAAGCAACCATCAACAATATTTAGTTCTTTAACTTATATAAAAGTAACTTTATTGATGGTAAATCATGAGGGATCAATTTACTTTAGCAGGGTCATTTTACTAGATAGTAATTTGACTCCAGGGTCATTTCACAGAGGGGTCAAAATAATATATAACACCGTCTTTGACCATCAACTAGATCCATTTGCATTTTTTTAAATGTCTCAAATATATGATTATAAATACAGGTATAGGTTGATTATATATATACAGCACTGCAGTATATCAGCAGATAGAGTGTTGGCAGCTCACGGGTTGTGGGTTAGATCCCCGGCTCAATCTGTCAAACACTCCAAACCAACACTCAGTACTGGTTCTACTCAGGAAGTGGACTCCAGAGAGCTACATATAAGCTCTCAGCTTACTTCACAATTGAGTGAAAACAAATTAATATAAACTAATTTATACAGTTGGTATTTATCTTCAGACTCACACCCCACCCTCCGTTATAACGCGGTAAGTGGGTGCCAAAGGACTATGTCACATGACATTATGGGAAAAACAATAGAATAGAATATATTTTATTTTTTTCTCATACCTGTAGATATAAAACCATGTAAGATGTGAAATTAAATATGAAGTAACATCATCATTCTCTGGAAATCAATTGAAATGCCTTTATAAATTTTTTTAAATATATTAAATGATGTTACTTATCGCAAAATGCCTACACTATTTAACTTTTCCATTTTATTTTTATCTCTAATCACATTTTAGATGAAGTCACCAAGTGTTATAATGTGATTTTTAACAAGTCTGGGCGATAATAGCAATTTTAAATTTGAGAACCATTGAACAAAACATGTCATAACGGATTTTAGGTTATAATTGAGACCGCAACCAAATATATGATCATAGAAATCTGGTATATATAATGTATATAGGTGTGAGTTGGACAGTAGTGGATGAAGTTATTTATGAGAGAAAGGCATCATCATGTTATTTGCTTTATTACTCTCCAAGGACTTGGCATTCTGAATGACTGCAGCTCCTAAACCTAATATGTGTAACTGCTGCTAGACATAGCTTCTGAATGTCAAACATTGTCATAAACATAACCCAGATACATAGGCTCCACCCTTATCTGTTGTAAAAACTCCACGCAGCATAAACTGTATCACTCAAATATATCTCATAGTCTTTTCAGTTTACATATATTTTGCCGCCAATGCAACATAAAGAAAAGTCAGTTTAACTGTATATCAAAAACAATATTTAACAAAGCCTAACATTTAAGAAAAAAATCTGACTTGAAATTCTAAATAAACAAACTGAAAAAATTGTGAAAAGTCATGACGCAAAGTTGTTTCAGTATCTGAAATTGTTACTGTATTTATTCTTTTTATTTTTCAATGTAAAAAATATGATTAAATGTTTTGCAAACAAGACATTGATTGTTCCTCGATAATAAGTTATAATATATTATAGGACTTTCTTGTTGAACCTCAAAGAAAAAAAATAATGTGGTGGATTTTTTTTCATTTCAGTGCAGTGCAAGCTCTGATGGTAACACTGTCAACAGTAAACACCCCTACCCAGGAAAACCAACAAGTTTGTCATCTGTAACAGGGGTAACACTATTGTCATCCTTAATATGCAAGGACAGGTGAGTGCTCTCCCTTCTTATTTTTGAAGGAAAAATCAGAATGGTCTCCTTTAGTTCTTACTATAATAGACACAGACAGACTTGGACCAGGAATCCGGGGGTCGAAAGTAGTTCCATGTGAGTGTGAATATACACTTCTCTATTGCTATGTTGACTTGTATAGAGAGTATATTTTCCCAGAGAATGGTGCAAAATTGAGTGGACTCTTAGCTATAATGGGCAGATGGGATTATTTCTTAGGTGGCAAGATTTTTTATGTGAAATAGTGACACCTAGTTTCACTTTGAGAAAATTAGTAAAATTGGAAGCAGTTGATGCCCATATTCCAATGTTTTTCTGGAAATTCTCATGGAGTTTGGAGTACAACTGTAAGTGTGACAGTCTATAGAGCTAATATTACAGTCTGTGTGAAATTAATGGTGGGACAGCTTCTTTATGGAGACAGCTGTTTAAGTTGTGAATAAGCAGTAAGGTTTATATTCTTTCTTGGGCCATGAGTGCAGTTTGGAGGCTAATTTTGCTTAGAGATTATTTCTCGGACTCAACAACATGAAAGAGCTTTACAAGTTATACATTATATAAGAAACCTAAAGTACAAAGTGTTGTAGCTGAGAATGATGTATGTGTTCTTTGGACCAGTGTTCTAACAAAGAATGATTATGTTTGAAGGTGTTGATGGCTTGGACAAAATTGGCGAAGATGCAGCCCATATTTAGTGCACAGGCTTGTCATGTGTTTGTAAAACAGCATCATGGAGCTGCGGCATATGACCTTAATCTGCATATCACCAATGATGAGACTCCATTTTACCATGCCACAAAAGTCTACGTCTCCGGATGACAAAATGAGGTTTTGGACATGTTGCAGTTGTTAAATGTCTCCATCATTTTGTCATTGTGTATGATTTGATTGCCATTTTGTTCTACCTCTCAATCACTGTTCTGTGTTTTGTTGCAGGCTGGTGACGTAAGAGTAACACATCAGCTTCTTGACTGGTAGATGCGGACATCTGACTGCAGAGTGAAGAACTAGACTGCTTTATCAACGTTTTAGGTGCTATGCTGTTACTGCCACTACTGTCACTACGGTCAGATGATGATAATTTTACAAGGCCTTTATTATAAGGTATGCAGTTTTCTTGAACATAGCATGTTTTGCTTTTTCTTTGGCCTTTTATGGTGGAATGATATTGTCCGAGTTTCTACAGTGCCTTATATAACAGAATATGAATATGTGATGAGTAGACATAAGAACAATAAATGAATAGTACAATATACATTATATTTACATGTGATGAGTGACAATATACATTATATTTACATGTGATTAGTGGACAATATACATTATATTTACATGTATTGAGTGGACAATATACATTATATTTACATATGATGAGTGGACAATATACATTATATTTACATGTGATGAGTGGACAATATAAATTATATTTACATGTGATGAGTGACAATATACATCATATTTACATGTGATGAGTGGACAATATACATTATATTTACATGTGATGAGTTTAAATGTGATGAGTGACAATATACATAATATTTACATGTGATGAGTGACAATATGTACATGTGATGAGTGACAATATACATTACATTTACATGTGATGAGTGACAATATACATTATATTTACATGTGATGAGTGGACAATATACATTATATTTACATGTGATGAGTGGACAATATAAATTATATTTACATGTGATGAGTGACAATATACATCATATTTACATGTGATGAGTGGACAATATACATTATATTTACATGTAATGAGGACAATATACACTATATTTACATGTGCTGAGTACATGTGATGAGTGGACAATATACATTATATTTACATGTGATGAGTATATGTAATGAGTGGACATAAGAACAATAAATAAATAGTAAAATATACATTATATTAACATGTGATGGGTGGACAATATACATTATATTTACATGTGATGCGTGACAATATACATTATATTCACATGTGATGAGTGGACAATATACATTATATTCACATGTGATGCGTGACAATATACATTATATTTACATGTGATGTGTGACAATATACATTATATTTACATGTAATGAGTGACAATATACATTATATTTACATGTGATGAGTGACAAAATACATTATATTTACATGTGATGAGTGGACAATATACATTATATTAACATGTGATGAGTGACAAAATACATTATATTTCCATGTGATGAGTGACAATATACATTATATTTTTATGTGATGAGTGGACAATATACATTATATTTACATGTGATGAGTACATGTAATGAGTGGACAATATACATTATATTTACATGTGATGAGTGGACATCAGAACAATAAATAAATAGTAAAATTTATATTATATTTACATGTGATGAGTGGACATAAGAACAAAAAATAAATAGTACAATATGCATTATATTTACATGTGAACATAAGAACAATAAATAAATAGTAAAATATACATTATATTTCCATGTGATGAGTGACAATATACATTATATTTACATGTGATGAGTGGACAATATACATTAAATTTACATGTGATGAGTGGACAAAAACAATAAATAAATAGTAAAATATACATTATATTTAAAGTATAGAAAGAAATATGTAAAATAAGTGCAGAGATTTATGCAGAATCTCAATGTTTTTTTTTTAATTTTATATAGTTCCTCACACTTGTATGACAGAGAAACTAATTTTCTTTTCAGATTATAATTACTATTGACTAAGGGTAGTTCCAGAATTAAATGTGGAGTACCCACAGGCGGCACCCGAAGTATTTATTGATGGGTGGTTGGGTCTGCTTTAAATGTAAATGTATAGGGGCTTGGGTCCGTAGAAAATGCCAATTCATACATGGTGGGGGTCAGTGAAAAACAGGAATTATTTAATTGTGGGGTCGAAGTGTTCATAGGGGCTATTTTTTTAATTGTGGATAATCAATTTTGAACTGCGGATCTCAACTCCTAGGACAAAAATATAGTGCCGACCACTGTGCAGATAGACATCGAGCAACAACCTCCTTTGCAGAGTTATTGTTCGTTACACATGTAACTCATTAGAGAGTGATCGAGCGAGGGGAGATAACCCAAACTACACATGACAAACATGGCAGCCGGCACATTGCAGGCCTCGACATCGTTACCGAAAACCCAGAATGGTGGACAATTACTAACGACTCAGACATGTGAACACTCCCGCAATGTCCCGGAATCAAAGAGAAAACTTGCAACTCCCAGACGGGAGTCAAAATCTCCCGCAATCACAGTATCCTGTGTATTATATTTTCACTCCAGTGCAATTTGCTGTAAAATCAAACTAGTTGACACTGCTAATGTCAATCATTGTCCTAAAAATGACCAAGATACATAAGCTCCAACTTTATCAGTTGTAAGCCAATCAGATTGCAGATAATATCAGAAAGTTTCAACGTGATTACAAACAAGAGGTATTACAATCAAATGTGACACAGAACAACCAATTGGCATAAATTGCTTTAACCCAAATATAACTCATAGTCTTATCTGTTTTCATTAGTTTACCGCCAAAACAACGATAAAGAAAATCAATATATAAAACTGTATACCAAAGACGATCTTTAACACGTCCTAAACTTTAAGAAAACTGCAACTTGAAATTCGAAACACAACTGTGCTACAAGACCAAAAATAAACAATCTGTAAAACTGTTGAAAAGAAATGACAAAAAATCATTTCTGAAATTGTTACAGTATTTATTCTTTCTACATTTCAAGGCAGTTATAATTATTAAATCATTTGCAAACTAGACATTGATTGTTCCTCCGCAATAAGTTATAATACAAGGAAATTCTTGTTGAATCTCCAATGAATCTATTCATCGCGAATCGTTAGCCATTTTTTTGTATAAGGTATCGAGGTGGCATGCGCGACTTTCTTATCTCGGTTTAAACATCGGGCTATTTTCCTGTATTTGCTGTGGGTTTTTTTTATTGGTCAGAAATACTCCAGGATCAAAGTGGATATTTTCTATACAGCAAATATCTACATAAGCACTTGATAATAAACTTAGTTTCTACCCACCAACCCTTTTTTTTTGACAAAATCACACTTGCATGGTTGGATTTTTACAAACAAAATAAAATAGAGTGCTACTTTCACCACTTTCATATTCATTCAGAAAACTGTGGTATTAGAGTAGTTGTTTATATGCTTTAATGAAGAAAACAAAAAATTAAAATCATAATTCTATATCTAGTAGGTCCTCATTGTTCACAGGAACAGTTCATTATGAACTGGTAACCCCAGTTACATCATCTGACAGTCATCATCCAGACAGTCATGATACAACCAGGATGCAATGTTGAAACAACATTAAACTTAGAATTTTCATTGACCCCCACCACCCACCAGTTTGATAAAATACCAAACCCCACCACCCACCATTTTCCAAAAAATTAAACACCCCATACCGCTGTCACCAATCAATAAAAAAAATTGAAAGAAATTAATTATATAAAATAGCAATATATGTACATGTTTCTATACTTAGTTTTCTTTATTACAAGATTATAACTAAAACTACAATAATATACAATAATAAAATACAATAAAGTCTGCTTGAGTGTTGTCAGTTTTGTTTATTTGTGTTTTAACAGCATTACAACTGTATTTATATCGGCCATAACAGTCATTCTGCTGTTTCCTGTAATTGCATTATGGGTAGTTTATTAAACTTTAGCAATAATGGTGAAAGAACAAAGACTGTAACTGCAAACTGCTCTGCTATCAACAATGATTTGTGTGTTTTTTCTGAAAGCTCAGCTTTATTCATATGACTTGTTTATTCCCTGTGGTGTCCATTGTTGGATTGATTGTATTCTAAGTGAAAGAAAATTATTTGTAGATGTAGATCAGGGTTATGAAGAGGTTTGTGTTATAAGAATGGTACAGTATAGTGGCATTGTTTCTTGTTTTGTGTTATTAGAGTGGTACAGTATAGTGGTGTTCTTTCTCATCTTGATTCCCACACTTTTTCTCAGACTCCGTTATCATGCTGTTGCCGGAATCCACAAAATGAAACCGTGATAAACGCAGAACTGCGTTATAGAAATCACATGGTGCACTGCACTACACTATTTGTAGTGATGGGTATTGGTTGAAATTTCATAATCGATTATTGGTTGTACTTAATCAACTGATAATCAATAGATAATTGGTTGCCATCCCTTCATCGTAATGTATTAAATTATGTGTTACTTTTTGTGTAAAATTACATGCAATGGGTTATTCAGAGCATAATAATTATTACATTTGATAAAAATTAAAAAAAATAATTTAATGTGTGTTGACTCAACTTTTGAATAATAAGCCCAAAGATTCAATTGAATAGGATGACATACTTTTGTTTTGTATCCATTTTTTGTCGCATCACAACAGCCGACATACGCAAACTGCCAGTTCGTATTTTCTATTTCATAAGTAAAAAATAATCAAATTATTTTTCATTTAAACTTACATTAAAACTTCATTGTCTCAAACACGGATGGTTGGAACACCATAATTATACAGCTCACACCTGTTATCAGGTCCCGGATGGTTGGAACACCATAATTATACAGCCCACACCTGTTATCATGTCCCGGATGGTTGGAACACCATAATTATACAGCTCACACCTGTTATCAGGTCCCGAATGGTTGGAACACCATAATTATACAGCTCGAACTTCTTATCAGGTCCCGGATGAATACCTATTTAGATGAATATACATCATACATGTACATGTATGGTATGATGTTGAACAATGCTTGAACAACTCTAACTATTTGTCCAGTCCTGTCTGGTTCAAGACATCAATCTTCTACTGCATTTGTTATCAGAAATATGTTCTTTAAATTCAAATAGCGTGAATATAATTATGATCAAATTTGCGAAAAATGTAATAATAACTATGCAGTTTACCATTTTTGTTTGAAATACAAATATATTACCACAGAGCTAGCTTATTAAGTTCTTTCTATGAACAACAACTCTCTACATGTTTTGTCTTTGTTTGACTCCTGTCTCCATTTTTATGCATTTGACTACATAGAAAGAAACATAGTTTGTGATAAATCAAAATTATGAAATTGTAATTGAACGCTTGAAATAGCAGAGCAAACAATCAATTATAATTGATTATTGGCACATCACTACTATTTGGCAATACTATATCTGGTCAAAGTACCATAAACAAACCCACAGCAGTGTATGATAGATATGACAGACCGTTGTTTGTCATTGTAAATCAATTTAAAGCGATGTTTTTTACAACATTAAGAAGTTGTTATCATGTCAGTCAGAATTATGAAGGTGTAAATGATGCACATTTACATGGTTACAGTTTGGAAAAATGTAACGAGCTGCCAAACACTTGGTGATTTTCAATAAATTATTATGACCACATTATAACGGGACTCAAGTCTATATATTTTGTGTTAAGGTTTCTGTTTACCAATATGTTTCTTAAATATTTAAAAACTTTATCAATGAAATCATAAACCAGTCTAAAAGCATGATAACCTGGCTACTTTTCCTAGATTTAAGAGGTTAAGTATTGGAGTTTAAATAACGTTAGTGAAATAGAAGCCTGGTTCAGTGATGTATGACTGAGTTATGACCTTTAGCATTTACAGAAATGTCATAACAACAACCCTGTCATGATAACAACCATGTTATGACTACACCCATGTCATGACATCAACCATGTTGTGACTACACCCATGTCATGACAGCAACCATGTCGTGACTACATCCCTATCATGACAACACCCATGTGATAACTACAACTTTGTCATGACAACAACCATGTTGTTACTAAACCAATATCATGACCACACCCATGTCATGATAACAACCATGTCATAACTACAACTTTGTCATAATAACAACAACCATGTCATGATAACAACCATGTCATGACAACAACCATGTCATAAATACAACCATGTCATGACTACACCCATTTTATGACAACAGCCATGTCAAAACTACAACCATATCATGAAAACACCCTTGTCATTACAACAGCTATGTCACAACAACAGCCATGTCATGACTACAACTATGTCATGACAGCAGTCATGTCATAACTACAGACCCTAAACCGCTCAAGTACCCCATAATTGCACTCCGTTTGCGCTCAGTTTGCACTCCGTTCGCGCTCCGTTCGCGCTTAGTTCGCGCTCCGTTTGCGCTCCGTTTGCGTGCACTCGATTAAACGCGGTTAATTTAATGCACTCACAAACGCAAGTATTCGCTCACGAGCGCTGTATAGCTGAGTGCTGTATTTAATACTCCATTTAGCGTTCGCTTCGTTCAGCGTTCACTCAACTTTCAGTTCGCTCAGTTCGGTTTCTGGCCCATAACCAATCGCAACATCTCAACTCTTTATACTGATTATATATTGACTTTTTAATATAATCTGTTCCAATGGAGCAATTAAATGTATCCATGGGATTTAGTCAAGGTAAATTAATTCATAATCCGATTGTTTGTCTACAGATTATGTCACCCGCTGGGCGAAAGGTTGAACAAGTATCGATAGTAGGCATGTTTAACGGAAGTGTCTATGTTTTGATATGTGATCAGTGGTCTGGGTGATCAAAGAATATCGCACGTTATACCGGCCTCTGTTATCCAGACCGACATGTGTTTGCGTCAGTATCTTCTTTGATATACCGTAAGCCGTTTGTTACAGGAAAGCAATAAAGTTTGTCCACAAAATTTACATATACATCATCAACATAAACTAAATAAATTGTTATTTATAATTAAATTAATTAATAATTCCATACTGTTGATACCTCGTTGGCCTTATGATAATCCATAAATCTGCTCAGTGTAAGCAGTGACTTAAAAACATGTGGATATATCACTGGTTTTGTTAATGTTCAAACTAAAATAAGCTTTATAATCAATAATATGCACTGCATGGGTGATGAAAATTTTATTATAATCTGTGCGATGCAATTCGACATTATAATCAATGATTTTTGAAAAATAATAATCTTGTAGTGTTTTTTCTCGATTTGGGTCTAAATGTGGCTTCACTAAACTTAAAAAAAGATATTCTGATATTTTAAGTTTTTATAATTTTTTTCGTTATCATTATGTATATAAATATACTTGCAATAAACTTTTTTCAGTGGGTTTCTGAAATTATTCTTTTACTGATAGTATGCTTTATGTTAATATATTATTTAAAATGACAAACTATATTAAACTTGTTTGAAACTACACCCACTGTGCTATACCACTAATTATATGACACGCAGCAACACACCCGTGGTGTTGATTACGTTATGTCACATGCCAGTGAGAGCCGTGTCAATTAAGTTATATGCTAAAGTGGTGACTTATCGGTCTATTGACCACGGAAGATATGTATGATTTCATTTTGATTGTAATTCGTGCCAGATGGATGAATTTTAATTGAGCCAACATTATGTGATTGAAAAGAAAAGATAAGAAAGAAAAACTGCCAGCCAATTAACAACAAATAAAAAAATCATTTAAGATATTGGTTTTTCGAAGTTTCAGAACGCTTTAGTATGTAAATATCATGATGTTAATATCATTAAATTAACGAACCGAAAACCCTACGCCAGTTCTGAGTGAATGGTAGAAAGTGTGACATACACGTATAAAGGGATGTGTATTCAGGGCTGTCATTTTACCACAGCTGCCATAGCGATTTTGTATAAAAAACAGATCAGAATTGTTAATTTACAAAATAAAACAATCCTACAATTTTAAAACTAATAAAAATTAAAGACATGTCTCTAAATAATTCTTTGTAAAAATGTAGTATTTTATTTGTATTATTTTTTACTTTCATTATTTGTTTTATTTTTTTGAAATATTATTATCATTGGAGCTATTATTATAATATACATATTGACTTATTGATTTGTTTACAGCTTTTATATTGGATACGTGCGTATGTTCATCTGGTCAGTCGTTCACAATTAATATAACAATTTAATTACTATAATGAAGGCAGAGTTGCATGGCAATCATAAAAACAGATACCCATGGTGAGAACCACATGTGTGCCAATAAATAGTTAATTGGTGATTTATCGGTCCATTGATCACAAAGAACCCTGCCGGTGTGTAATTTTCATTTTGATTATAATTTGTGCCAGATGAATGAATCTTTATTTAACCCGCGGCATGTGATTGGATAAGAAATATATAGTCAAAATCAATACTAAAATATGCAGAATTTTTATAATTTTATTATTACAATCATTATTATTAATATCTATTATATATTTTATTATTATTTATTAAAATTATTAATAATATAATTGTTATTATTGCTATATTACTTTATTATTATATTATTATATTATCATATTATTATTATCTGAGTATTTTTTCTTCTTTATTATTATTATTATTATTATTATTGTTGTCATTTCTTACTTGTTGCCCCTTTCACAACTTTTATAGTGGCTTAATTGTTACGTGCTTACGTGCACGTGACCAGGCGTATCGATTTTGTAGGAAAGCGGGAAAACAATATATTTACTATTTTATAGGCAGTGAATACATGTTCGTTTTTGTTTATTTAAACCTTCCTCATCATCAAAAGCTGTTCTTTAGTCAATATAAAATCACAACCTCAAAAAGGTCACCTAGAAATTTACGTTTGCTAGTTTTTATTTCCTATGTCTAATGTGTTATTTCGGTCTGTCGTGTTAATTTGGCATACATACATTTATTTTACATTAATTTAATTTAGCTTGATTGTCAAGTAAGCTCGGAGCTTATGCATATCGTTCTCCAGTGCATTCCCTTATTAGATCTGGTACTGAATTGTGTTTCGAGAGGTCGGGTAAAGCCTGGGTCAAACTTGCGACCTCTGTCGTCTGAAGCAGCACCCTATCCGCTGTACTACTGACCCACTTTATATTTTAGAATACAATTAATTTATTATTATTATTTTAATGAGATGTGCACGAGTATAATGTTTCCACTTTAATTGCAATATAACAGTTTACGTAGATTTGTTTACAACTAAGCACAAACTCAGTGTAACTATGTTTGGGGAAAATATAAAACTAAAGTCCAAATTAAATTGAAAATTGGTAATTTTTATTTTGCCGAAATACCCAAACAAATAGAATCATAATCATATAATTTTACGCATATCTATGTTTTGTTTGATTCACGCATGCTTTGATATTTTTGTATTTGGAGCAGTATACGCTTAAATCGAAATAAAGTACATGTTTTGTATGTTCTATAACTAATTTATATCGAAATAACACGGCAAATTACATATTTTCGAATTGTTATTTACACAATATATAATTATTTATATTTTTGTTGTGCAAACCAAATCATGCTTAAACATGCAACTAAATTAGCCTTGAAACCGTAGATAACCATTGATGTGTCGTCTATTGTTTAATAGGTATTTTAAACATTATTGTATTGATCAGCTAAATATTGATATTTATGTAATAATTGATAAATTGTTGACCAAAATAATTTTTATCATGCGTTTTACAGTAAAACATTTATATTAACTAAATGGTTTATATTTATTTGAAAGAAAATTTATTTTTTATCTCGATTTTAAGTATCGACTTCACGATCAAATAATAAAAAAAGAGTATATCCGAATGAACGAGTGCACTCAGTAGCGCACGAATAGTTCTGTTATCAGTTATCTTACTGTGTCTAGCGTATACAGCGCTACTGAGTGCACTCAGTGTATCTGAGTGCATTCAGCGTGTCTGAGTGCACTCGATCTATTTCATGCGTTCAGGAGTGCGTTTATTATTTAAAATCCAGCGTTTGCTTACGGTCCATGTCCGCTCCGTCAGCGCTCAATCTGCGCTCCGTTCGCGCTCCGTCTGCGCTACGTTCGCGCTCCGCTTACGCTCTGAGTGCACTCCGTTTGCGTGCAATTGGGGTACTTGAGCGGTTTAGGGTCTGTACAACCATTTCATGGCAACAACCATGTCATGATAACAGCCATGTCATAGCTTCAACCATGTCATGACAACAACCATGTGGTGACTTCACCCATGTCATGACAACAACCATGTCATAACAACAACCATGTCATGATGACACCCATGTCATGACAACAACCATGTCAAAACAACAACCTTGTCATGACAACAACCATGTCATGACAACACCCATGTCATGACTACAACCATGTCATGACAACATGTATGTCATGACAACAACCATGTCATGATGACAACCATGTCATGACAACCATGTCATGACAACAACCATGTCAAAACAACAACCTTGTCATGACAACAACCATGTCATGACAACACCCATGTCATAACAACAACCATGTCATGATGACAACCATGTCATGACAACAACCATGTCAAAACAACAACCTTGTCATGACAACAACCATGTCATGACAACACCCATGTCATGACTACAACCATGTCATGACAACATGTATGTCATGACAACAACAATGTCATGACAATAACCATGTCATGACAACACCCATATCTTGACAACATTCATGTCATGACAACACCCATGTCATGACGACAACCATAAGAGATAAATTGGTTGTTAAAATGATGACATATAAATTCCCTCTCAGATGTGCTCTGCCTAGTGAATCCTGATTTGATTTGTAGATTTGTGCACTGAAAACAAAATGAAATATTAAGTGCTTAAACCACATGGCAACTGCTCCATCACACTGCCTTCCTTTTTAAAGAAGATATTTTTATCTTATTTGTTTAAATTTCAACATTGATTTGTAGCCTTACCGTTACAACTGCTATTGTCTGGGGATTTTAATGAAAATTTAAAGCCTCACAATTAAAAATCATGCTAGATTTAAGTTTGTCAGTGGCTGTTTTTGGAAACTCAGAAAATGATTAATGTGTACAATTCTGCATGTTTCTTTCTATTTCAGGCAAGCTATATAGTAAAAAATGGCTTAAAACGTTGGATTGTTGTGTCCAAGTTAGTTATTAAATGACCCAGATTAACAGTACTATAGATTCATGTCCAAATAAATGGGATTTACTATGTAAGATATGTTTGTGCGTGCGTCTGTCCATCCTTTCATTTTCTTGTATCATATTTAGTTTTGTCAAATACTGACTAAACTTGGTTGGAAGGTTTATGGCCATTAACACTCAGATAAGTTCATGAATTGATTGAAAAATATTGGTTTTGCCTTAAAAACACTGCAGGACTTCTTGTTGTTTTATGACCGTGACCAGTTTTGTTGTGTATAATTTATTACTATCTTAGAGTAATGGCCGTTGATTGATTGAAAAGTTTTATTAGTTGCAACATAACCATTGCAGCACTTTCAATATTTATCCATTCAAGAATTAACGTTGTCAGAATATTTATAAGTTTAAAGTTTGTCTGAATTCTTGAACAAGCATTATTGAACCAGAAACAGTAAACATTATTAAACAAAACAGTAAACATAATTGAACCAGAAACAGTAAACATTATTGAAACAGGGACAGTAAACATTATTGAACCGAAACAGTTAACATTATTGAACCAGAAACAGTAAGCACTATTGAACCACAAACAGTAAACATTATTGAACCAGAAACAGTAAGGATTATTGAACCAGAAACAGTAAGGATTATTGAATCAGAAACAGTAAGATTTATTGAACCAGAACAGTAAACATTATTGAACCAGAAACAGTAATCATTATTGAACCAGAAACAGAAGCATTATTGAACCATAAACAGTTATCATTATTGAACCAGAAACAGTAATGATTACTGAACCAGAAACAGTAATCATTATTGAACCAGAAACAGAGTAAACATTATTGAACCAGAAACAGTCAGGATTATTGAACCAGAAACAGAAAATATTATTGAACCATAAACAGTTATCCTTATTAAACCAGAAACAAAAAGGATTATTGAACCAGAAACAGAAAATATTATTGAACCAGAAACAGTAATCATTATTGAACCAGAAAAAGTAAACATTACTGAACCAGAAACAGTAAGGATTATTGAACAAGAAACAGTAATCATTATTGAACCATAAACAGTTATCCTAATTGAACCAGAAACAGTGATGATTACTGAACCAGAAACAGTAAAGATTATTGAACCAGAAACAGTAAACATTATTGAACCAGAAACAGTTAACATCATTGAACCAGAAACAGTAAGCATTATTGAACCAGAAACAGTAAACACTGTTGAACCAGAAACTGTAAGGATTATTGAACCAGAAACAATAAACATTATTGAACCAGAAACAGTTAGTATTATTGAACCAGAAACAAAAAAACATTATTGAACCAGAAACAGTCAGGATTATTGAACCAGAAACAGTAAACATTATTGAACCAGAAACAGTAAACATTATTGAACCAAAAACAGTCAGGATTATTGAACCAGAAACAGAAAATACTATTGAACCATAAACAGTTATCCTCATTTAACCACAAACAGTGAGGATTATTGAACCAGAAACAGAAAATATTATTGAACTAGAAACAGTTAGCATTTTTGAACCAGAAACAGTCAACATTATTAAACCAGAAACAGTAAACACTATTGAACCAGAAGCTGTTAGGATTATTGAACTAGAAACAGTAAACATTATTAAACCAGAAACAGTAAGCACTATTGAACCAGAAACAGTAAACATTATTGAACCAGAAACAGTTAACATCATTGAACCAGAAACAGTAAGCATTATTGAACCAGAAACAGTAAACACTATTGAACCAGAAACTGTAAGGATTATTGAACCAGAAACAATAAACATTATTGAACCAGAAACAAAAAAACATTATTGAACCAGAAACAGTAAGGATTATTGAACCAGAAACAGTAAACATTATTGAACCAGAAACAGTAAACATTATTGAACCAAAAACAGTCAGGATTATTGAACCAGAAACAGAAAATACTATTGAACCATAAACAGTTATCCTCATTTAACCAGAAACAGTGAGGATTATTGAACCAGAAACAGAAAATATTATTGAACTAGAAACAGTTAGCATTTTTGAACCAGAAACAGTCAACATTATTGAACCAGAAACAGTAAGCACTATTGAACCAGAAGCTGTTAGGATTATTGAACTAGAAACAGTAAACATTATTAAACCAGAAACAGTAAACATTATTGAACCAGAAACAGTAATGATTATTTAACCAGAAACAGAAAATATTATTTAACCAGAAACAGTAAGCATTATTGAACTAGAAACAGTTAGCATTATTGAACCAGAATTAGTAAGCATTATTGAACCAGAAACAGTAAACATTATTGAATCAGGAACAGTAAGGATTATTGAACCATTGTAAAAATGTTGATTTTTCTGTTGTAAACATCATAAGGTCTTCAACTTTCACCCAATTGTAACCAAACTTGTTCAGAATGTAAATGAACATGAAATCTTTGACAAGGATTGTGGGTTCAATTCTCCGCCATGGCTATGTGTGTTGTCCTTGAGCAAGCCATTTTCCCCACATATTCACAGTAATGGTTCGACTAAGGAAGACTTTAAGCAGAATTTAAGTTGTAATAACTTGTTTCACAATCGCTGTAAAATAAATAAGTTTAAACTAAATCTTTGATCAGATATTTAACTTGTGAGATCAGACCTGATTGGACAGAATTAACACAGTCTTGTTTGATTCCATTCAGTCTGGACTATTCTTGGTCGTGACATATTTTAGGGATAGAAAGGACAGCATTATCAGTGACATAGCTGACCCAAAAATAATGTGGAAGTCCACCAGGTTCTAGCAGGGTCTCGGGGTATACCCCAGCAGAAAAAAGACTTTCAAGATGCATTTCCTGCATTTTGAGGGCATTTCCAGGAGATATAATGATGCATTCACAAAAATATATGCAAGCCCGGGCGTGGTGGCTTTAAGGTAGCTACACCACTGAATATTGGGTTGCTTTTTCTTTAAAAAGAATTGGGTGATGATTTTATTCACAAACCACTTGGATACTTTTCACCAAAAAACACAAACAATCCAAACATTAACATATCTAAGCTTTATAAGGATCAAGCTGATACTACAGTTATAAATGTCTTTAAATAATGAGCCCGCTATTACGTGTGTATTAATTGTAATACAGGGCCTATGATTGTGTTCCATGCTTTAAATGAAGAAGGTGAAACAATAAAAGAAACAATAGGCCCACAACGGACCAGGGGCCCACTTCACTAATGTTCATAACTCTACCAATTTCTTAATACATTTGTAAAAAATTTAAAAAATTTTAGTGTTTCACTTTCATAGTTTTACAAACTTTCACCAACCTTGTAAATAGTATTCTTTTTAAACTTACAAAATACTGCACAAATGAAACGTTCCTAGGTGTCACAAATCAATCATACGAAAATCTTAAAACTGATGCTGGTTAATAAAACAGGCCCCTGGTCCTTTATGGGCCTATTGTTTCTTGTTCTGATCTCACTTCAGTGTAACGAGAATGTCTTGAGCTTTGTGACATGCACAGGGACTTTATGGAGATTAATTATTGGTTCAAGTGAACTATTATATATAATTTCATCTAGTGAATATTGAAGTTTCAAGATGGTCACAAGTGGTTCAGCCACGAGTTTGTTTGCCATTTCATTGATTATGATTGAAAATTAAATTTTTATTGATATTTCAATGAAATTTACTATCGTTGTTTTCATTTTATCGTCGAAAATATTGAAAAGATAACTTCAGTATTTGTAATTGAAATCAAATATAATCCACTGAGGAATCTTTATAATTCATCTAAAATAAAATAAATAAAAATCTTATTTCCAAACGTAGGGCTTTGTCTGAACAGATGACATTTCTTTCTCTTTTCAAATATTTTCAACAGTTCAGGTTTGATTTTCTGCCACTTAGTTGTTTTGAAGAGTATTTTTTATGCAAATTCTTTGTTTTAAAATGAAAGGTATACATTATTTTACTTGCATTATTATGCAGAGGGTGCAATTCATTCCCTTGTGGAAACAGACAATGAATAATGGTGGGTTTATCCAGGATGTTTGCTTAATTATTAGTTGCTAGTTCACACGTCGTGAGATAATGAATTAATTTATGAGGTAATAGGATTTTGGAGGCAGAATCACAAGCAAAGAGAAGATGAATGATTTTGTTCATCGTGTTTATTGAAGATTTTTCTTTCTTTCTATAAAACATTTGAACAAAAGAAGAAATCAAAATAAATAGCTATGTCATTATTATTTTCATTCAAAAGTCAGGGAAGTAGATATATAAAACATAAGTCACTCATAATTTAATTGAAGAAGTTTTTATCACAGCTGAGTTTCATTCTTTTATCCAGAAATGTATGTAACTTTGCTAGAAATGGATGTAACTTAGCCAGGAATGGATGTAACTAAGTCAGAAATGGATGTGACTTAGCCAGGAATGGATGTAACTTATATACTAGTAAAAAAAATGGACGTAACTTAGCCTGGGGAATGGATGTAACTTAGCCAAGAATGGATGTAACTTAGCCAAGAGTGTATGTAACTTAGCCAGAAATGGATGTAGCTTTGCTGTGTAGAAGGACAGTAGTTCTACTCATCTACTCAGATTCATTCTGAGACCTTCCTTCACCAATAAAACTAGATACATGTATGCCATATATAACCTGAAATGAGAAGAAAATGGTGTTAAACAACATTCAAAATAACATTGTACCACTGTAATTTGAGCGCACATAGACCATTGATCACAGTTTAGTTGTGACGTATTTAGGCGACAATATCGGGTACTTCTATTGAGTCTGGTGTGGTAATTCATATAGAACTACACTTCCTCGCTTGATACTAGCATTTAGAGGAGAGTTCTAGGTCTGGTCGGCCCAGTGTCTGTATAATGTGACTGGGTGGGGTATCATACCATGTGTTTGCGGCATGATATACCTATGTGACAGTGCTCGGAATACTGTCTCAAGTAGACACCATCGTGATATGACTGGAAATTGTTGAAAGTGATGCTTAACTGTGAAAGAGTAAAATAAATGGCTGATGATATGTCATGCTTCTTGCTCTGTCTCTTTAAGGTCTTGAACACCCCCAAAATAAAAAAAGGTACTTATAGTGTCCTGTGGATACATTAAAAACAAAGTAATTTGTTAATTAACGTAACAAGTAATTTATTAATTAATGAGTCAAGTACTTTGATAATCAAAGGTGAAGTAAATGACTGTAAAACAATTATTATCATTGTGAAGATTTGACAAGCTGAGTACACAGTATGATGTAACACCAGTGTGATAGAAGGTACCTTGTCATAAATTGGCAGAATTATAGTTTTATATGAAATCAGAAGCTTCAAGAATAGTGCAGTTATATAACATACATCTTGGAGAAAATATTCAAGTTTTTAGTCTGAGTGTGAGATGAGGCATTAATCATTTCAGGAAATGGTGAGCTAGAGAAGAAGTTTCCATCACACCAGCAATAATTTATAAGCAGTGAAAGCACTCTAAACACTTCCTTGCTCTATAATTCCATGTATAATGTAACTTTTAAAACTATAATGAGTAGCAGGCAACTGGAAAATGACACCTGTTTTAATGATGTAGCATAATGTAAGCCATTTTTCTGCAACATTTATCCACATTCTGGAAAGTAACTGATATATTCTGAGCGCACCAGTTTTAGCAGACCAAACACTTAACAGAACTCTGTTGAGTTTTATAACCCTAGAACCTAGAAAAAAATTCCCTGAGTGATGGCCGTAGATGAACATATGGGGTCATGTGACTGAGTGGTCTAATGTACCATCTCAGTATCACTTACCTCTCGCCACTAAGGTCAGAGGTTCAAATCCTGCATGGTCGAAAAACTTTATATGAGAAAGTTTGCCACTTACGTGTGGAAGGACGGTGGTTCTACTCAGTCTGAGGTCTTCCTCCACCAATAAAACTGGATACAAGTATGCCATATTAAACCTGAAATGTGTTAAACTCCATTTAAAAAAAAGAGAAAAAAATGATCAACGTTCATGGCTGATCATCCAAGAGATGTCGGATATATTACCAACTGAACTAACTGGGCCAAGTAATAAAGCGGAGACAAGGTATAGAGTTTTGCTCTTGTCCATCTGTTGTGGTGATGATGATCTTGACAATCTCAGTCAAACGTACTGAATCAGATATAGTTTATGTCTCCATAACACTTCTTTCAGTTTTCAAAACATTGCCGTCAAACAAATTACATAGCTGACCATGCTAGGTTTCAGAATGTTTGTGTGATTCTAAATTGTAGACAATATTGTCCCCTTTTCAGATTGGGTAACATTGTGCAGAATTGATACATCTAAAGGGATCATGTGACAAATATTAAGCAATAATAATTAACTACAGAGGTACAGTGATATTCATTTGGCCTTTCGTTCCACCCCCCCCCCCCCCCCCCCCCCCCTTTTCTTGTCTCAGAAAGAGCTTTGACATGATTGCAAGTTTTGCTGTTAATTTATCTGAAGCAAATTCAAAAGTGGAATTAAGCTGGAGTAGATATACTCACAAGATTTAATTGCAGAATTGCATGCCCTTTTTTACTATTAAAATGTATGCAGAGATCTTTGGAAGATGTTAACCACAATTGGAAAACTGTCTTGAAGATTTGCAGTGTTTAAGCTCACGTAACCAATCAGACACAGTTTTCATTTGACTTCTGGAATAGAACCTATTAAATACAATCCTTTGTACCATGGATAATGTTTACTTCTTAAAAACATAATAATAGATCACTCCGGCAGTGGGCTTTTCAATAGGTAATCAGTCGTTCTAATTAAAGAGTGACAGAAAACCTTTATCCTTTGTCAATAAAAATTATGATAGCCTTAATTGACAGATCAGGCATTATTAATCATTATCTATTATATATGAAAAATAGCAACATTTAAAATTCCAACAATTCTAGTTTTAACAATATCCTAAGTTAACAACATGGTTTGGAAAGCATTCTCCAAACTTGGGGTGCTGTTAAATTACATCTTGATTTAGATAAAGGATGACTGCCCAATGCTCACTCATTGACTGAAGACTTGGTTACAAGACTTTGAAAAATGCAAACCTTTACATTCAAATGTTAATCAATGTCCTCAACATTTACCGTTTCATTCTCCGTATGCGGTGTGGCCCGCCAAATGAGAAAATAATGATTTAATCAATAGGAATTCACACTTCATTTACTTTTCATTTGGTGAGCTGGTTGTCTAACATTTATTTATGGCAATGCCAGCCGGTAATTGGTAGTAAGTATGAATTATAACAAAACAGCATTACTTGCACGGGTAGGCTCCATGTGTGAAGATTGGGATGTATCTTTTATCATTGATAATTGTAGAGAATTATTACAAAACGTGTACTTACGTGATTTGTAACTCATTATTGTGATTATAGAGGACATTTAATTATTAAGTTTAATCGATGATTGGTGTTTAATTGTTTTATGCTCCTTCTTGCATCTGTTGCTTGGAGGTGGGTGGGGGTCTTGTAGCAGGTTGGTTTTTATATCTGATTGTCCAAGTCACATCTGGATCTGAGCAGGGGGTCAGAACCGGACCTGGTATTTCTGATATATAGCTCAATTTCCAAATTTTATAACCCTTTCTAAAATTGGTGTACCTCATGGCTAAAGTGCAGTAAAGCGACTATTATTGGCGTTTCTGAAGCAGTAAAATAATATTTGTAAAAACATTTAGATAGCTCGCATTAAGTGGGTTTATTTAGTTGTCTTGTTCAGTAGCTAGATTTACAAAGTAAAAGAAATACTATTCCATTTTTCAAGGGTGTCTATCATTTTGCATTTTGTGTTCAGGGGCTTACTTGGGTTAAAATATAAAGATTTTCTCTTTATCTTTGGTTTTAAAGGCTAAAATATGGTATTTATATGTTAAATCAAAAAAAGTTTAGAATTGAGATTTGAGTTTGTTTGACAACACCTTGAATTTGTGTGAGATTTCGTGTCCAGTCTGTAACTTTGTCTTGCATAGATTAATTTTAATGATACTTGCTACAAATGATCAACATAATGAGATGATGTGTCCCGAGTAAAACCCTTACCAGTACTTCAAAGGTCAAGGTCATAATTTGAGTTTGTTTGACAACACTTTGAATTTGTGTGAGATTTCGTGTCCAGCCTGTAACTTTGTCATGCATAGATGAATTTTAATGATACTTGCTACAAACGATCAACATAACATCATGACATGTCGCGAGTAAGACCCACAACCATACCTCAAAGGTCAAGGTCACAATTTCAGTTTGTTTGACAACACTTTGAGTTTGTGTGAGATTTCGTGTCCGGTCTGTAACTTTGTCATGCATAGATTGGTTTTATAAATACTTGCTACAAATAATCAACATAACATGACAACATGTCGCGATTAAGACCCATACCTCAAAGGTCAAGGTCACACTTTGAGTTTGTTTGACAACACTTTCAGTCTATTTGAGATTTCGTGTCTGGCCTGTTACTTTGTCATGCATAGAAGGATTTTGTTAATACTAGCTACAAATTACCAACATAACATGACAATGTGTCGCGCATTACACCCAGAATCCCACTTCAAAGGTCAAGGTCACAATTTAACTTTGGTTGATGACACTTTCAGTCTGATTGGGATTTCGTGTCTGGTCTGAAACTTTGTCACCTATGCATAACTTTCAAAAACACTTGGCTCAATTCATCAGCATGACATTACAAAGTGTCACATGTAGGACCCACATGCATATCTCAAAGGTCAAGGTCACACTTTGAGTTTGTTTGACAACACTTTCAGTCTGTGTGAGATTTCTTTTCTGATCTATAACTTTGTCATCTATGGATATATTTTAAAAACACTTGGCTCTGAGTTGATAAACATGACATAATTAAGTGTCACATGTAAGACCCAGAACCTTTCCTCAAAGGTCAAATCACCATTTCAGTTTGTTTGATATTGCGTGTCTGGTCTGTGACTTTGTCTTTAACTTGTTCAATTTATCAATATGACATGACGACGTGTCATAAGTAAAACTTAGACATGGTCACACTTTGAGTATGTATGACAACACTTTGAATTTGTTTGAGATTTCAAGTCTGTCCTTTAATTTTATCATACATGGATGGATTTCAAAAACACTTGGCTCAATTTATCAAATGATCAACAATCGATCTGTCACTTACATTTAGGGATTATAAAATACATATAGCTTGACACAAGTGATAAGCATGTTATGATAATTTTTCACCTGCATTTAACTGTTGAAATACCCAGACCATTAAATCAGATGTCAAGGTCAAGGTTACACAAAGGTCAAGGTCATGCTTTAATGTAAAAAAAACATGAAATTGCATGTCTAGTCTGAAACATTAGTCCATTACTCTTGATATTCATTGATACATCTCTACCTATTATATTCATATATTGTATTTTTTTCACAGACCATTTTGGGGGCATGTGACACTTAACAGTGACATTTCTTGTTTTTCTATTATCTTTGTCATTATTGAAAGAAGAATTAAAAAAAAATAACTAATCAATGTTTTTATTCTCTATTGAGTGTTGGATGTCCAATATTAACTTGATAACAAAATGTCTATATTTCAGAACAATGAAGTGACTCATTTTGGATGGAGTTGGGAAGCTTAAAGAGATGTTTGTTGAATATGGAAGAAATGTGTATTACCATTTCACTTGTCACAGACCGACATGTGCAGGTTAGGAAGTGTATGAGTGAGGAGCACTCAGAGATTGTCCATTGGTTTGATGTTTGGCACGTTGCCAAAGGTACAGAAAATTTAATTTGAGGACTCGAGCATACACATGATAACTTTCGAACTTAATCAATGGTGATAAAAGAATGACGGAGACTTGGCTGGGCTGGGATTCAAACTCACGACTCCTTGATTAATAGTCTGATGCACTACAAGCCGAGATAACAGGGCCCTGTTAATAAACTTTTATATCAAAACACATGCAAGGCAAGAGAATATTGTGAGTATCAATTTAGATCATTACTTCATTTAAAGTTTGACAATAGTTGACTGAATAGAGTGTAGGCCACTCTCATTAGATAATGAGAATTTGATCCCAGTTTCACCTGGACTCTCAAAATTACCAACTCATACCAGATCTAACCTTGAAGCCTACTCGAGAGTGGTTCATATAACTCTGAGCTTACTTTGCAGTTGAGTTAAAATAGATTAATTTAAACTTATTCATTCAACATTACTTGTGTAACAAGTTATTACAACTTACAGGCCTCAAGTAAGATTTTTGCATATATGACAGACACATAAAAATTTGGTTGATATGCATCAAAGTTGTTTCAGGTGTATCAATTTAAGCAATGAGTTTTACACTTATATCAAGATTTCCAAAGATTGATTGATTTATTGAATATTAAGTATCATATTGATGCCATCAAGGGCTACAAGATGATCAGTTTACCTAACCACTGTTTCTTGGGATCATGGAAGGCTATACAGTAATCAAGCATACCATACCTCCACAAGTAACTGATAACATTCCCAATTGTCTGTCTTCCATCTGTCTGTTAAACCTTTCAGTAGGACTTGATATGTCATGGTAAATTGTCAGTTGTCTGTCTGTGAACCTTTTTCTTGTAGATGCGATGGCACCTTCATTTTTCATTGAATCTTAACCAAACTTGCACAGCAGTTATTTAAGCACAATATCTCGGACAAGTTCTTGAACTTATAAGCACATTTTAAGCAAAGTTTTAAGAATCATTTTCTCTGAAAGTTCAAGGCCTGGACCTGAGATATTTTACATGTAGCATCTGTTGCCAGTGGAGTGTTCAGGTCCTGTTGGGCCTTGTGGAATATGTTTTTTTCAGTGCATTTGGAGCGTTTTATGTTCAATAAAACACATTTCGATGTAATTAATACAGTAAATTTGTCACTATCAAGGCTTAGTACTGTATCAAATATTAAAGTGACACGCCAGAATTTTGATAAAACTTCACTTAATTCTATTTCTGTAAGTTATATGTCTACATGATACATGTGAAATAAGAATTGATAAAAACAGTAGTTTTGTTTCTATTTTGGAAAGGGGTCTAACTTTGTAAAGTGTGTAAAAGTATTTTATTTCACATATTTCTCATCACATACTCGTATGATGACTTAAACTTTATTTCTATCAGTCTCAGATGGATAATGTTTTTAAAAAGTAATCATTTCAAAACTAGTGTGACTTTGCTATTTGTAAAAAGAATATAAAATGTCATTGCTTTGTTCAAGCCATACGAAGAACTACGACAAATAGTAAAAAACAAGGTACTTCTGAAAGATGTAGGGAAGCTTTTGCCAACCCAGCAGACCTCTTCCCTGGAGCTGTACCACAAAGTAGTTTGACAATTTGCTTCAAAATTTCTCCTTTACAATCATCCACAGATGCAAGCAAGGTAAACAAGACATTCATACCTTTTTACCAAATGTGTGCATCCATCAAACACATTAAAAACTATTGGACAATTATTAATTTCAGGATGATGGGGGTGGCATGGGCAGCATATACTTTGTCTCCCACCCCCTTGTTTAGACTCCACACTGTCACCAGCCCCCTTCACATTTTGGCCTGTCATGCATTTGGTTTGAAACCCATTTTTAGCTCTACTGGCCAAAGGCCAGAAGTGCTTATGTGATGGCGTGTTGTCTGTCGTCCGTCGTCTGTCGTCTATTAGCAGCACTTTCTCTGAAACCACTAGGCCAATTAAACTGAAACTTTACATGGGTGTTTCTATTGCATAGACGACTATACAGAAGATTGTTTTTTTATCTGAAATTCAAGATGGCCGCCGTTACTAAAAAATAGTCCAAAACTTAAAAAATCTTCTTCTCATGAACAGCCCAACAGCCCAATCTGAGAAGTCATACACTAACTATTGTAAATATTGATGTAATGCAGCCTTTGAATTTTTGCTGTTGTATGGAAATATTAGGACAGTTTCAGACTACATCGAAATATGAACAAATAAAAAGAGGGGGTGTTCACGCTAGTTTTTTTTCATAAGTTCGAATTCAAATTAAAACTTAAGTCCTTAAAACACACGATGTTTGTATTTCGGACAAATCACAAGCAAACGTCATGTTTCTTAAGTGTTTGATTTTGATTTAAATTCAAATTCATGAGAAAACTAGCGTGAACACCCCCTCTTTTTATTTGTTCATATTTTAGTGATGTTAATAATTTTAACATATGTGAAATTCATGATCTTGTACCTGGGAGCTTTTATGCGCATTCAGACGTGAATGTTCTAATTTTTTGTTTTTAAACCCATGTTTATATTAACCCCAGTGAAATTATTAGACTTAAAGCAACACATCCATGTTTGAACTTTTAAAAAAAAAAATTAATTGAGTTATGAGCACATTTCTCATACAAACATATGATCAATTAGCTGTATATGAGCATATAAACACAATCCCGAACAAAGTGACACCCAAATTATAATGCGTGGCTAACACTTTATAAAACAAGCGTGTAACTCACCCGAGTAAAAAAAAATGTCAAAATGACTTTCAAGGCAGGTAAAGTACACTACCCACAAAAACGTGAAGTTTTTTAATACGACTCGCATAATTCAATTTGAAGCCAAGTTGGAATCCTAGGCAATTTAAAAATAATTTATAAAGCGTTTGTCACGCTTTTGTACAGTTTTTGGAACACCAGGTCCCATGATACTTGAATATATTATGGATGTATTACTGTAATAGAACCTAATTTTCTAATGCATACAATTATATTTTCATATATTTATAGTTATTTTCTAAATGTGAATGGCAGTGTAATAGTTGAGTTGATGTTAGAAGAAAACTGTTGCCAACCTATGACAGCCCATGTAGTTCCCTGAGACCCCAACAGTGTGTATTCATGTACATATCACTTGTAAGTGTTTCATCAGTTTTCTTCACGTCATTTCTTAAACTGTGTCGCGTAATTTTCAATTCATGAGAATGCTTGTAACTTGTATACTGCATAACATCTTTTTGATGCAGTTACTGTTACAGTAGTATTAATATATACAAACCTGTCTTAAGCAGCCAGTCAAGGGATGGAGCACAAGTGGCCTTTTAAGAAAGGTTGCTGCTTAACACAGATTGCTTTGCTATGAAATCATATACATGGCAATAATAAGTGGCTGCTTAAGACAAGTGGCGTATTTTCGTTCTACTACCAAACTAATAGAAGATTCTCAAGTATGAAATGCCTTGTTTTTCATCATTCTAATATCATGTAAAAAAATATTATAATCATAAAAAGTTTCTGTATCTCCTCTGTAACATTTCAAGAACTAAAATCTGAACTTTTGAATGCATCTCTATTACCATTTTTAAGATTATATTCGTTGTTGAAATAAATCGAGCAAGTGTGAATGATTGACCATATTTAAAACCTTCCTTGTTTTGGAAGTATTTTCAATACCTGCCAATGCTTTTTAGCTTTAAGGTACGTTTAATGTACCGAAAATGCTTAAGGTCTGACTGAAGAATTACTCCCCTACATGACAGCATGATATTGTATTTTGGTATCAAGGAATGATATGGAGATTATGTTGATCATTTCTGTTAATTTTTGCAACAATATTGATTCATGGACATTAACATCAATAAATGTGATAATAGAAATAACATGGTAACAAAATAAACATTTACCAAAGGTAACCCAGCAGACCAACTTGGAAATAATACAAAACTTGTGTTTCCACTTTTTTTCCCATCAATTCCTCTCTGACATCAAAACTTCACATTTTTGGAAGATCTTCAATTTGGCCATCAGGAGTTATCCTTCTTTTTACATAATGGTAACAGGAGAGACACTAAGTTATGGACAGGTGTATTTATTCAGATAAATATTTTTTGCAACATTAGAGGAGCTCTAGTGTTACCTTATTTATTTCCCATAATTATTACTGTATTAAACACCAAATTAGAAGAAGAAAATATGGAATTATAGATAAATTTCCATGTGATATATCATACCGTAGCGTTCGGACATGTCTCTACCTGTGGATAGCGCCTATTTGACATTCAATATTTTTTATAAGAAATGTATTTTTCTAAATTTCTATTGTAAGAGTTAATTCCAAGCAACAGCAATACATCTGGAGAGAAAATTTATATCAGTAAACATAATCATTAAGTTTTTTCCTTCTGGACAGGAATTTCGACAATTTTTTAAAACGATCCTTATATGCGCGGTGGCTGGTGTATGCGTCAAAGAATATGTCCTCAGTTTTACCAAGGTGTACAAGCCGGTAAGTGTTCAACTCTGCTTGACTGTCATTACTTGTTAGAGTCGCATTTCTTGCCGCTTTTCCTATCAGACTGTCATGGTCGCAGTATAGTAGAAGCTGGTACCTGACTTTGAATAGTCCCAAACTTCTGCATGTCACTATCATCTATAGTAATTACCTTGTCAAATGTCTCCTTGTTTAGTCTAATGATACCTTGTTTGATGTTATTATTAGACCATTTATCGGTTTGTCTTTTACCTCACTTTTCACAAAAAACACGTTTAAAGTAGTTTCTTTCCTTCTCAGATTGGGTTTACTGTTTCATTGTTGATTTATGTTGATTTTCTTCCGTAGATAAATATTTCTCCAGTTTCTTGTTATTATATAATGATAATAATAACAGAGCATGTGAATTGTCTGTGGTTTCACTCACATATCTTATTTCACAATGTTTGTTTATATAGTAATATTGATGTCAGTAAACTCCAAGAACTGGTAACCAATTGTACATGACGGAGTTAGATAGTGTACTTTTTTTCAGAGAAGAGATAGGCACAGAAGTTTGACATTATGCATGCATGTATAATAATATTTAGGCTTAATTTTGCCATTTCTCTCTAGAAAATGATGTGATGACATGATATAACAAGTGTTGCAGTTGATTTTGATATCAAACAATGCAAGTTGGCTATTATTCATGTTGCCTTATTACCTGTATCTTAAAATTTAACTTTTAACCAAAAATCCATAGTGGAGTGGTAATGTCATAGATTTTTACTTAATATTTTTTTTTTGTTATTTATTTATAAGGTTATTATTGTACCTTCAGATAAGACAACACTTGAACATGTATTTGTGCAAGTATCAGACCTGTAGGGCCACAAATGACAAAGTTATTACAATCTCCACGTGACAGGTATAGCAATTTTGATATGGCTTTATTTTGCAGGAAACAGCATGAATATTGACCAATACCAGAATATTTCAGAACCGGTGCAGATATACACATGAATAGTTTTACTAAGTCAGGATTAAATTGTATTACATATTCTGGTACTTCTAGAGTATTTGTAGACAAAAAAAACTCATGCCACTATTATCTCCCTCGAATACTCCAGACCTTCAGAATGAAGGAGGTAGTATTAAAAATATAGTTCCCTTTTTCTTCTATTTTCAGGACTCAACATTGCATTGAAATATGTGTTAAATGGTCAATATTTTAGAAATCGCCCTTGAAAATTTGATGCTGATACCAGATTTCTAGACAATTCTGTGTCATTTTAGATTTGATAGGTCGAATGGTATTGGTGATGAATTGGCATAATATTTCTCTGGAAATGGACGGGTCCTGCAAAACATTTGAATTTAAAAAGTCTAACCTTGTCAACCTTGTTTATAATTGCAGATCTTGAACCAGTCAAGAGTTTGAGCCCAGACACATGCTGCAGATTTTGATTTTTCACAGTGTTGTTGACAATAATGTTACAATGGAGCCCTATGGGAAATTTATACCCAAATCAATTTTGAGTGGAAACTGGCATTTTTATGTACAGTCAAACCTATGTAAGTGGTCCCCTTTATTAAGCAACCACCTGTCTTAAGAAATCTTACTTTCTATTTCTCATTTCTGTTTTTAGAGTAAATTAACCCGTTTTAAATTAAAAAAACTTGTCTTAAAAGGCCACTTTTTCTCCTTCCCTTGACTGGCTGCTTAAGACAGGTTTGATGGTATTGGTTTTGCAACAACTTTGGGTTGCGTTTAGTTCCATTGACTTTTGGCAGTGTTATTGCTCTTTAATTATTTTCAAACAAGTTTCTCAACAAATTATGTTATTATAGCAGTCAATGAAAACAGGATTATATTTATACTCTGTGTGCAGTGCTGTAATATAGCTTCAAGATGCATCCTTATAGTACAATGAAGTCCATCCATCTTTAAGATGGAAGATGTTGGTTCAATCCCAACTAAGGATATCTGTTGGAGGCTTCTTACCAAGCAATGCAAATATGTTTTAATAAATGTTTTGATCAGTAAGTTGGGGTGTGTGTTTTTTAGGAATGAGAACAACCTGGAGTTTTTATGACAGCTGATGAAAAACATTAGGCTAGTTCAATGTCTGTACAATGGTTGTAAGTGTTGAGGTCTTCACCAGGACTTGAACCTGAATCTCTTTTCATGTAGAAAAGTGTGCTACATTACACTATAAAGATGTACTCAACACCAGGAACCATATGTATATGTATGTTACTATTTTACCTAAATAAATAAAGCAACAGCCCAAACTGTAAAATGAATGCAAGTGTAATATATATAGGCATGTTTTACACAGCTGATGTAATTCAACTATGACTTATCAAGGGAACTCTTGTTGGGGATAACAATATTGTAATGTACATTTCTTTCTTGGCATTTGAAAATTATTCCATTCATTCCAGTTCACACATAGAACAACATCTTATCCAACTTGCTGCAAAGTTCATTAGGCAATCACAAATTTTCACTTAGTAAAAGGATCGCGTAAAGGTAAGCATCAAGTATAACGTGCAAATTGATGCATTTTATCTGCAATTACATGTGTATGAGATATACATGTAGATGTTATAGAGACAGACATTACAGGTCAACAACGAGATGCATGTAAATGTGTATGAGATATACATGTAGATGTTATAGAGACAGACATTGCAGGTCAACAACGAGATGCATGTAAATGTGTATGAGATATACATGTAGATGTTATAGAGACAGACATTGCAGGTCAACAACGAGATGCATGTAAATGTGTATGAGATATACATGTAGATGTTATAGAGACAGACATTGCAGGTCAACAACGAGATGCATGTAAATGTGTATGAGACATACATGCAGATGTTATAGAGACAGACATTACAGGTCAACAACGAGATGCCTGTTAATGTGTATGAGATATACATGTAGATGACATAGAGATAGACATTACAGGTCAACAATGAGATGCCTGTAAATGTGCATGAGATATACATGTAGATAACATAGAGACATACATTACAGATCATTAACGAGATGCCTGTAAATGTGTATGAGATATACATGTAGATGACATAGAGACAGACATTACAGGTCAACAATGAGATGCATGTAAATGTGTATGAGATATACATGTAGATGACATAGAGACAGACATTATAGGTCAACAACGAGATGCATGTAAATGCGTATGAGATATACATGTAGATGACATAGAGACAGACATTACAGGTCAACAACGAAATGCCTGTAAATGTGTATGAGATATACATGTAGATGACATAGAGACAGACATTACAGGTCAACAACGAGATGCATGTAAATGTGTATGAGATATACATGTAGATGACATAGAGACAGACATTACAGGTCAACAACGAGATGCATGTCAATGTGTATGAGATATATATGTAGATGACATAGAGACAGACATTACAGGTCAACACCGAGATGCATGTAAATGTATACGATATATACATGCAGATGACATAGAGACAGACATTACAGGTCAACAACGAGATGCCTGTAAATGCGTATGAGATATACATGTAGATGACATAGAGACAGACATTACAGGTCAACAACAAAATGCCTGTAAATGTGTATGAGATATACATGTAGATGACATAGAGACAGACATTACAGGTCAACAACGAAATGCATGTAAATATATATGAGATACACATGTAGATGTTACAGAGACATGCATTACAGGTTAACAACGATATGCATAAAAATGTGTATGAGATATATATGTATATGTTACAGAGACATGCATTACAGGTCAACAACGAAATGCATGTAAATATATATGAGATATACATGTAGATGTTACAGAGACATGCATTACAGGTTAACAACGATATGGATAAAAATGTGTATGAGATATATATGTATATGTTACAGAGACATACATTACAGGTCAACAACGAGATGCATGTAAATGTGTATGAGATATACATGTAGATGACAAAGAGACAGACATTACAGGTCAACAACGAGATGCATGTAAATGTATACGATATATACATGTAGATGACATAGAGAAAGACATCACAGGACAACAACGAGATGCATGTAAATGTGTACGATATATACATGTAGATGACATAGAGACAGACATTATAGGTCAACAACGAGATGCATGTAAATGTGTATGAGATAAACATGTAGATGACATAGAGACAGACATTACAGGTCAACAACGAGATGCCTGTAAATGTGTATGAGATATACATGTAGATGACATAAGAGACATACATTACAGGTCAACAACGAGATGCATATAAATGTGCATGAGATATACATGTAGATGATATAGAGACAGACATTACAGGTCAACAACGAGACGCCTGTAAATGTATATGAGATATACATGTAGATGACATAGAGACAGACATTACAGGTCAACAACGAGATGCATGTAAATGTATACGATATATATATGTAGATGACATAGAGACAGATATTACAGGACAACAACGAGATGCATGTAAATGTGTATGAGATAAACATGTAGATGACATAGAGACAGACATTACAGGTCAATAACGAGATGCATGTAAATGTGTATGAGATATACATGTAGATGACATAGAGACAGACATAAGAGGTCAACAACGAGATGCAGGTCAATGTGTATGAGATATATATGTAGATGACATAGAGACAGACATTACAGGTCAACAACGAGATGCCTGTAAATGTATACGATATATACATGCAGATGACATAGAGACAGACATTACAGGTCAACAACGAGATGCCTGTAAATGCGTATGAGATATACATGTAGATGACATAGAGACAGACATTACAGGTCAACAACAAAATGCCTGTAAATGTGTATGAGATATACATGTAGATGACATAGAGACAGACATTACAGGTCAACAACGAGATGCCTGTAAATGCTTATGAGATATACATGTAGATGATATAGAGACAGACATTACAGGTCAACAACGAGATGCATGTAAATGTGTATGAAATATACATGTAGATGACATAGAGACAGACATTACAGGTCAACAACGAGATGCATGTAAATGTGTATGAGATATACATGTAGATGACATAGAGACAGACATTACAGGTCAACAACGAGATGCATGTAAATGTGTATGAGATACACATGAAGATGTTACAGAGACATGCATTACAGGTCAACAATGAAATGCATGTAAATGCATATGAGATATACATGTA